>CM076570.1:158082052-158545549 GCA_034641835.2 Pinus albicaulis | reverse complement strand
ATAGAAATACAAATGCAAAAATAATAAATGCTTGAAAAGAAATCTGCTTGAAAAGAAATCTAATTACAAATGACAGAAATGTAAAGACTACACTATAGCAACCTTGCTAGACATCGATTAGAGATGCAGTAGTAATAACTCTTTCCCCTAGAAATCGATGTGAGATGACCAAATCTGGGGACCTGGAATGATTAGCTCTGCCCTCTACAGTTTAGAGATCTCAAAGCAAGTGAAAACAACTCAAAGGAAATGAAATCTAAAACGCAAACTGGAAAGGAACAACAATCTAAAAAGCAATGAACAAGAATTGAATAGTAGCGTAAAATAAACAGTGAATTCAATTCATAACCAAGCAAACTAGATTTCTACTCTTTAATCCTGTCGACAGCCACGCAACAATCAACTATCGTAATTCATAAACAAAAGGAATAACAACTGGAATTAGATACAGAAAAACAACATTTTATAACAATTGAGTCATGAATCATGCTTCTTGTAAAGAATGGAATAACAATGACTATGTATTTGATCCAATTAGCAATAACTCAATTCTTTAATTGTAATAAATGAACTTCACACAACAGAAATAAACTAATAGAAATACAAACAGCAGATCGCTCCACCAGGGCCGGGCCCTCAACCACCGGTGAAGCGTTGCTGTGCTTTACTCCAGCGCTTGAGAAATGGAACAACAGTGAAATCCTTTATTAATCAGGCATTAATAATGTTTACAAACAGCTCACACTCTCTTAACAAGAGCCGATGCACAATTCTGCAAATTACAATAAGAAAAGTCTCTCCATTCCTCTCATACACAATACATGCTTCCCCTTTTATAATCAGAAGGTGGAGAAATTAAATAGAAAATAGGATCTCTAATAATAATATTGAATTTCTTCCAACCAATTGATCAACAATAAAATAGATTTACATCCCTCTTTCAACAACAGCAAGTCGAATTTGGCTTTGTAGCTGAGATTTGGAGGACGGCCGCAACCACAGATCTGAGAAAATCGTGCTCAAAGAACCCTGCGTTTCTCTCAGTACAAGCTGAATTTGGGCAAACCGTTCTTTAATAAAGTTAATTGGGTCCGTTCTAAACAAAACCCATGTTCCGGATTTTCCAGTTTCGTCTTCATTTGCTCAGAATCTCAACCGCAAAACTGTCCCTCCTTATTCCAGCGCATTTCTGAGTTGGCACTTTTAATGATCAAATCTTCAATCTGGAAATTACCTTGGAGGCTAAAAATGGTGAATAATGTTATAACCGACTTATTAAAACTATCATTGATAAAATAATTCATAATCATCAATTTATTAGAAATAAAGGAGAATAAATAACATTCATTCATAGAAACATAAATCATCATAAAATGGATTTAAATAATAAATTATAATAAATGACGTGATGAAGAATGGTAGAAATGGGTGGAATAAGCATTCACAAGTGATAATAATAATGGCATATTAACAGCCCAACATACCCCCACACTCAATATGTTGCATGTCCTCATGCAACGAAAACTGAATATATTGCATGTCCTCATGCAACCCAAAGACAAAAACCCATGTGTTAACCAAGCAATAAAAATTTGAGAACAAATGAATGCTTCCTTAATTAATGAATATTCAATTTTAGCAATCTTGATGAAGGCATAACAATTTTTATATTGACATTCAACTATATGTATATATGAAGTTGCAACAAAATATGATATAAGTAACAGCAAACTTCATTAACCATTTTCTCAAAAACTACAAACCAGCTTTTGTTGAAATTTGGCAAGTAAATTTATAATATATGACTGCCTTTATGATCCAAAAATTAGACTGTTTTGATGCATGGATCATGAGATATAAACAAAATGACTGTAGCTGAGAGTGCATGATTTCCGAAATTTTATGAACCAATATTTCTTGAAATTGTCTGGGTTTGTATTAATGATACGTCTGTGTTTTCCAAAAATCACAAGAATTGAGTTCATAGTTTTAAAAATATTATGGAAATCAATTTCTGCACTGAAATTGTATGCCTTAAATGAGAAAGAAAATTGAAAACATCTATCATGCGTAGCAATTCCTCCCCCTCTCTGAAAAATTAGCATGCCCTCATGCGATGCTAGAAAAAAATTGAGGTGGTTGCTACCAGCTGTTGAATTCTATGCTTGGTGTAAAACAACATGGAATAAGGGAGGTGGTGAGGGTGAATAAGAATAACAATGGATGATAAAGAATATGGATGACATGGTCATAAGAAAGAAATGAATGAAAGGAACACTCCCCCATACTCGAAAATGATATGCTGCTAAAAAATAGGGAGTGGTATAGATGTGGACTGAAGGATGATAAATGATGCTCAAAATGGATTTTTATGAAATTCTCCTAAATTTGTAATAAATCAGAAAATTATGTTATTTTACCTCAAGTTTTACGTCCAAAAATGTGGAATGACATATATGGACTGGCAGTTGTTGAAGCTGATGTAGGCAGAGTTGGTGCTGAAAGTGATGCAAAAGGTGGAATCCAGGTAAGCACATCATGTCTGAAGAATTGTTCACGTTCACGAGTTGCTCTAGCCTCTTCTGTTAGTTGCAATACTGTAGTCATGCTGTGAATAGAATTATGCCCATACTTGTTGTTTTCCTGCAAACAAAGCACTATTTGGCATACAATGTTCTTGAATCCATAGTGTACGCAATAGATAAGTTGCATGCAAAAATTTCAATCAGAAAAACTTATGTATACATGCAATACTAATATTTTGGCAAATCAACAAGTGATGGCAGAGTGCAGTAATCATATCACATGCAATCCCATAATGCATACACTCCCCCCTCCAATTCCATGACCATAAAGCATATGAGAGGTGTTGTGCTGATGGCAAGGCAAGGGAATGAACAATATAGCAGTGAATGAAGCAGAGTACACATGTCAATGATAGGATAGCGGGAGTTATGGTTATAATGAGAGCAGAGTGTGTAAAGATAGTTATGAATAAAAGATAGGATGCTTTGAATTGATGATAGGTGATGAAAAAGAGAAAAAGAACAACAATATGCAAAAAAGATGCTTTACTGATAGTATGCTAGCTGAAAATGATGCGATTGATCATAAAACAATTTCTCATGCATAAAGGTTCAAAATAGGGAAAAGTAAGGAAATAACTTCTCTGATAAAAAGAAAAAATAAGAAAAGGGTATTATAATAATAATTGACGATAAGATATAACTTCAATACCATAAGCAGAGCCGCTGCTGCCAGCAGACGTCCATAGCCTCGGCAGGGTTGCTTTTTAACCCATATGAGCCAGGATCCTCAATTTATAAATGGAGAGTTACGGTGCTGTTCTACAGAAGAGATCAGTGTGCTGGCGTGGTAACCAGATAACCACACTGCCATTCACTGGGATGTAGCAAAAGTGATCAGGCCGGCTCGTGATGAGACCTCCTGTTCCAAGGATAATTGGGCTATCCAATGGATCATAACCCTGGTGTGGTGACCATAATGGGAATGTCACTTTGTTACAGCCTTATGAACATGGTAGGCTGGCTCGTACTGAGACCCCCTATCCTCCATCCGCGAACAAAATTTTGTTATTATTACACATTTTTATGATAAAAAGAGGGAGGCTCAGTACTCCTTAAGAGCAGGGATGGTGGAAGAAGTTGAACATGTCAATAGAAAATATACCCATAATCTCATTTATTACAGACAGAGAAGATTATAATCCAGAAGGGTGGAACCAACATGGTATTAAGATGATCAATCAATATCATGTTCAACAGAAAACAATGCAGTAAAGTAGTATATAAATAATTGTGTCTCTTTTTAAAATAATCTATCATCAAGGAGCTGTCCTGTTAAAGATCATAACGTGAATGATATTAGCTCGCTTCAATATAATCCATAATTCTTGTCCTCATAAAAATAGTGTACTTCATGCCATGAAGGGGAATCAGTGAAATGTGGTTGAAATGAACTAGGAATAATCCCACAAGAGGAAGGAAGGGTTGCTCCCAAAGTGTTGCTTCTTTGAAGGAACAACAAAAACACTCAAAAAAAGTGTTGTTCCTTGTAGGGAACAACAAAGGAAATGCACAAAAAAAAACAAAAATACACACAAAAAAAGTGTGAAAATGCAAATGTCGTTCCTTTGGAAAAAGGAACAGCAAAAACACTCAAAAAAAGTGTTGTTCCTTGTAGGGAACAACAAAGGAAATGCACACCAAAAAGAAAAAATACACACAAAAAAGTGTGAAAATGTAAATGTCGTTCCTTTGGAAAAAGGAACAGCAAAATGGACAGTCATACAATGCAAACATGCAAAAAAACAAATTAGCTGTTCACGGTATTGATGCTGAGGATGAGTTACACTTTGAATGAAGCAACACCTGAAACACAAAATATAAGAGAAATTAGAAAAAAACAACAAAAACAGTATGTAAATAAATAAATTAAGTTACAACAGCTATGATGTTATGTAAAAAAAAATGATTTATTCGAAAAATGTTTTGGCAGCAAATACATGACATGAATCTTCAAATGGAAATCAATTCTTCATTTCTTCTATTACGAATCCGTTGGGTAATGAGTTAGATGAAATTCCTTTGTTTCATAAAATTTCTTTCAAAAATCACTCGTTCATAAATTGACCTTCTTTATTTTCCCAAGACCTGCAAAAAACGAGTGTCTACCTGCAAGAAAACATTAAATCATGGAGAAAGAGAGGTGCGCGGGCTCCCCTAATCCAAGAATTATGCAAAAAATTAACAAGTAGTTACTCTGTAAAACAAATCCACGGAGAAAATAACAAAGTAAAATTTATTTGTTACCTGCGGGAGAGCAGTGGCCAATCATGCTAACCTGCAGTGTTTTAGTCACAACTTCTTTTTTTTTCGTCCAAATTGAGTGATTCCAAAGCCAAATGAGAGCTAATTCAAAGGTTAATCTCCAATAGCAACAGGTTTTAAAAATTCAATGATATGATATGCCAATTTTACTTAGAACAACCTGCATAACAGAGTCATTTTCGCTTACCCCACTTAGAACAACAGTGAATGTTTTAAGCATAGATTCTTCGTTTGATGTCGGATTCGAATGATTCAAATTGGAAATGAAATTAGATTCATTTATTTATTTCCAATAGAAACAGGTTTTGAAGACAAGAAGAATTGATAGGTCAAATACTGTAAGGAACAACCGGAAAGACATAGTTTTAAGGGTGCTGATTTACGATAGACAGTCAGTATTTTGATCATAAATTCCCCATACGATATCGAAAATGAGTGATTCCAATTGCATTGTAAACTCGATTCATAGGGGAATCTACCATAGAAACAGGTTTTAAAAATATGGTCAGTTAGGCCTCCAAAAACTGACTGTCCCAACTCTGTTCCTGAGCTGCCCGCTAGACATCCGGTCAATGTTTTGGTTCTAACTTTTTCGTTTCAAATCCAAATTGACTGATTCAAATTGGGTTAGAAAGTAGACATCAAGGGCTATCTAGGGTAGAAACAGGTTTTAAAAATATTCATTTTTTGTCCCTCAAAACATGACTGTCCCGACTGTTTTTCCAGAAAGTTCATCAAGCCCGCAAGCCAAAAAAATGATATTCAAGCATTTTTTCAAATTGGTGATAAAAAATGAATATGAGTGTTTGTAGAGCTATTATTTCCATTATAAGTCATATACATACACAAATGAATTAAAAAATTATCACCAATATTGATTTGCATAGCATGTTGCAACAAAAAAACAACTAGTTTTACATAAAAAACAAAATGCATTTATTTATTCTCTTATTTATTTTATGTTTTATACTAACCTATTTTGATTTGAAAAATGAATATGACTACGTATATGAGTACTTCCAGTGGAGCCATTTTCGAAATAAGGCTTCATGTATACGCATACCCAAATTTGAAAAATGCATATTAGTGAAAATTAGGGTACGAGAAGCCAACTTCCCTTGAAAAAATGGTATCAAAAATTGTTGAAGCATAGAGGGATGATGCAAACACGTGATGGAGTGAAACCAATCTTCAATATATCCGTTACTTTCTTGATTTCCCATCATACCATGAAGTTCTTGAGCTTTTAAAATGGTTTGTTGGTGCAACCTAGAAGAAACCTCATTTGCTTCCATAGCTTCTACAATTTTTGAATTTGAAACATTCTGAATCTCATTGTAAGTTTTCTCTAATGGCGCATGTGAGATAGAATGGGTGGGAAGGGTGGGGAAATTTGGCAGTTCAACATTGTAAGCATGTTGTACTGGTTTATTGTGGTGAGGGTGTGGAATTAGTTGAGCAGGAAATTGTGTATGGAATGGAGCATTGTGATGATGTGTTTGGTTGGGTTGAGTGGATAAATTTGATATGCAAGCAGGATGTTGTGAAAGAGCCGGTGGAGAATATGGAGAATGTGCTTGTGCTACAAGATGAGGGAGAGTAGTCATGCAATCATAAGGTGAACCATGCCAAACTTGTAGATAAGATTGGTGGTTATATTGAAATTGACATGGCTGCCCTAGAACATGAGTATTCCATAATGGACTATGCAAGTAAGAGAATGGAGAAGAAGTGTTTTGAACCATACCTGTTGACCTTGTTGTAGCTTCCTTATCTCTTTGATATGCTACTTCCATCCTAGATAAGGAAGAGTAACCATCTATGGGCTGCTCCTTTCGGTCATGAGGGAAAAACACTTCATCAAATTCTTCATTTTTATGAACCTGCAAAACGTCCAATTTTGAGCTTAGAGAGCCAATAAAATCAACTTTAAAATTTTCAAATAAATCATTGATTTCAGCTCTTATGTCTCCTATTCTTGTAGCAAATTTGGAAAAGAAAGAACAAACATCTCTAGAATTCTTACCAGCCTTGGAGATTCGTCTTGAATACCTTATTCACAACTCACAAACATCATCATATGATAACTGAAAAACATCACCTTTTCCTATCAGATTTAAGAGTTCTAAAAATTCATCTTTGATTCCTTTAAGAAGGAGTGTTTTTAAGATATCTTTTTCCAAATGCTTATGCTTTGATTTTTGAAGGTTATAATGAAATCGATCTACATAATCCTCCAAACTTTCATCTTCCCCTTGTATTATACCGAAAATATCTTCATTGGATTTGCAATAGTCTTGGTACTTCTTCAAGAATATGTTCTTCATGTCCTCCCATGATTGGATGCAATTCTCACCTAGGCTCATGAACCATCGGAGAGCTGCTCCTTTTAGAGTAAGAGGAAACACTTTCAATCTTTGATCATTAGTACAATAATCATATCCTCTACAAAGTATTTCGAACTCAAATAAGAATGTATCTAGATCTTCATTTGCTAAACCATGAAAATTTGGTAAAGATGGGGGAATTATGTGTATTTGTGTCACTCCTCCTAGATCTTTGATAGGAAATTCAAAAGTAGAAACGTGAGCCATTTCTTACCATAATATAAGATGTTCTTCATGTGTTTCTTCGAGGCTCCTTCTTCAAATGTTCCTGTCAATCGGTTAGTGAAATTGGTGGTGCTTACATCACCACTTGAATGAAATCATGTGATTCATTTTTCAAAATTTCTATTTTTTCCCTAGTCATTCACACAAAAATTCAAACATCTATTTCTACCCAACAAAGCAACAACAAATCTGTTAGGAAAGCGGATAGTGGAGCAGCGCTTTTACATGCTCCGCACGCAGGTTCTTACCTTCCGTTTTTAAGATCCAACTCTTCCCTAGCAGGCACTCATCAGATTCACACTACTCTTTAGAAATGGCTACACTCTCCCCGGCAACGGCGCCAAAATGTGGAGCGATAAAAAGGGTCTTTCTAACTCCTAATTACCTTCACATTAATTTACTCTGTTCTGTGACTTATTTTGCAGATGTTTCAAGAGTGTACTCAGTCTGAGGCGGCTATTTACTCAAGAGTAATGTTTGTGAAGATGTAGTATAGAAATACAAATGCAGAAATAATAAATGCTTGAAAAGAAATCTGCTTGAAAAGAAATCTAATTACAAATGACAGAAATGTAAAGACTAAACTACAGCAACCTTGCTAGACATAGATTAGGGATGCAGTAGTAATAACTCTTTCCCCTAGAAATCGATGTGAGATGACCAACCGGGGACTGGAATAGATTATTCGCCCCCATGTACTTAGAGATCTCAAAGCAAGTGAAACAACTGGTGAAACAACTAAAAACGCAACCGGAAAGAAATATGAATCTTAAAGCAACATATGAATTTTAACAGAAGGAAATAAACAGTGAATTCAATTCATAACCAAGCAAATTAGATTTCTACTCTTTAATCCTGTCGACAGCCACGCAACAATCAACTATCGTAATTCATAAACAAAAGGAATAACAACTGGAATTAGATACAGAAAACAACATTTTATAACAATTGAATCCTGAATCATTCTTCTTGTAAAGAATGGAATAACAATGACTCTGTATTTGATCCAATTAGCAATAACTCAATAAATAAACGAACTTCACAAATTTTTTGGCCCGGGGAGAGGTCAATTATATCAACGTAAGGTCGCTAATCGAGATGTGGAGTTGCCTCGCCCTGAGCCGCCATTGGTGAGTCGACCGGTTCGAGTCGAAACTCTGCGATCAGAGTTGGATGTGACCGTGGTTACAAAAGGTTGCCTTGTAACCCTAATTACCTCACTTTTGACCGTCAACCCAGGGACGACTTTTTGTTTCAAGAGTGTACTCAGCCTCGAGGCGGCTATTTAACAAGAGTAATGTCTGTGAAGATGGTATAGAAATACAAATTCGTAAATAATAGAAGCTCGAAAAGAAATCTCGTCAAAAGAAATCTAATTACAAATGACAGAAATGTAAAGACTACACTACAGCAACCTTGCTAGACATCGATTAGGGATGCAATAGTAATAACTCTTTCCCCCAGAAATCGATGTGAGATGACCAAATCTGGGGACCTGGAATGATTAGCTCTGCCCTCTACAGTTTAGAGATCTCAAAGCAAGTGAAAACAACTCAAAGGAAATGAAATCTAAAATGCAAACTGGAAAGGAACATCAATCTAAAAGCAATGAACAGGAATTGAATAGCAGCGTAAAATAAACAGTGAATTCAATTCATAACCAAGCAAACTAGATTTCTACTCTTTAATCCCGTCGACAGCCACGCAACAATCAACTATCGTAATTCATAAACAAAAGGAATAACAACTGGAATTAGATACAGAAAAACAACATTTTATAACAATTGAATCATGAATCATGCTTCTTGTAAAGAATGGAATAACAATGACTCTGTATTTGATCCAATTAGCAATAACTCAATAAATAAACGAACTTCACACAACAGAAATAAACCAATAGAAATACAAACAGCAGATCGCTCCACCAGGGCCGGGCCCTCAACCACCGGTGACGCGTTGCTGTGCTTTACTCCAGCGCTTGAGAAATGGAACAACAGTGAACTCTTTTATTAATCAGGCATCAATAATGTTTACAAACAGCTCACACTCTCTTAACAAGAGCTGATGCACAATTCTGCAAATTACAATAAGAAAAGTCTCTCCATCCCCTCCTCCAATACACAATACATGTTTCTCCTTTTATAATCAGAAGGTGGAGAAATTAAATAGCAAATAGGATCTCTAATAATAATATTGAATTTCTTCCAACCAATTGATCAACAATAAAATAGATTTACATCCCTCTTTCAACAACTGCAAGTCGAATTTGGCTTTGTAGCTGAGATTTGGAGGACGGCCGCAACCACAGATCTGAGAAAATCATGCTCAAAGAACCCTGCGAATCTCTCAACACAGGCCGAATTTGGGCAAACCCTTCTTTGATAAAGTTAATTGGGTCCGTTCTGGACAAAACCCATGTTCCGGATTTTCCAGATTCGTCTTCATTTGCTCAGAATCTCAACCGCAAAACTGTCACTCCTTATTCCAGCGCATTTCTGAGTTGGCACTTTTAATGATCAAATCTTCAATCCGGAAATTATCTTGGAGGCTAAAAATGGTGAATAATGTTATAACCAACTTATTAAAACTATCATTGATAAAATAATTCATAATCATCAATTTATTAGAAATAAAGGAGAATAAATAATATTCATTCATAAGAGCATAAATCATTATAAAATGGTTTTAAATAATAAATTATAATAAATGACGTGATGAAGAATGGTAGAAATGGGTGGAATAAGCGTTCAAAAGTGATAATAATAATGGCATATTAACGGCCCAACATACCCCCACACTCAATATGTTGCATGTCCTCATGCAACGAAAACCTGAATATATTGCATGTCCTCATGCAACCCAAAGACAAAAATCCATGTGTTAACCAAGCAATAAAAAATATGTTCATCTTAGCTCATGAAATGGATAGAACAAATGAATTCTTCCTTAATTAATGAATATTCACTTTTAGTAATCTTGATGAAGGCATAACAATTTTTATATTGACATTCAACTATATGTATGAAGTTGCAACAAAATATGATATAGATAACAGCAAACTTCATTAACCATTTTCTCAAAACTACAAACCAGATTTTGTTGAAATGTTGCAAGTAAGTTTATAATATATGAATGTCTCTATGATCCAAAAATCAGATCGTTTTGATGCACGGATCATGAGATATAAACAAAATGGCTGTAGGTGAGAGTGCATGATTTCCGAAATTTTATGAACCAATTTATCTTGAAATTATCTGGGTTTGTATTAATGATATGTCTGTGTTTTCCAGAAATCACAAGAATTGAGTTCATGGTTTTTTTAAAATATTATGGAAATCAATTTCTGCATTGTGTAAAAATGAAATTGTATGCCTTAAATGAGAAAGAAAATTGAAAACATCCATCATGCGTAGCAATTCCTCCCCCTCTCTGAAAAATTAGCATGCCCTCATGCGATGCTAGAAAACAAATAGAGGTGGTTGCCACCATCTGTTGAATTCTATGCTTGGTGTAAAACAACATGGAATAATGGAGGTGTTGAGAATGAATAAGAATAACAATGGATGATAAAGAATATGGATGACATGGTCATAAGAAAGAAATGAATGAAAGGAACACTCCCCCATACTCGAAAATGATATGCTGCTGAAAAAGGGAAAGTGGTAAAGATGTGGAATGAAGGATGATAAATAATGCTCAAAATGGATTTTCATGAAATTCTCCTAAATTCGTAATAAATCAGAAAATTATGCCATTTTACCTCAAGTTTTACCTCCAAAAATGTGGAATGACATATATGGACTGGCAGTTGTTGAAGCTGATGTAGGCAGAGTTGGTGCTGAAAGTGATGCAAAAGGTGGAATCCAGGTAAGCACATCATGTCTGAAGAATTGTTCACGTTCGCGAGTTGCTCGAGACTCTTCTGTTAGTTGCAATACTGTAGTCATGTTGTGAATAGAATTTTGCCCATACTTGTTGTTCTCCTGTAAACAAAGCACTATTTTGCATACAATATTCTTGAATCCATAGTGTAAGCAATAGATAAGATGCATGCAAAAATTTCAATCAGAAAAACTTATCAAATCAACAAGTTATGGCAGAGTGTAGTAATCATATCACATGCAATCCCATAATGCAGACATTCCCCCTTCCAATTGGAAAAGGAATTCCATGACCATAAAGCCTATGAAAGGTGTTATGCTGACGGCAAGGCACGGGAATGAACAATATATCAGTAAATGAAGCAGAGTACACATATCAATGATAGGACAACGAGAGTTATGATTATAATGAGAGCAGAGTGTGTAAAGATAGTTATGAATAAGAGATAGGACGCTTTGGATTGATGATAAGTTACGAAAAAAGAGAAAAAGAACAACAATATGCCAAAAAGATGCTTTACTGATAGTATGCTAGCTGAAAATGATGCGATTGATCATAAAACAATTTCTCATGCATAAAGGTTCAAAACAGGGAAAAAGTTAAGGAAATAACTTCTCTGATAAAAAGAAAAAATAAGAAAAGGGTATTATAGTAATAATTGATGATAAGATATAACTTCAATACCATAAGCAGAGCCTCTGCTGCCAGCAGGCGTCCATAGCCTCGGCAGGGTTGCTTTTTAACCCATATGAGCCAGAATCCTCAATTTATAACTAGAGAGTTACATTGTTGTTCTACAGAAGAGATCAATGTGTTGGCGTGGTAACCAGATAACCACACTGCCATTCACTGGGATGTAGCAAAAGTGATCAGGCCGGCTCGTGATGAGACCTCCTGTTCCAAGGATAATTTGACTATCCAATGGATCATAACCCTGGTGTGGTGGCCATAATGGGAATGTCACTTTATTACAACCTTATGAACATGGTAGGCTGGCTCGTAATGAGACCCCCTATCCTCCATCTGTGAACAAAATTTTGTTGTTATTACACAATTTTATGATAAAAAGAGGGAGGCTCAGCACTCCTTAAGAGCAGGGATGGTGGAAGAAGTTGAACATGTCAATAGAAAGAAATATACCCATAATCTCATTTATTACAGACAGAGAAGATTATAACCAGGAAGGGTGGAACCAGCATGGTATTAAGATGATCAATCAATATCATGTTCAACAGAAAACAATGCAGTAAAGTAGTATATAAATAATTGTGTCCCTTTTGAAAATAATCTATCATCAAGGAGTTGTCCTGTTAAAGATCATAACATGAATGATATTAACTTGCTTCAATAGAACCCATAATTCTTGTCCTCATAAAAGTAGTATACTTCATGCCATGAAAGGGAATCAGTAAAATGTGGTTGAGATGAACTAGGAATAATCCCACAAGAGGAAGGAAGGGTTGCTCCCAAAGTGTTGCTTCTTTGAAGGAACAACAAAAACACTCAAAAAAAGTGTTGTTCCTTGTAGGGAACAACAAAGGAAATGCACAAAAAAAAACAAAAATACACACAAAAAAAGTGTGAAAATGCAAATGTCGTTCCTTTGGAAAAAGGAACAGCAAAAACACTCAAAAAAAGTGTTGTTCCTTTGGAAAAGGAAAAGCAAAATGGACAGTCATACAATGCAAACATGCAAAAAAAACAAATTAGCTGTTCACGGTATTGATGCTGAGGATGAGTTACACTTTGAATGAAGCAATACCTGAAACACAAAATATAAGAGAAATTAGAAAAAAACAACAAAAACAGTATGTAAATAAATAAATTAAGTTACAACAGCTATGATGTTATGTCAAAAAAAATGATCTCTTTGAAAAATGTTTTGGCAGTAGTGATAAGACATGAATCTTCAAATTGAAATCAATTCTTCATTTCTTCTATTACGAATCCGTTGGGTAATGAGTTAGATGAAATTTCTTTGTTTCATAAAATTTCTTTCAAAAATCACTCGTCCATAAATTGACCTTCTTTATTTTCCCAAGACCTGCAAAAAATGAGTGTCTACCTGCAAGAAAACATTAAATCATGGAGAAAGAGAGGTGCGCGGGCTCCCCTAATCCAAGAATTATGAAAAAAACTAACAAGTAGTTACTCTGTAAAACAAATCCACGGAGAAAATAACAAAGTAAAATTTATTTGTTACCTGCGGGAGAGCAGTGGCCAATCATTCTAACCTGCAGTGTTTTAGTCACAACTTCTTTGTTTTTCGTCCAAATTGAGTGATTCCAAAGCCAAATGAGAGCTAATTCAAAGGTTAATCTCCAATAGCAACAGGTTTTAAAAATTCAATGATATGATATGTCAATTTTACTTAGAACAACCTGCATAACAGAGTCATTTTCGCTTACCCCACTTGGAACAACAGTGAATGTTTTAAGCATAGATTCTTCGTTTGATGTCGGATTCGAATGATTCAAATTGGAAATGAAAGTAGATTCATTTATTTATCTCCAATAGAAACAGGTTTTGAAGAAAAGAAGAATTGATAGGTGAAATACTGTAAGGAACATCCGAAAAACAGAGTTTTAAGGGTGCTGATTTACGATAGACAGTCAGTATTTTGATCATAACTTCCCCATACGATATCGAAAATGAGTGATTCCAATTTCATTGTAAACTAGATTCATAGGGGAATCTACCATAGAAACAGGTTTTAAAAATATGGTCATTTAGGCCTCCAAACACTGACTGTCCCAACTCTGTTCCTGAGCTGCCCGCTAGACATCCGGTCAATGTTTTGGTTCTAACTTTTTCGTTTCAAATCCAAATTGACTGATTCAAATTGGGTTAGAAAGTAGACATCAAGGGCTATCTAGGATAGAAACATGTTTTAAAAATATGGTCATTTAGGCCTCCAAAAACTGACTGTCCCAACTCTGTTCCTGAGCTGCCCGCTAGACATCCGGTCAATGTTTTGGTTCTAACTTTTTCGTTTCAAATCCAAATTGACTGATTCAAATTGGGTTAGAAATTAGACATCAAGGGCTATCTAGGGTAGAAACAGGTTTTAAAAATATTCATTTTTGGTCCCTCAAAACATGACTGTCCCGACTGTTTTTCCAGAAAGTTTATCAAGCCCGCAAGCCAAAAAAATGATATTCAAGCATTTTTTCAAATTGGTGATAAAAAATGAATATGAGTGTTTGTAGAGCTATTATTTCCATTATAAGTCATCTACATACAGAAATGAATTAAAAAAATTATCACCAATATTGATTTACATAGCATGTTGCAACAAAAAAGCAACTAGTTTTACAAAAAAAAACAAAATGCATTTATTTATGTCCTTATTTTATTTTATTTTCTACACTAACCTATTTTAATTTGAAAAAATGAATATGACTACGTATATGAGTACTTCCAGTGGAGCCATTTTCGAAATAAGGCTTCATGTATACACATACCCAAATTTGAAAAATGCATATTAGTGAAAATTAGGGTACGAGAAGCCAACTTCCCTTGAAAAGATGGAGTCAAAAATTGTTGAAGTGTGGAGCAATGTTGCAAACAAGTGATGGAGTGAAACCAATCTTCAATATATCCGTTATTTTCTTGATTTCCCATATCCATCATATCATTAAGTTCTTGAGTTGTTAAAATGGTTTGTTGATGCAAACTAGAAGTAAGCTCATTTTCTTCCATAACTTCTACAATTTTTGAATTTAAAACATTCTGAATCTCATTGTAAGTTTTCTCTAATGGCGCATGTGAGATAGAATGGGTGGGAAGGGTGGGTAAATTTGGCAGTTCAACACTGTAAGTATGTTGTACTGGTTTATTGTGGTGAGGGTGTGGAATTAGTTGAGCAGGAAATTCAAAAAGATGTTGGGCAGTTTCTTACCATAACAGAAGATGTCCTTCATGTGTTCCTTCAAAGCTCCTTCTTCCAATGTTCCTGTCAATTAGTTAGTAAAATGGGTGGTGCTTACATCACCACTTCAATGAAATCATGTGATCCATTTTTTTTAAAAATTTCTATCTTTTTCCTAATCATTCACAAAAATTCAAACATCTATTTCTACCCAACAAAGCAACAACAAATCTGTTAGGAAAGCGGACAGTGGAGCAGGGCTTGTACATGCTCCGCACGCAGGTTCTTACCTTCCGTTTTTAGGATCCAACTCTTCCCTAGCAGGCGCTCATCAGATTCACACTACTCTTTAGAAATGGTTACACTCTCCCCGGCAACGACGCCAAAATGTGGAGCGATAAAAAGGTGTCTTTGTAACTCCTAATTACCTCACATTAATTGTCAACCCAGGGACGACTTTTTGTTTCAAGAGTGTACTCAGTCTGAGGCGGCTATTTACTCAAGAGTAATGTTTGTGAAGATGTAGTATATAAATACAAATGCAGAAATAATAAATGCTTGAAAAGAAATCTAATTACAAATGACAAAAATGTAAAGACTACACTACAACAACCTTGCTAGACATCGATTAGGGATGCAGTAGTAATAACTCTTTCCCCTAGAAATCGATGTGAGATGACCAAATCTGGGGACCTAGAATGATTAGCTCTGCCCTCTACAGTTTAGAGATCTCAAAGCAAGTGAAAACAACTCAATGAAATCTAAAAAGAAAACTGGAAAGGAACATCAATCTAAAAGCAATGAACAGGAATTGAATAGCAGCGTAAAATAAACAGTGAATTCAATTCATAACCAAGCAAACTAGATTTCTACTCTTTAATCCTGTCGACAGCCACGCAACAATCAACTATCGTAATTCATAAACAAAAGGAACAACAAATGGAATTAGATACAGAAAAACAACATTTTATAACAATTGAATCATGAATCATGCTTCTTGTAAAGAATGGAATAACAATGACTCTGTATTTGATCCAATTAGCAATAACTCAATAAATAAACGAACTTCACACAACAGAAATAGACCAATAGAAATACAAACAACAGATCGCTCCACCAGGGCCGGGCCCTCAACCACCGGTGAAGCGTTGCTGTGCTTTACTCCAGCGCTTGAGAGATGGGACAACAGTGAACTCTTTTATTAATCAGGCATCAATAATGTTTACAAACAGCTCACACTCTCTTAACAAGAGCCGATGCACAATTCTGCAAATTACAATAAGAAAAGTCTCTCCATCCCCTCATACACAATACATGCTTCTCCTTTTATAATCAGAAGGTGGAGAAATTAAATAGAAAATAGGATCTCTAATAATAATATTGAATTTCTTCCAACCAATTGATCAACAATAAAATAGATTTACATCCCTCTTTCAACAACAGCAAGTCGAATTTGGCTTTGTAGCTAAGATTTGGAGGACGGCCGCAACCACAGATCTGAGAAAATCGTGCTCAAAGAACCCTGCGAATCTCTCAACACAGGCCGAATTTGGGCAAACCCTTCTTTGTTAAAGTTAATTGGGTCCGTTCTGGACAAAACCCATGTTCCGGATTTTCCAGATTCGTCTTCATTTGCTCAGAATCTCAACCGCAAAACTGTCACTCCTTATTCCAGCGCATTTCTGAGTTGGCACTTTTAATGATCAAATCTTCAATCTCGAAATTACCTTGGAGGCTAAAAATGGTGAATAATGTTATAACCAACTTATTAAAACTATCATTGATAAAATAATTCATAATCATCAATTTATTAGAAATAACGGAGAATAAATAATATTCATTCATAAGAGCATAAATCATTATAAAATGGATTTAAATAATAAATTATAATAAATGACGTGATGAAGAATGGTAGAAATGGGTGGAATAAGCGTTCACAAGTGATAATAATAATGGCATATTAACGGCCCAACAACGACTTCTCAAATAAGTCGTGAAGCAAGAGATGTTATGATCGACGATGTTCATAGCGGATTGAGTGGAGTCGATATTGGTTTAAATCGACAAAGAGCATGTGAAAATGCACGTACCAATTTTGTTTATCATACAGATAAGGGGATTTACAACATGAATGTTGAAGATCTCCGAACATATGCAATAAATTGTCGCAATGGTCTGCAAGACCTAATTTTTCGTGAGGAAGAGGGCACCGGAACGGTATGTGTTAGTGACCTTAGGGTTTGAAATTATATTTACATATACACGTGTACAATTTGTAATAAATACATGTGTATGTACATGTATACATTTATTTGTATGTGTACATTAATCTAACAAAAATGTATGATTATATGTTAAAACACCATTTGCAGTTCTCAGGCATGATGCGTGATGAAAATGTTAATATTACGTTTGGGACCTCTGGCTCAAACGATGTAGATGGGTCTGACCATCATGATATGTTGGCACATGTATGTTAGTGTTTTTTAAGTGACTCTAAAATAAATAATTGTTGCCACACATGTACACGTATGTATATATATAATTTGATTTTAAATGTTTTAACAGGTTACGATTCCATTTGATGTTTTTGAGATTTCTGTACCTTCTTCTTCCTTAGGAGATATACCTTCTACTTCATTGGGAGATGTACAAGTATGGACAATTTTTCACAAGTTCAAAATTTATGTTACCTCAAAAGGTTCCATTAAAAATTGAGATATATAGAGAGAGAGATCTATATTTTGAGTTATTTAAAATTTTTTGAATTTAGGTTCGTGTAGAAGATTTTTTTAATCCGAGGACTCTAGCGACGGAGATAGGAACATCCATAGCATTTGAACAAGTTGTCTTTAGTTCTTTTTTTTAATATTATTGTTAAAATAAGTTTATATATGTACACGTGCATTTTCATTTGAAAGTTTTTAATTTATATAAATTATTTATGTATATATATATATATATATATATATATTTATATTTAAATGTACATGTATATTGTACAGGTTACCACTGCAGATGGTTCTATGGTAGAACCTGCCCATCAAATGGAGAGGGAACCTTATGAGGTATTGCATGATTTTTTTGTTATATTTTTTTTTTTACATGAAGTTCTAGATATATATATTCTCATTCATTTTTAAAACTTCAAATTTTAATGTTCAAGTACATGTGCATTGTGTATGATGGTTTCCTATTCACAGGACGGGGCGACTTGAGACCCAGACACTAGATCCTCCTTTTGATGGACAAGATTTACAGATTTGATTTCAAAATTTAGATGGTTTTAAAATTTGTTAAACTTGATACAGTTTGATACTCAAGTGAGATTTACAATTTTTGGACATATTTTATTACAATGAACTATTATATAATTTGTTTTATTTAATTTTTGGATGGTTTTAATACTTTTGGCATGTGAATGTGAAGTAATGTTGTCATCTGAATTACATTTGACATGTGATATTTAATGTTAAATGTTTTTGTTGGATAGTTGAATTATAATTGGTATGGCATGTGATATTTAATGTTAAATGTTTTTGTTGGATCTAGTTGAATTATAATTGGCATGGCATCTGAATTTTTTAAAACTACATGAATGATAGAATGTGAACCTACATTTGCACATGTGGTAAATTGAAATGTTACTTGTAACAAGACAATCCCCATTGATTTCATTACAATATATGTTGATTTCTGATTTGATATAATTGCATGTATGATGGTACATTACTTATAAAGTCATTGGATTAATAGTGTTCATTGATTTTAGTGTTCTTTGGATGGTTTTAGTACTTTTGGCATGTGAATGTGAAGTAATGTTGTCATCTGAATTACATTTGACATGTGATATTTAATGTTAAATGGTTTTGTTGGATAGTTGAATTATAATTGGCATGGCATGTGATATTTAATGTTAAATGTTTTTGTTGGATCTAGTTGAATTATAATTGGCATGGCATCTGAAGTTTTTAAAACTACATGAATGATAGAATGTGAACCTACATTTGCACATGTGGTAAATTGAAATGTTACTTATAACAAGATAATCCCCATTGATTTCATTACATTATATGTTGATTTCTGATTTGATATAATTGCATGTATGATGGTACATTACTTGTAAAGTCATTGGATTAATAGTGTTCATTGATTTCAGTGTTCTTTGGATGGTTTTAGTACTTTTGGCATGTGAATGTGAAGTAATGTTGTCATCTGAATTACATTTGACATGTGATATTTAATGTTAAATATTTTTGTTGGATAGTTGAATTATAATTGGCATGGCATGTGATATTTAATGTTAAATGTTTTTGTTGGATAATTGAATTATAATTGGCATGGCATCTGAAGTTTTTAAAACTACATGAATGATAGAATGTGAACCTACATTTGCACATGTGGTAAATTGAAATGTTACTTGTAACAAGACAATCCCCATTGATTTCATTACAGTATATGTTGATTTCTGATTTAATATAATTGCATGTATGATGGTACATTACTTGTAAAGTCATTGGATTAATAGTGTTCATTGATTTCAGTGTAAGCGCAAAACATTATTGACAATGTAGAACGATTTTTGTGTTATAATAATTAAACCTAATAATATTGGAGAGCAAGAGAGACTTGAGGTATGGTGTTTACTACAAGAGTTCGAGCTAAATATTTAAATGGTTTATCTATCTTTCAGAAAATAGTTTAAGATTGATCACAAGCATTAAGAGAATTTCTCGGTCCATCATTGGTATGGCTTATGCTACAACCATGAAGTCTCGTCCCAACACCATAGAATGATCATCCATGTCAATGACTCTTAAGTCTATCTTTCCAAACCATGACCCTACTCTCACATGTGTGCCTTTCATGACACCAATCACTGCTTTCATCCTCGAGTTGACTGCCTTGAAAGCACTCAACTCTTTCTCGATGCTAGCCTTCCTCTTTCTAAGAGATGAAGCTGCCTTTCGACTTAGGAAGCTATGGGTAGCCCCCGTGTCTATCAAAGTAGAGAATTTTTTCCCATGTACGGTTGTAGACACGAATCTCAAGTCCAAGGAACTTTCATCATCATTCCTCCTCCTTGTCTTGCGCCTTACTTCCACAATATTCTTCAACATTTCCTCTTCCAATATGTCTTTTGAACTAGCCCTTGGCTTAACAGTGCTTTTCACATATCTCTTCTCATGAAGCTCCATGGAACAATTCGATCCTGGGTCTGCTTGAATTGGTTCAAGCTCTTCCTTTTCGAATTCTGTCTAATTGCTCCAATACGACATATATTGACTCCTTCCAAATGAAGTGCACCAATCCTCATAGTGTGGTCATCTTATTTTCCAAGTGTGCCAACACATGCATTTTCTTTCTTCAAACCAATAGGTTTCGGATCAAGAAAGTCCCTCTTGATCTTATCTTCCATGTTCTTGACTTTAGCCTGCAACGTGGTGCTTCTTTCCTTCAAGTGAGCCTTTTCCATAAAGAGTTCCTGAAGTCTTTGTTCACCTTGTCGTATCTCCATGTCAAGCTTTTCAATTTCAGCAGTTTGTCCAGATAGTCCATCCTTGGAATTTCTTGGGTGAAAAACCAAGTAGGTTGAACCAACTTTGGTCTAGTGCATTGGAATTCATTAAATAATTGGTCATTGGCGCTGCTTCAAGCTAGGAGTGAGCATCGTCACCAACCTACATTAAATATTTTACACTCCCTAGGGTGAATGATACTTTAAATTGATTGACAGTCTAAGACTTTTTAATTTTTCCGAATGCCAAATGATCTTACAAAGTTAGTATTTATAATATCCTAGTAGGTCATTCGGTGACAACTTTTACCGGAAACTTGAAACAACTTTGGCATGTGATATTTAATCTGTTAAATGTTTTTGTTGGATAGTTGAATTATAATTGGCATGGCATGTGAAGTTTTTAAAACTCGAGTTTTGGATGGTTTCAATCTACATTTTGCATGTGATATTTAATGAACTTTAAATGTTTAATGTTTTAATGATGCACAATATAAAATCAAAAGGGTTTTAAAACTTAAAGTTTTGGATGGTTTCAACCTACATTTGCACATATGGTAAATTGAAATTATGTTACTTGTAACAAGACAATCCCCATTGATTTCATTGTATATGTTGATTTCTAATTTGATATAATTGCATGTATGATGGTACATTACTTGTAAAGTCATTGGATTAATAGTGTTCATTGATTTTAGTGTAAGCGCAAAAATTATTGACAATGTAGAATGATTTTTGTGTTATAATAATTAAACCTAATAATATTGGAGAGCAAGAGAGATAAGGTATGGTGTTTACTACAAGAGTTCGAGCAGGTCATTCGGTGACAACTTTTACTGGAAACTTGAAACAAAGAGAATCTATCTTTGGCTAGGACATCATGTAAGATGCTTGACATAAACAGTAAAATTGTACTTAAAAGTTGAGATTCGGGCAAGTGGGGACAACCACTTGTTATCTCGTCCCTTGGAGGCTAGGCCATATGGGGACCGAATCCGACCTTACAAAATAAAGTGAAATAATTTGTACCATATGGTCGGAGAACATATACAAGAACAATTAATATACAAGAACAATTAATTTCATTCTAGAATATATATAGATATATCCAATACATATAACATTTTTAATCAATGCACATGTATAGAAAAACTACTTTCAGTTGATACTAGAGCACGTGCTTGTATCCAAACAATTTGTAACATGTGCAAACCACAAATAACATAAGCAGCTCAATTTTTAGTTGAGTACTAGAAGTTCTAAAACATATTTAATCCAAAGATAATAAATTGTTGGACACTTCACTCAAAAAAATTCTAATGGAATTCCATCTTCAATAATCCGCTCATCATCGGATTTTGACATTTTCCATTTTTTAATTTTCTATTTTTTCTTTGATTGAACTTCTATCAACTTTATGCGTGCTGCACACACCAAGTGACTATATTGACAACTTATGGAATCAGGTTCATAGTCTTCGAAGTAAAAAAAGTCTCCACTTTGACGAGTTTGTTTGAAAAAATAACCTTTCAGTATAATAGACCCTCTGTCATACTGAAATCCGTGATCATTATAGTCTTGTAATAATTTCATTTTCCGTTCAGTGCAACGCATCAAATAATACTTCACATTCTCATCCTTGTCAATAGGTGCAATTACAGCAAAAACATCTCCTGCACAATAAAATAAATTTAACATTTAACTATGCATATTTAAATTTATTTGTAGATCTTTAAATCATTAGAAAGTAATTCAAATGTTACCTTCTCTAACAAGATCAGAAACTCGATCACCATCGGATGATATTGTAGTTTCTTCTGATCGCATTTCTTCAAACATTGCAACAGACATTTTTCCCTTTGTATTTAGCTCTGTATGTTTCCAATCATTCACATACATTTTGTTTTCACAGACGTCATTGGATTTTGTGTTGTCTATGCAAACATCACAAAAACAAGAATATTTTCTTTTATCCAATGCAAACACATTTGTGGACAACTTTGTTTGAATTGAATGCAATTTTCGAGTCCCTTTTATTGTTTCAATGTCATTTCCAATTGATCTATCTACATCTCCGATTCCAATATGCCAGAAAAACCTTTATACGGAAAATTAGAAAAATAATTTGTAAATATGATATCAAAATACAATTAAAAATAATCATTGAATGATAAATGTACAATGTTTAAAATTATATTTCCAATATAAATTAGATTGAATGTACCTTCGCACTTATCTTGATGGGTTAATCTCATGGCTTAGAGCAGTTTTGCACCATTGAACAACTTCTTCAACGTTCACAAGTCGGCGTGCAGAGTGGTTCATTTGATATCTTCGAAGTACTCGTTTTATGCATGCTCCTGCACCGTCATGTTCTCCTTTTCCATGGCCAGTCTCAAAGAAATTCCAATAATGTTTAATGCAGGTTTTCTTATGAAGACAACACAACAAAAAAAATGATCGTGCAGATTTGAATTGACCTGCGCATCCGTCTGACCATATCCAATGTTCATTGAATGTTATTCCACGATTTTTCAATGAATCATAAATTCTTCCAAAACAATGTTGTACAAAACATGTATCATGTATACGATCGTCACTGATATAAAAGTGATATTCTTTAATGATATGTCGATTTTCACTCGTGCTTTCTATATGATCGACATTTTGTTCAGCATGTCTATATAGAATATGGACGAGCATGGAGACTTGGTCAGAGTGATAGTATTCACTCTGAATTTCTTTTTGTGGAACAAATGTGTAGTTTTTTGCAAAATCAATCACTGACAAAATGGTCCCTGGTGGAAAAAATTCACGATATTTTTTGAATTGCAAGTCTTGCCATCGAGCTCTATGGGAATGCTTGGTGTATTTGTAAATTTCTGCTTCAAACTTTCTCAAAAAGCCTATCAGAAAAATTTCGTCTTCTCGTAATTCGATTCTTTTAACACTATCTGCACCTTGAATCGATGTACTGATATATTCATATCTCTTCCATTTCACTTTCATGTTGGACAATGATTGATCATTTATATAAATATGATATTTGTTTTGAAATTTAGTCAAATTTCCACAATCATCGCATTTTTTACCACCAACACATTTCTTTTTGTAAAATAGTTCATCGCTTTCTCTTTCACATAGAATTTGAGATATGAATTCACGGATAGTGGAAGGAGGAGGTGAATTCTTCCATAATGTTCTACCGAAATCAAGGAATGTGTCATAATATAACTCAAATTCCACATGATAACGGCAACAACAAGTGTCGCGTACAGTGATAGGTTTTACATACCATGGTTTTTGTTGAACAAAAGCACTGAGTGAAACTTGAATTTGACGATTCTCTTCTTTGAACTTGTTGAATAACTCTATTTGAGTGGTTTCCAAGAGATGTTTTTCATGTTCTTCGTATTGATTTCATGCTATTCTTCTTCGCATCACATGTCTTACAGTCGGTGAAACACGCGAATTGTTCTTCCAATATTCATATATTATTTTTTTAACATCTTCTCCAAGTCTATCTTTGTATGGTTGCCTACAAATAGCTCTCCAACAAGCGAGTTCATCATTTACATCTATTTGTAGTCGAAATTTTCGATGTTTGTGCAGAGTTTTTCGCGAGGTTCCTAGTGCTCGTGCCATAGATGTTAGATTCAAACGATTCTCTTGAGTACTTGGTGAAACCATTGCCATTTGTATTCCTCTACGTATATTTGAAACATCTTTATCTCTAGATTTCTTAATTGACTCTATAGCACTACTCATATTTTTTATCACCTCTTATTTCATTTTTTTATCTTTGGTTGATTTTCGAATACCCAATAGTGTCGTCGCTTCTTTTAATTTCCTTGATGATAGGAGACCTTTCAACATTTGAGCTTGAACTGTCACTTGCTCATTTTTGAAAAACATTTCAAAAATTTTATCGACACGATATCGTATAACATGGTCAGGTTTTTTATCTCCATATGTGTGAGTGTCGGCATTTTCTAACATCTCATTATCGATAGTGATTTCATCTGTACATATTTGAAAAAATAGTACATATTCAATAAATAACTAAATTAATAAATATGTCAATAAATATTAGGAAAATTTTAAATATATCAATAGATCATAATATTTACATTTACATACCTGCTTCAATTTCTGCTTGAGGTTGATTTTCTTCTTCAATATTTTTAGGAGTATCTCTGTCTATTTACATTAAACAAAATACTTTTCAAACTAGTTCATCAAATAAAAATTAAGCTTCACATTTTACATTGGGAAAACTTTAAAAATATATCAATAGATCATAATATTTACATTTACATACCTGCTTCAATTTCTGCTTGAGGTTGATTTTCTTCTTCAATATATTGAGGAATATCTCTGTCTGTTTACATCAAACAAAATATTTTTCAAACTAGTTCATCAAATAAAAATTAAGCTTCACATTTTACATTAGGAAAATTTTAAATATATATCAATAGATCATGTAATATTTACATTTACATACCTGCTTCAATTTCCGCTTGAGGTTGATTTTCCTCTTCAATATTTGAGAGAGCTTCTAACTTTCTTTTGCGATATTGTCTCGTCTCTTCTCTACGTTCCTCAGGCTTTCTTTTTCGATCATATTTTCTCACACAAGTTTTTCGATTTCCCATGATAATAGGGTATGAGGTTCAAAAAATTTCCTTCAAAAAATTAGACAATAACTCAATTACAAACAATATCACAAAAGATTTAATTTAAAAAATTCTTTTCTAAAAAATACGTAATCCAATCCAAAACACGTACTTCAACACAAAACATGTACTTCAACACAAAACAAGTACATACCTCTAAGAAAAATCACACCGCCTCCAAGAAATGTCTTCCAAAAAAATTCTTTAAATCCAAAATTTGAAGAAACGTTTTTGAACAAAGAAGCTCAAAAGATTTATTTCAACACAAAAAACGTACATACCTCCAAGAAAAATCACGCCGCCTCCAAAAAATGTCTTCCAAAAAATTTCTTTAAATCCAAACTTTGAACCTCCAAGAAAAATCACGCCGCCTCCAAAAAATGTCTTCCAAAAAAGTTCTTTAAACCCAAACTTTGAAGAATTTTTTTTGAATTCAAACCAAGTTGTAAAATGAAATGAAGTACGAAATGTGCGAAAATTGTGAATCATTTCGCGGCAATTTATATTGACGCGAAATATGTGTTTTGTAGGGGGCTCCACAAAAGTTTCCGGCCGACAGAGAATTACACAATAGTTCGGCCGAACTTTTGATAAGAAGTTCGGCGGAACTATTAAGACGTTAGTTTTAATGACTCGAAAGCGGAAAACATAGTTCAGCCGAACTTTCACTAATAGTTCGGCCGAACTAACACGTCACCAATTACGCAAAACCAGGCTCTGAAAACGGTTCTGCAACTTTGGACTGATTAAACTCCATGAAATGTTGTTAATTAATTGTCGGAACCAAGACAAGCATTTTCAGAATTCAATCTACTTTCAGGAAATATAACTTTTATGGAATTTCGTAAACGTTTATTAATTTTAATTATTTTTCTAATAAAATGAGTGCAAACAATTTCTGAGGGTCATTGTGATTCAGTGAAATAAAAAATTTGTATCTCCCAAAATACATTGTAAAAAAATTTAAAAAAATTATGGGGCATTACATTGGTCCGTTGACTCTAATGGGTAGCTTTTATATTTTTAGTTTATAACTTATATGTTAAGAAATTTGTTGCCACGCGAAACATATCAAAAATACGCAGTTTTTCGTATTGGACCAGTTCAAAAAATTCTAGTAATTATGATATGCATCCATTGGCTTTGTAAATATGAAGAAAACAAAGTAGACTCTGTCTAGATTGTTGTAACACATTTTGTTTTTTCAAAAACACAAATGTTCAATGAATACAGCATTGCGACATAACATGACTTCTTATGAATCATTTGATTGTTAAGAAACACACACTCAAAGAAATGCTAAGTTGACATATCAAATCTGCATAAAAAAATTTCAAAAAATAAGTAATAGAAAGCTAACAAAATTTCTCACAACTTTTATTTTTATCGCAAAATGAAATTCTACACAGAAAAATTGTTATAGTTTGCAGAAAGTTGAAGAACCGAAAAAAATGAAAAATTTTTCTCAAAAAAGGGCAAAAAGTGTAACCCAGCTTCACATTTTCACCCACCCACGTCAACGTATTTGCATTGATTATCGAGAATTGAATAAAGCCACTCTTAAAGATTACTTCCCTCTCCCTTTCATTGACCAGGTGCTTGATACCCTTGCAGGAAAGAAATATTTCTCCTTTTTGGATGGCTTCAGCGGTTATAACCAGATACAAATTGCACCCGAAGATCAGGATAAAACTACTTTTACATGTCCATGGGGGAAATTTTCTTATAAAGTGCTTCCCTTTGGTTTATGTAATGCCCCGGCTACCTTCCAAAGGGCATTCCTGGCCATTTTTTTTGATCTGGAATTTGTAGAAATTTATATGGATGACTTTTCTGTGTTTGGTGATTCTTTTCAGGGAGCTCTCAAAAATCTGGAGAAAGTACTTATACGTTGTCAAGAAGCCCATCTCGCTTTGAGTGACAAGAAATGTAGATTAATGTGCAAAGCAGGAGTGGTACGTGGCCATTTGATTTCTGATAAAGGTATCTAATTTGATCCGGCAAGGATTGAAATCATTCTGCATCTTCTTGCACCCAAAACTCAAAGGGAAGTAAGAGGTTTTTTAGGACATGCTAGTTACTATAGAAGATTCATTGAAAAATTTTCGAAGATAACTGCTCCTCTTTTTCGACTTCTAGCTAAGGATATTGAATTTTCATGGTCCACAGCTTGCCAATAGTCTTTTGAAACATTGAAGGAAAAGTTCGTGCAGGCACCAATTTTGCGAGGTCCAAACTGGTCCCTGCCCTTTCACATTTCCTCTGATGCTTCAGATTTGGCTATTGGTGCAGCGTTAGGACAAGAAGAAAATAAGCAATCCTATGCTATTTATTATATTAGTAAGAATTTGTCTTCCGCTGAATTGAATTATATAGTTACAGAGAAAGAGTTTTTAGCTGTGATTTTTGAAATTAATAAGTTCAGGCACTATATCACAGGATATGAAGTATTTGTACATACTGATCATTCTGTGATTAAATATTTGATGAAAAAACCATTGAAAAGCAGCAGAGTGACTAGGTGGTTGCTATTGTTGTAGGAGTTTAATGTTACTATTGTTGATAGACCAGGGAAATCTAATGTTGTAGCAGATTTTCTTTCTAGATTAGATAATCCTAGTGAAGTAACTCCTGTTAATGATGATTTTCGAGATGAAAATATTTTTGCTATGTCAACGTATTCTTCATGGTTTTCTGACATTGCTAGCTATTTGGTCACTGGAAAAACACCACCTCACTTGTCCGCTCATGAAAAGCGGAATATTATTTAGAAAAGTGCTGCATATTCCTGGATTCATGGAGATCTCTTTTACACTGGTCCAGATCTGATTATCCGTAGATGTGTAAGAGAGGAGGAAGCATTTGACATATTGAAATATGCTCATGATGAACCTTGTGGAGGCCACTTCGCTGATAAGCGTACTGCATATAAAGTATTAGGTGTTGGTTACTTTTGGCCTTCCTTGTTTAAGGATGCCAAATAGTATGTCACGCGATGTGATAGATGTCAACGAATGGGCCAACCTAACCAAACCAATGAAATTCCTTTATGCCCCCAAGATATGATTGAGCCATTTGAAAAATGGGCTATTGATTTTATAGGGCCAATAAATCCAAAATCCTTAAGTAAAAAACATATTTTGGTTTATACATATTTCGTTACAAAATGGGTAGAAGCTAAAGCTGTTTCTTTTGCTATAGAAAAAGTTGTTGTTGATTTTATTTTTATTGAAATCTTTACTAGATTTGGTGTGCCTAGAGAAATTTTTTCTGACAATAGTCCGCAGTTTATTTCTAATCTGGTACAGGGTGTGATGGAGCAATACAAGATCCGGCACAGGAAATGCACGCCGTATCACCCGCAAGAAAATGGCCAGGTGGAATCTACAAAAAAAGTGATCGAGTCCATTCTTACAAAGACAGTCAATATGCATTGGAAAGACTGGAATAAAAGATTACCAGAAGCTTTGTGGGCATACAGAACCACTTGGAGAAATAGCACAGGATCTACACCATATGAGCTAGTATATGGTAAACAGGTTCTGTTACCAATTGAGTTCCAGATCAACACCTTCAAAACTGCAGTTCAGTTAGGACTAGATCTCTCTGAGGCACAACAACAACATCTTCTCCAATTAAATGAGTTAGATGAATTTCATAGAGATGTTGTTCAACAGAACATCCTAATTCAGCAGTAACGAAAAAGGTGGCATGACAAATCTATTCAGAAAAAGCAGTTCCAACCAGGTGATTGGGTACTCCTTTATGATACTAGATTTAAAGTTTTTAAAGGGAAGTTCCATACACGTTGGATGGGACCTTATGAAGTGATCTGAGTATTCGAGAATGGAGCAGTAGAAGTTAAAACTATTGATGGACAAAATTCAGTATTCTTGGTAAATGGACATAGATTAAAAAAGTATTTTTAGCCACTTTCCAAGAAATATTTTACACAGCAAGTCCAACAGCAATTCGGGACGGTAGTGGTAAATGGTAATACCAACCTTTTGAAAACATGAATTCTTCTTCTTCTCAAAGAAAAAAAATAAATTTAATAAAAAAGTAAAGAAGTTTTTTTTTTCCTGTAATTGTGAAAATCAGTTCACTGACATGATTGCAAAAGGTTCAACCTGAAAACCAGCTTGCTGGCAAGAAGATCAAAAATTTCTAATAAAAAGAGAATTTTTCTTGATATTTAGATATTTTAGCGACCACCAAGTAAAAGCAGGTTCAGCAGGACCAACCTTTATACATTGGGGTAATTAGCATGGATATTTTTATTCAAGTAACACTTAATTCTCACTGTAGTTATTTTTCTTGCACCAGTGCAGGTAAACCTTCCAGAAAATTTTCTGCCTTTCTTCATATCCCATTTCGTAATATTCCCTCAGTTTTCTTCTTTAAATCCAAGAATGATTAACCTTCCCACATTATTCTGAATTTACCCTACCCGCTTCGTAAAAATCCCACTTTACCCTTGAATTTTTTTCCCTATCCCACTTCTGTTTATCCCCTCTTTGGTATTTTTCCTAGAATCCCTGTAACAAAATTCCTTCCCATTCTAAAAATTTCCCCTTTCCCACTTCTTTGTTCCCTCTGTTAGGGTCTCGTGATTTGGCTGATTGGCAAGCCAAATGATAATGTAACATCAAAACAATCTTTGGAGTCCAAGGACCTAGCCTTCCTAGACTCAGAGAGGGCTCTCTCTATATGTGTAAGGGATATCTGTGTGTTTGCTTATTGTGTTCTGATTTTAGGCTAGTTATGAAGTAGGTTTTTGGTTTTGGTTTTTTTTAGGTTATGAGGGATGAAACTGATCAAAGATATAAGACAGGTAAAAATATGTCAGATCAACTGGGCTATGGGGTATAAAAGGTCTAGAAAGCTATCAGACGGTGATACAAGGCTGTTGAAGGGCCGATTTGATTCGAGGTAGAAATGATCTTTGGGCAAATGGAATAAAATGGACATTAAGTTTGGGAACAACAAAGGATTTCAAGCATAACTAGTTTAATAGCTGACATAAACGTGGTAGGGCAAACCATTAATCATGAGAAATGTAACTAGAAGCTAATCAATACATAGAAATAAACAGTCAAGCCATGCATAGAGATATATAACTCTATAACTTTGGGAAATGACTATAAGACTTTGGGGAAATACACTTAAGAGAGACAAACAACTCAAATCACTATGCCAGAACGCCTAAACACAGTAGTTCAAGTTATTGGGCACTTTGAAAACAAGATTGCATAGTCTTAGGCAAAGGGCAAGATCGGAACAAGACCTCTTTGGTTCAACAAATGACAATCTAATCAGTCAAAGAGAAATTTCATTGATGCAGCTATGGCTAGCCATTGGTAAGTAGGGCGTACCTTAAATCATACTTAAGATGCATAAAACTATGAATGAAATAAGCAACAATATCCTTAAGTTATTAAAGAGCAATCAAGAATTCTTTAATGTGACTAAGGATGAAGAAAACATGGAAGCTATGAAGAAACATGAAATTTGAGGTGCCTCCAAGGGCATGTCTCAAATTTGTTCTCTACTGATCTATAGTAAGCAAGAAACATGGATTCATGAATGAAAATTAGAAAACAAAACAAATAAAAAGACACTATACCATTCTACCAAGTCATGGAATCCAACAACAATCCTCTTTCATCATCCAAGAACATCCAAGAGACTATCCAAGAGCATGAGACAAGTATTTCTTCCAAAGCTTATATGACCATATATTTCTTCTATCATCAAGTTCAACCTTCTATTACAATGAATCCTCTTGGAATATATAGGCCAAAGAGGAGGAAAACCAACCAATGCAACTAGATAGCCATTGGTTCAAAATAAATATCTAAACTTGTCCTTGAGGCTTTGCAAAGCCCAGGCACAAAATATCTAATAAATATCTCAAAAATTGCTAAAAAAGGGAAATATATTGACTTTTCATAACTTATCATGTACAAAAATAGCTAAACGCACATGAGGAAAGATCAGTTTTGAAAGGTTCAATTTTTACAAAAATACTCAAAAAATACATCAGCAAAAGGTCCCCTGACTTGTCGGCAACTTTTGGCAGCCTTCTCGATGTCGCAACGAGGCTCACGATAGCTCGTTGGAAAGCTCTAAGTGTCTAATTTCTAGAAAAACTTGAATTTTCCCAATCTGATGCCTAGACGTCCTCCAAAAATAGGCTTGTGTGAAAAACATCAGAAAATAAACCTTGCTGATAGACGGGGCAGAATGTTGAAAAAGTGACTGTTTTTTGTATCTTTGGGGGACCAGAACAACTTCAAATGCTCTGAAAATTTCTGAGTAGATGCCCCTAAATTTAATGCATCCAATGGTACCACTCTCAAGAGTTTAGGATGCTCCAAACCTAAATGGCGGCACCCATGATTTTATGCAATTAGGCCCAAAAATGTCAAAAAACAAGATCGTGTCAAAATTTGCTCAATTTTGGTGAGCAAGTCCCTTAAGGCTTTTTAGAAACATGTCTAGAATATCGGGCCAAAATTCCAAGCCTAGAGGTGTCTTTCTCCTTTTTTCTCACTGGGCGCCCTCTTTGGGCAGTTTTGAGCTTTTCTTGGTTTTCTCCTTTGTTGTTTGGCATTCTAGCTTTAGTGAAGAAGTCAGGGCCCCTTGCCTAGGAGAGGTAGCTAGCACATGCTTTGGAGAGTGCCCTTCATGATCCATGTTTTGTATTTGCTTGCCCTCATCATTGCTTGCTTGAGGGCTGCCTTGTTTGTCTTTGTCACTGCCTTCTTCATGACTGTCATGCTCTTTCCCTGTGTTGGCTGCCAAAATGTTCCTTTTCATCACTGCCTCACTACCCATTACTTTGCTCTTCATTGGAGGAATTGTGCTTCTGATACTCTTTACTTTCTTACCACGGGAAACTGATTCAAATGATGTGTGAGATGCTTCTGTGATATCAGGTTCCTGCTCCTTCCAAAACACTTCTTTTTCCTCCTTTTGTATGCTAATCAACCAATAGTTATAATGACAAGCGCACAGTACAACAAAAGGTACACACAGTCAAAAGGGTCACTGTGTTTGGGTAAGGTCATCAATATCTTTGTGTTTTGGTGTGAGCACAAACAGCCTTGTAGCAGGCAAACACCCTTCTAATCAAGATACTACTCTTGTATTTACTACTCCTCACCCATAGTTTAGACAGAAAACCTCCAAACTGAAAAAGATAACTTCACTCACTAATTTTGCTTCATGGAACGAAAGAGAAACACTGTTTTTGCCTTTTTTAAACACACAGAGGAGACTTTTGAAAGGACAAAAACACTCATTCAATGATTACTGTTCATGAAATTAGGACCACTGTTTTACTTTTCAATTACTGTGTTTCTCCCTTTAAACACTGTCCCCACCTTTCAATACTATTTTGAGGGTAGTTTATAAAGTCCTTTGACATCAATAAAATCCACCATTTTCCTATGTCAGTGTTGGGTAATCATAGCTATTTCATGCCCGGATCTTTAAAAAAAAACATTAACCCTCCTCAACACTGTTTTCACCAATGCATACAACTGACAGAGTTTATGTTTTGTGCTACAGCAGTTAGGATGTTCTTAATGCTTGACAACCCCACTAGAACAGGAGTGTGATGCGTTAGCATTTTTAAGGGCTGTTTAGGCTCTTTGAAGCTAGAATTAACACTTCGCTCTTGACCAACTGTAACTTTCTTTCAAAATACTCACTTAAATTACCTTGATTTACACCAAGACTTTCACTGCCTCAAAAACCATCTAGCAGTTTGAATTTAGCAAGGGAGAAAACACAAAATACCTTGAAACACAATGGCAGCCTTGTTCAAGGAGTTTGATCAGCTCTAAGACTAGTTGGGAGGCGTTTGGACCATTCAAAGTGTGTGCGGTGTTGGGAAAAATACTGAGAGGGGGGGGGGGGGTGAATCAGTATTTACTGCATATTCAAAACTTTCACTTTTTCTTGCTTCTAAAACGCATACGCTACTTTCCTGAACCAGACTTGCGTATATACGCGGATACCCTTTACGAAACTCGCGTATACACAGATATATATTTATGTCATTAATTCTTCACTTAAATCATTCCTTCATTTATTCATCAGATATTCAATAAGCAGTAAACATGTGCAGTAAGAACAGAATAAATCATCACACAAAGCATCACACATGAACACCAGGATTTTTAGGTGGAAACCTAAGTCGGGAGAAAACCACCGCTGCAGTTGCTCAGCCTTCAATATTTTATTATAGAGAAAACATCTTACAACATATGTGCTGGCGCAGACTTGACCAGCACGCAGGCACCCACCTGCGCTCGTTTACCAGCCTCTCCTGGAAGGGAGCTACGACCCCCTGACTCGTTTACCAGCCTCTCCCGGAAGGGAGCTACGACCCCCCGATCTCGTTTACCAGCCTCACCTGGAAGGGAGCTACAACCCCCTGACTGAAGGCTACAACCCTCAGCACCACCTTGGACCACGTTTCATCAATTTTCACACTGGATCCAACAAATTCAATAGAACAACACTTGTAGGCCACGTTTCACCATATTTTCAGACTGGACCCTTTCCATACTTTTAAGCACAAACATACATCACCAATAGATACTTATCAACACAGATCAGATAGCAGAAACACAGCAGAACAGATCAGATATTTCATACCCTTTGCTTCAGCAAACCCTAGTTTGCATACGCGCTTTCACTTCACTGATGTCGCGTATATACGCGCTTTCGTCCACACAAACCAGCGTATACCTCAGTGTATATTTTATTGCGCATACGCGCTTTCTCTTCGCTGAAGCCGCGTATATACGCGCTTCCTCCGCAGCGAAGTAGCGTATAGATCTTCAATCATTACAGAGCAGCATACTTCATCAGATCAGATATTCAGTTCAGATTTACCCTTTTGCTTCAGACAGATGTTCGCCTAGATGCTCGCCTCATCACAGATCTAATCACTCCATAAACAGATCTAGCAAATACAAGTACATTTCAGATCTAAAGATCCTGCTTCATCATTTCTTCATAAGTGCTTCATAGATTCAGATCTATCATCAAACCTTTACCCTTTCCATACAGATATACTTCACAGAGAAGTATTCATTCAAGCTCAGACATCTTGCACCCACACTCATGTTTTGCACAATGAATTTCTTCTCCTTATATAGGTTTATCCTTTTTCAATACCATGAGCCCCTTTTTCAATACCATGGGCTAAAGCAATACCATGAGCCCAAAACAACCTGGACGGGGTCAATTAGGCGGATCATTACCCAATACAATGGGTCAATACCATGGTGGTTACCCCTGGTTTTGCACTTTTTGAGCGCTTTTGCCCATACGCGACTTGGAACGTTCCTTTCCGCGTGCATACGCGACTTCCCCTAGGCAAATCCGCGTATACTTAGAGACATACTCTTTTCATCATTCTTTGAGCACATTCTGAATTCCTTTCTTCATTCCCTTCTGTTCTTACTGCAGATACATCAGATTTCCTTCATCAGGAACATATTCTATCAAGCACAGCTTCATCACATAAGTTGCCATTATCTTCATCAAGTGGGTTGTCTTTCAAGGACAACACTCAGCATCATATTGTCAACAAACATCATATCACATCAGATTTACATCATTTACCAAGTCCATCAAGTCAAGCATAACTTCATCAGCGTGGATTGCCATCAAGGACAACACATGTCAACAACATGTCTTCATCTTCATTTAGTGGGTTGCCATCATGCAATAACATCAAGTGATCATATTTCCTAACAATCCCTCTTTGATTCTGATGGTAACCTTATGTAGGTTGGTCAGCCAATAAATTGCAGATAGTACATTAAGAATACAATGACACCATGTCACTCTCTCCATTTGTGACACCATTCTTTCTCTTCATTCAAACACCATGTCATTCTCCCCCTTTGACATCAAGGGCAAAGGGCAAAACCAGTGGATCAAAACCAACACACTCTCCCCCTTTGACATCAAGGGCAACGGGCGGATCAAAACCAACACACTCTCCCCCTTTGACATCAAGGGCAACGGGCGGATCAAAACCAACACACTCACCCCCTTTTCTCCTCATGTAGAAGAAGCTTTCTGCAGATCTGATGTATACTGAAGTGACCAAGCTCCCCCTGAGTTCATGCTGAATATTTTTCAATGAAGTACATGACTCTATGAACTTCCTATCACCAAAAGACTCATACTTACATCAAATATCCAACCAAGTGGATTTACAGATAAGACTCAAGTACCCAACCAAGTGGGTTTACACATTTCAACTCAGCTACCCAACCAAGTGAGTTTACAAAATTTGACTCAGCTACCCAACCAAGTAGGTTTACAAAAATGACTCAGCTACCCAACCAAGTGGGTTTACAAATTGACAATTCCTTACATGACTGAATATTACAATTTTACAACATGGGTCTCAACAAGACCTTTTCATCAAACTACAAATATAGCTTTTAAGACCAACACCAGAAAGTCCTCAAGAAAGAGAACATATTTCAGAACCATCACAATGCCAACACTACATTATACTCAGCAAAGCTAATGCTTCCCCTGAATCTGTGCAACCAAGCAACCTTTCCAAATGACTAAGGCTCCCCCTTAGTTTGTGCATCCTGAAAACTTCCACCAACAAATCATCAAGGCATCTTCATCAAAACATTAGAAACAGAATTATGAGAACTGGAACACCACCAGAGATACCAAACAGTATCAGAGATACCAAACATCATTGCAGTTGTGCTGAAAAGAGCTGAACCAACCAAAAATTGTCAGCAATTAGTCATACGCGGTTTTCTGTGCAGGAACTCGCGTATATACGCGACTGTGTTTCAGGAAACCCACGTATCCCAAGACATCTTCTAAATTTCAACCAGATCTGATTCTCTGTGAGGCAAAGACAGTGTTCAGCATCTTTCTGAGATATTTGACTGCTTCCCTGGACTACAGATAGATAGAACAGTGTAGTTGTATCTTCAAGCGTCATCCAATGGTTGTAGCATAAGCACATTAGTAACCAAGCCTTCAGATTCTTTGCAGCATCAATACATTCTTTCCATACCAGAACAGCATATTCAAATATGTGTCAAGTAATCATCCATGTGATCCAACATCACCATGATCTTCAAGATTTAACATGAAGTAACATATGAAGGCAAAAGATTTCTCAACCATAGTAACAAACTCTGCATGATTTATATCTGAATCAAATGACATCCAACTCATCCATGTATGAGTACAAAAGATACTTATCAACAACCAGGGCTCAAAGTCTCATCACAATAAACCATGTACCAAGTCATCATCATTTGAGCATGAGTATCACAAAAACCAAAGAATAAGCAGTCATATTGCCAACAATGCAATCATTAGTATTCAACCTGCTGCTCCCCCTAAACCAGTGCTCTTCCTTAACTTTGTGCAATCTGAAACACCTTCAACAACAAGTCATCAGCAACAATCTCTGCATGATCAGTCCTCATCTCTGAGTTATAAGACTTTCATCTCAACAACGAATTCTCTTCATCATAAAGCAACCAGGATTCATCCATAATCTTCACCACAAAAACCCATGTATCATTTCATTATCATGAGTATAACCAGAATAATGCTAATAGTGCAATCATCAGCAGTCAGACTGATGCTCCCCCTGGACCTCTGCTCCAGATATTCAGCTATCAGATAAATTTTCTCATCATCAATGCATACGCGGTTGTGTCAACTGGAATTCGCGTGTATACGCGACTTTGGTTCATAGAACCCGTGTATGGAAAGTGAAGCATAGAAAATTTTCATCTTCCTTCATTTCCTCCTGAGCTTGTACCTCCTGTACCTGTCCTTTCCACATCATAAGCGCTGTCAAAAGTAAACATAACCAGAATAATCAAATCAACCATGAGAGTCATCATGCATTTCTCCCCCTGTGACGATACATTACTAAATCTCATAATGTATCCCACATCATTCCTGCAGTCAATCAGAGAAGTAGGCTTCCAGAAGCGGATGACTGCAGTAGGGTCCGAATTCCCTACGTTTCTGATCGGTCCTCCTTCTTTTTCCAAATTTGCTTGAGCTTTCCAACTGTGTGCTGAAAATTGTCCACTTTCCCAGATCTGTTCATCCCGCATTCTTTTTCTACATGTCCATACTTGTTACAAGCATAACATCTCATGTGGCCAGAGAAATAAACATAAGAATCATAATGAGTATTTCTATTCTTCCTCCTTTTACACTCAGCTGCTTTATGTCCATACTTGTTACATGAATAACAATATCCCTTGAAGAAACCAGAGTACCTTTCTATGTAGGAACTGTTTGTTTGAGGCTGAAATGATCTGCTCCTGCAATTTGCTGCAACATGCCCATAATTATGAAATTTAAAACATTCAACGTTCTTGAATGAATTCCTTTGAGAATTCATGATTGTTGGTTGATCTTTTGTCTCTTTCAACACTTCGGGTTTTGCATTGACTTCCTCTGAATTTTTAGCACTTCCTTGTGAGCTAGATTCTCCTTTAACAGTTTCATGGAAACCAAGACCAAGTTTGATAGTAGGAGACCTTTGATTACTCAGAATATTGTCCAAGATATTAGTACTATCTTGAAACCTCAAAAGTTTAACCTTTTATTCTAATTTACCTTTGAGAATGTTTACCTCAACCTCCAAGGCTTGACATTGCTTTGTCATGCTTTCTTCTTTTCTTCTTCCATCTTCAACTTGATCCTTCAGATTTAGAATCTCTTCTTTCAACCAATCTTCGTTTCCTTCACATGTTTGTTGCAGCTCTTCATTCTTCTTGTTTGATGCTTCGAGATCTTCTTTGAGGGAGACAATTTCTGCTTCAAGTCTTGCATTCTTCTTATTTGATTTATCCAAGTCTTCTTTGAGGGAAATGATTTCTGCTTCAAGTCCTTCCTTTTCAAATGATTGTATAGGTTCCTCACTCTTCTTACTTGATGCTTCAAGTTTTGCTTGTAGAGAGATGATTTCAGCTTCAAGACTTTTATTCTTCCTCTTTGATTTTTCCAGACCTGTTTTTAGAGAACCGTTTTCTTCTTCAAGTCCTTCATTCTTCTTATTTGCTTCTTCAAGTTCTGCTTGCAGAGAGATGATTCTAGCTTGATATCCTTTACTTCGACTGCGTACATCATCGAACATCCTTTTCAGTCTAAATACCAAAGCTTTGGAGGCAGCGTCCTTCTCATTAAATATTCTTTGTTGGTCTTTGATAACCTTCTTTAAATCCACAACATTACTTTCACTATCTACATCATTGCTTGCACAGATAAGATTACAAGGATCACCATCAGATTCATCTTTGTCAACTTCTGCTGTACCGGTTTTCTGAGACATCTCCTTACTTTGAGTATTTTTCTTCTTTGCCATGAGTACTTGTAGAGCTTGGTCGGAATCTTCTTCGGCTTCTTCTAGGTCGATAGCATATTCTTCACTATTGTTTGTACCACTAAGATCTTTCAAAGGATGATCCCAATCACTATCAGATTCATCTCCTTTGATTTCTGGTATCCATGTTCTCTGAAATATGTCCTTTCTTCGAATAGGCTTCTTCTTTTGCTTCTTTCCCATTGCGACGGATCTCCTTCAAGTGATCAAGCTTCTTCAGAAGGACCACGCTCTGATACCAATTGTTGGGAAAAATACTGAGAGCGGGGGGGGTGAATCAGTATTTACTGCATATTCAAAACTTTTTACTTTTTCATTCCTTAAAACCCATACGCTACTTTGCTGAAGCCAAGTAGCGTATACACGCGGATATCCTTCATAAAACTCGCGTATACACATAGATCTAATTATGCCATTAGTTCTTCACTTATATCATTCCATAATTCATTCATTAGATGTTCTATAAACAGTAAACATGTGCAGTAAGAACAGAATAAACCATCACACAAAGCATCACACATGAACACCAGGATTTTTAGGTGGAAACCCAAGTCGGGAGAAAACCACCGCTGCAGCTGCTCAGCCTTCAATATTTTATTATAGAGAAAACATCTTACAACATATGTGCTGGCGCAGACTTGACCAGCACGCAGGCACCCACCTGCGCTCGTTTACCAGCCTCTCCTGGAAGGGAGCTCCAACCCCCTGACTCGTTTACCAGCCTCTCCTGGAAGGGAGCTACGACCCCCCGATCTCGTTTACCAGCCTCACCCGGAAGGGAGCTACAACCCCCTGACTGAAGGCTACAACCCTCAGCACCACCTTGGACCACGTTTCATCAATTTTCACACTGGATCCAACAACTTCAATAGAACACCACTTGCATGCCACATTTCATCATATTTTCATACTGGACCCTTTCCATACTTTTAAGAACAAACATTCATCACCAACAGATACATATCAACACAGATCAGATAGCAGAAACACAGCAGAACAGATCAGATATTTCATACCCCTTGCTTCAGCAAACCCTAGTTTGCATACGCGCTTTTACTTCACCGATGTCGCGTATATACGCGCTTCCGTCCACACAAACCAGCGTATACCTCAGTGTATATTTTATTGCGCATACGCGCTTTCTCTTCGCTGAAGCCGCGTATATACGCGCTTCCTCCGCGTCGAAGTAGCGTATAGATCTTTAATCATTACAGAGCAGCATACTTCATCAGATTAGATATTCAGTTCTGATCTACCCTTTTTTGCTTCAAACAGATGTTCGCCTAGATGCTCGCCTCATCACAGATCTAAGCCTTCCATAATCAGATCTAGCAAATACAAGAGCAATTCAGATCTAGATCCCCTTCTTCATCATTGGTGCATCATACATTCAGATTTTATCATTCAAGTGTAACCCTTTCCATTCAGATATACTTCAGAGAGAAGTATTCATTCAAGCTCAGACATCTTGCACCCACACTCATGTTTTGCACAATGAATTTCTTCTCCTTATATAGGTTTACCCTTTTTCAATACCATGAGCCCCTTTTTCAATACCATGGGCCAAAGAAATACCATGAGCCCAAAACTACCTAGACGGGGTCAATTAGGCGGATCATTACCCAATACAATGGGTCAATACCATGGTGGTTACCCCTGGTTTTGCACTTTTTGAGCGCTTTTGCCCATACGCGACTTGGAACGTTCCTTTCCGCGTGCATACGCGACTTCCCCTAGGCAAATCCGCGTATACTTAGAGACATACTATTTTCATCATACTTTGAGCACATTCTGAATTCCTTTCTTCATTCCCTTCCGTTCTTACTGTAGATACATCAGATTTCCTTCATCAGGAACATATTCTATCAAGCACAGCTTCATCACATAAGTTGCCATTATCTTCATCAAGTGGGTTGTCTTTCAAGGACAACACTCAGCATCATATTGTCAATAAACATCATATCACATCAGATTTACATCATTTACCAAGTCCATCAAGTCGAGCATATCAAGCATAACTACATCGGGTGGATTTTAAAGTTAACACATGTCCATGATCGCATGTCTTCATCTTCATTTAGTGGGTTGCCATCAAGGACAACACTCTGCATCATATTTCCAACATGCGGCACGTTTGCAAACAAAAGCGCCACGCAACGGAGAGCTGTCGGGTCACTTTTGGGCCAACGTGACCGGTGCCTACAGGTGCGCTGCGCGGTAGTGCAAGCATTTGGAAAAACTTTGTCTGAGCGCGCCGCGCAGCCTAAAAAGCCCGAAAACTTGTGAATTTTTCTCAAACGCTTGTTCTTCGATCTTGTGAACAGCAGAGGGTAAATTTGCCTTCTGCTTTGAGAATTTGAAAAGGACTTGCAACGGTCCCTTTGTCCCTTTGAATGTGAATAAGTCCAAATCCCTTTCACACTTGACTATTGAGGGTTTTTTTCAAGAAAATTTTGAAAGCGCCTTTGCTTTAACACTTGAAACCTTATCCATTTAAAACATAACCTGATACCCTTTTAAGATTTTAAAACTTTCATTGTTTCTCAGTAGAGAGAAAAATTCTTCCCTCTGCCTATATCTGTTTGTTAGAGGGAAAAATGGCTCAAAGCCATATAGGGACTGTAGATGCATTCTCCCAACAATTTCTTCTTTTTACTGTGTGGTGAAAATAAAACAAGGGGTGATGTACTTAGAGTTGACAAGTGAACAAGGGAAATCTGTCCCTTTGTTCTTCTGTGAAGGAGTTTTGTAAAAACCTGAGTTTTCATTCATTTCACATTTTTTAGAGTATCCCCTTTAGAATCTTTGCCATATGCCAAGATTTCTTTTCAACCTCTGTCTTAACCAACTAAAGAATGTTTGGTGAACAAGCTGACAATGGTTTCCTTTATACTTGATGGCAGAGGTCACTTAGATACCAAGACCTTTTGACTCCTTTGGACATCAGCTTTAATAATATCTCTTCATTGATGATGAACCCACTAGCTTCTCCTTGTAACTCAAAAAAAATGGAGCTTATGCAAATCATTTTTAAAGCCCACTTCTTTGCCTTTGCCTTTAATCATCATTTTATTTCAGCAACCCTTAGTGGCTGCCTCACTGTATCCACAAATTTTTCCTTACAGTCATTGTTATTCTAAAAATTAAACTTTACCCTTGGCCCTCTGCTAAAGGAGGTGCTTTTAGTCAAAAACCCTCTGCTTGTATATGAAGGGGGTTCTTTAGTCTTCAAAAACTCTCTGCTTGTAGATGAAGGAGGTTCTTTAGTCTTCAAAAACCCTCTGCTTGTAAAATGAAGGAGGTTCTTCAGTCTTCAAACCCTCTACTTATAGATGAAGGAGGTTCTTCAGTTTTCAAACCCTCTGCTTCTAGATGAAGGAGGTTCTTCAGTCTTCAAACCCTCAATCCTTTGACAGCGCTATTTTTCCTTTCACTGTCCTTTCAGGCTTTGAATGTGATCGCAAGAGCTTAATGAAAAACTCTCTTCCCTTTGGCTACATCCCAGGCTCAATATCACATTGAGAAGCAGTTGTCTTCTCATGTGGAGCCAAATATTGTCTTCTGAGATGCTGGTATGCCTTTGTCCTTGAATGATCCATTAAAACACCTAGAATCAGTTTGACTTATGGAAATGAATTGCTGAGACTTGAGGGTGTATTAGTGGCACGACCTAGGGCTCTAACCAACTTTATTTGCAGAATGGGAAGGTATGTTATGACTGGTCTATAGCAGGTGGATGTTCTTTGGCTTTAGAGTGGTTTTCCAAGGGAGAAATGCCTAAAGTGCCACTTCCTAACTTAGGGGAGACTTTTTGGACAAATTTGGATTGTTTCCTTATAGCTGATGGGCAGACTAGTATGGCTGAGGTTAGATAGGACTTTGATAATGAGGTTTCATCTCATCATGGGCAGACTGAAAGGTAAGAGGGTAAAAAAAATTTATGGGTGTTTTCCAGCTGGCAAATTTGACAATTTTTAGATCAGCTGCTAGAAAACCTGGCTGTTACAACTAGTCATCACCAACAAGTGAAAAATACTGATGACTAACAGTGGCTCCATTTGGGGAGGGCAGCTCCTTTTCAAGAGGTGTCCAGAATTTCAGATCTTTGGCTTATGAAGACCAATGCCTTATCCATTGGCACAAATTTCACCCTTCTTTGATGCTACTTCTGAAAATTGACAGCATGATTAGCATCAATAATATTTCTACCTACCCCACTATCTTTCCTAACATTTTTTATTCTTTTTTGGCACATTTGGACTAGCAGCCTTTTGAAAATATAAATTTTTTCTTTTCGAAAAATGAACCTATCTAATTCTACACTTATATCTGTCGGGAATTCAGATTAAACTGATGAACTCCTTCATTACTCTACCTATGCTAGATCAACTGTCAAGGTTAAGCTGTTTGACAGGATTTTGTTCTCTAATCTAAAACACGAAATTGAAAAGATGATCAAATCAAGGTTAGACAGTGTGATTTGTCATGTATTTGCGGCATGAAAGACAAGCTGCAAACAAATATTATTTTGCATAAAATGGAAACTAGGAAAAAATAGGGCTAAGATACACAATTTGTTTTCATCCCTGCTTTCCTCTTTGGTTCTGTTTTTAGCATGTGGAACCCGTGTCTTTTCCTAATATACTCTCTTTGATAAGTCAAGGTTACACAATGTTGACCATCTTTTCCACTCACTAACTTATCAGTAAATAAATTTAAAACATGTTCATCTATGATTAGGTTAGATAGCTGAACAAGACATTTAAGCACTAGTAGCGGCATTTAGACTTGCGCGCTTTCAGAATGACTATTTTTTTTTTTGGTATGGGGCTATACCATTGCTTTTATAAATTGCCCTCTTTTTCTACTTTTTACTGTTTTTTTATTTTCTTCTTTTTCACTTTTTCTTCAAAAAATCTAAAACTAAAAATATGCTCACAAGGCTGAGCTTATTTTTCACAGCTATCTATCTATCCCAATCTAAACTATACACAACATACATTCATTTGGTGAACTCTCTTTTCCAATGTAACCAGTCAAGTAGATGATTACATGGGTGACTCTGGTTTAGTTCTTTCATGATGCTGAAGTAATGAAAATGCCACTCCCATTTGGCTTGTTTTCGGATAGTAGTGCTTAAGTTTTTTCTCACTCTTGGTAGCAACCTGTTCATGATAGAACCCACTACTCCTTTAGATTTCTCAAGGAAAACAACAAATGGATCTTGGAATAATACATGATCTAGAGTATTTGATATATAGGCTTCATTCAGGACTACTCTTTCTTCCACTTGGCTATATTTGGGACTTCCCTGGTAAAGCAACCCTTCCCCGTGCTTATGATCACTTGAATTGTCAGACTCATCATATATTGCAGTGTAGCTTTCTTTCCAAGCTGATGTGTTCTGATTAAGTGGACTGAAAACTATGTGAAGGTCATCAGGTTGATGAACAGGGATACACTTTGACAGTAAATTATCTTGAAAGGATAGTGTGACAACTCTCATGTGTTTATCAACCTGTTAGTGTCAGTCTAGTCATACTGCCATCAGTGATCAATGCTCTTTTGCATTTGCATATTAGGTGTCTCATACCAATAAATTTCACCATTCCGCTAGGTCATGGATTCATTGATGGTAGTAATTTTTTATCAGTTTTCCCTCATGAGGTACTTGCTGAGTTTCCTCCCTATGATCTTCAATTATTAGTCACTTTCATTCTCAAAATCATATCAATAGGTCATAGGATAGGTCTCATTAGTCTCTAAGGTCTCACCCTGGTCAAATAATGAGGCAAGTGTCAATAAAGATCAGAAAGGTCATGAGGAAATCAATAAACTCAAAATTATAGCACCAGGAGGATCAGAGATATCATTCATTCAGTTTGGTGTAATTTTCACCTCAAAACCATGTTTTGAGGTGAAAACAATAATAATTTGCCTCTCAGTCACAACTCAGAAGCTGTTATCTCCACAAAGCAATGTCCCTGCCTTTCAGAGAAGTTTTCCACAGTATGTTCAGCATCAGATCATCTTCAAAGCAGATTCATCAGAAAGAGCCCGGAAAGAGCTTTCCAACGGTATACTACACTCTCAAAACTGACTTCTGAATTGAATTCTATGCTTAAGTGAAGTAAAGGTCCCTATATCCGTAGATACCCCCTATTTCTCATTTTTCCCTGTTTAACTTTATAATATTCCCCTTAAAAATAAAAAAAAACCTTTCTACCCCCTTTCCGATTACAAAATCGCATTATAAAGTGTTTTTATGCATATGCGATTGAATTACAATCCACTTCCCCAACCATACCCCATAGAAACTTTATAATAAACAAACATTAAAGTTTATTATAAGTCCCCACCCTTAACCACTTCCCCTTTCCATACCCGTAAACCTTATAACAAAGTTTATGTTATATTATATATACCCCCCGCCAAAGTCCCTTTCCCCTTTATTTAAATCGCAATCGCAAAAAATTTTCAATCGCAACATTTATATGAAGAATTCCGATCGCAATGTTTGGCCTATCGTAAATGTTAAATATGCGATGTGATCGGACCATCGCAAGTCCTCCCTCCGATCAACTAATCGCAATATGTTCCGATCCTCTGATCGCATTTCCCTCCGATTGCCCCATCGCACGATCTTCCAATCGCAACTTACCTCCGATACGCCGATCGCACCATCGCTCCGATTGGCTCAATCGCAAGTCCCTTCCCCAATCCTCCGATTGCGACTCCCGATTCCCATCCGACCGTTGATTATCCCCACCGATCGGACGGTCCACAATGAATCGCATCCCCTCCTCTGATCGCAACTACCCTCCCGATTGTTCCGATTGCGATTACTTTCCCCTTCCGATTTGCGATTGCGATTGGCCCTTGGGTCCCACCATAATACTTCCGCCCATTCAAATGATAAAGGGAATTTTCCTTTGTTAATGAAAAATTTTGATTGTAAATTATAATATAAAGAGTTCCCCCCCCCCCCTCATCGCATCGGAAATATTATATGCACCATTCTGCTTCGTCCTGCCTCCCGATTTGCGATTGCGATTACTGCATTATATATATATCTCCGCCCCGCTCCCCCATTCCGATTGCGATTTATATGGGTCCCGCCTCCATTTCCCTTCCATTCTCCCATTTAAACGCATTTTTCCCTTCACGAAAAGGCATAAATTCATTCTAGCAGCGTTCTACTGAAGACCAGAGAAATAAAGAAATAATGGAAAGCAAAGGAAGCAGTCAAAGGCCGAGAGCTCAAAATAAAATAAAGGCTACTACAACAGCAGGAAAAATAGGATCGGATTGCCTATTTTGGCTTCAGTTACAATTCAAAGAGACCTGCGTTACCATGTTTCGCCTTCTCACTGACCGGATGTAACGCATGCTCTCCCTTTACGAAGATATTGTTGGCTTTTGGCCTTCCATCTTCAGTTGAGACTTCTCCTCTTCTCATTGATTTGTATCCCTGCAAATCTGTCTATTTATTGTAAATTCTAATGATTTGAAAAGGCCCTGAGTTCTGGGGAATAGTGTGGTAGAAACATCTCTGCGCTACATTGTACAGTTTGACAAGAATTAAATAAAGTGATGCAGCTCTGATTCATGGGATTCATGTGGTATGAGTTTTAGCATATGTCTCTCCCTTATGTTTCATATGTATTTTGTTATGTTTTCATAATTCATTCATAAACACTTCCAGTTGAATGTTTTCAAGTTAGAAAGGTAGAATCCATTTTATATGCTCTGCCTTGGGGAATCATTCATACTCTGTGTATTTTCTTCTGTTTGAAAAGGATCCATTTAATGTGCCCTTTTCAGCTTTCTCAACAGTCTTTCCACTCCACCTTATTTCAAACTTGATTGATAAATCTCCTGCCTATCCTGCCCCATGAAATACCCTGTGTCTTTGATTTAATTCCTCAGCTCATGTTGTCCTTTTGTCCCATACATCCCTGAAATATCAGTCATTTATTAAAATCTCTCTTCCCATTTATATACCTAGCCTAAAATCAGTTCATTTTTGTCTTATTGAATATCTATTCTACGGAGAGAGCCCTCTCCTGTCCTTGTAGGGCTAGCTACAAGGCTAAGCGTGGTTTAGTTGTTACCCTGATTTTCCTTTTTCAGCCTGAGGTTCAGATTGGGTGCTAACATCACTGGCGACCATACCGGGGAACATTTACAAAATTTTGGCATAAAAGATTCATCACCCCAGCAATATATTTCTTATAAAGTCTTAATGATGATATTTCGGAGTTTTCTAGGCTGATGTAAATATTGTACAGTATTAAGTTGACCACACTAGCTTCAAGAAGATATACAAGGGCTAACCCTGATCCAAACCCTCCCCCTGTGTTTGAAAATCCAAATCTTATCCCAAGAATAGTTAGAAGATAGGAGGTATCACCAAGTCCTACACTTCTTTCCAGGTCCCATACTCGGCCCAGCGAGTGGTTTTTTGTAGAAGAACTTTCCTTTGACGAAAGTTTTGAGCTGTCTTTGTTTAGAAGTAAGTATGAAACTGCACTCGAAGACACAGTTTTAGATCCAGATTTCCTTGTGGATATTGAAATTAAAAGGGAAAATTCTTCCATTGATGACTGCATTTTGAATTCACCTCAGTCCATCACTGAAACTTATATTCCTGAGCCTTCAGAATCATCAGGTGCAACATTCCATCCTCCTAATTCATCAACGTTCCCATCGATCAATTCCCATTTTTCATCTCCTCTATCAACACCTACCTCAAATTCCAGCACTATAAACGCTGTGATAAATCCTCCCAGAATTATGGCTGCCCGGTACGCACCCTTAGCGTTACCTCAAGTTCTCAACGATATGCCTGCTAATTATCAGAGTAAAATTGCTATCTTTGATGCCACTCAGGGCATTATAGCCCAGTAGCATGTTGACAAGATGAATGACTTTTTTGACTTGCATGAAGTGGAAGAAGAAAATGTAGCTACCAGGTTGTTTGTTCAAAGCTTTGGAGGTGAAGTGAGAAAGTGGTTCAGAGCTTTACCAGTAGGCTCCATTCACACTTTGCAAGAGTTACACACACAGTTCCTAGACCGATGGGAGGTGAAAAGAAACCCACACCAAATTCTGTCTGAATACGAGAATATGAAAAGAAATGTGGGAGAAACTGTGCAAGACTATTGTTTAAGATTCAATGTTGCATACAATGCTATTCCGACTAACCTCAAACCTCCCGTGGATTCAGCTATGCTGAAGTTTCCGGATGGATTTGATGTTGAAATGGCATATCAGCTACATGAAAGAGATCCACCGTCACTTGAAGAGATGCAAAAGATAGCAGTAAGCGTTGAAGCTAATCTGTTGGCCAAAAGAGCTCGAGCCAGAGCTGAAAAGAAAGTCGTGGTGAAAGAGGAAGCCTCCCCTTCGGACAGCAAAATGGACACACTGATTCGCACAATGGAAAGGATGGTTGAGCAATTGACGATTTCCAACAAACCTGAAACTCAAATAAGAAATCCAAATTTCATAGGACAGCAGCAACCACAATTCAGAATTAGACAAAGAGAACATAGGGCGCAGGACCAAGCGACACCACAACAGTAGATCAAAACGCCTTTGCAGCAGAACTACGTGCAAGGAAATGACTCAGATAACGATGGTCCTCTGTTTGAAACCAATAATTTTTTCATAGCTGACGGCGTGCCCATTTTCCTTACAGAAGATGAAGAATACATGGTGGCGACTCCAGGCATTCAAAGGGACGAAAATTTTATTTTGGCCAATGACGTGGTGTTACAAAAAGAATCTAATGACTACCAGAGAGGGTATATGAACGCGCTGTCAGCCCAACAAAGGCAGTATTCTCTAAGGAACAGAAACATTACAATCAGCCCCATTCAAAAGAGAAAGGAACTCCAGCTAAAGGACGAGGCACAGAAGAAAGCGAAAGAGCCGGTCAATCCTCCATCCAGCAAAGTGCCCGTAGTTACTAATACAGCAAATGGAAAAAGCCAGCAGAGCATAGCAAAGGAGCAAACGGAGAAGAAAGACCCTCCTATTAAAGAGGCAGAAAAAGCTCCCTCCTTTAATTTAGAAAGTAAAATTTCCAAGTTGAAAGTGTCTGTGCCCCTGACCGAGTTAGTGAAGAATAGTATATATAAAGGTCAGGTGTCTAAATTTTTGCAAATCGATCCTCTTTCCCATATGGTTAACGTGGAAGATGACTACCTTGAACTTATTTTTGGTCCAGCCACATAAGAGTCTGAAGAAAATGAAGTCCCCCCCTTTTACCTAAGCTTGAGGTTGCATGAGTTTATCTTGCATAACGCCATGTTGGACTCAGGGGCCTCACATAACTTGATGCCCAAAGTGATCATGGAGAAGTTAGGTCTTGATTTTACTAGAAAATACCACGATTTGTATTCCTTTGACTCAAGTAGGGTCCACTGTATTGGTCTCATCAAATATTTGGTGGTGTCTCTAGATCAAATCCCAGCCAAAAATGTCTTGATGGATGTGGTTGTTGCTGATGTCCCGCCACGGTTCGGAATGCTTCTATCTAGGTCTTGGGGTGCAAAACTTAAAGGGACTATACAACTGCATTTCTCCTATGCCACAATCCCTGTATTTGGCCAGTTGAGAAAGTTATACAGGGAAAAGAAAATGAAATACATGATTACTAGCAAAGACAAGCCAGCAAACCATCCCATCAATGCAGTTCACACAGATTTAGAGTCTTTCGTCTTATATTCAGATGGTGGTCTGAATGATGAGGATGTTCAGTTAGTACAAGTGGAGGAGATAGCTGAGATTTCAGAAGATTTTAGAGAGGTCCTCAAAAAGGAAAAGGACAAAGCAGCGAGTACTTCTGAGCCTCCTACCTACCCACAGAATAAGGACAGCGAACAGCCAGAGATCAGCCAAGGTGAAAAGAAGGAAGAAAACAAATTTCAGCATCTACAAGAAGAAGAAGAAGGCCTATGGGGTATGGACTTCGATGGAGCGGTTGGTAAGGATGGAGTAGGTATTGGAATATGGATTCGGAGCCCTGTTTTCCAGCCGGAGAAAGTTCCTAGTAATGTTAGAGTATGTGCATATAAGTTGGCTTTTGACTGCTCCAACAATGAAGCAGAGTATGAAGCTCTGATTGCAGGCTTTAAAATCTTGAAGAAGTTGAAGGCGAAAAGGATTTCTGTGTATGGTGACTCTGAGTTAATAATCAAGCAGGTGAAAGGAGAATACCAAGCCAAACATCCAAGATTGAGGGCATACAGAAATGCAGTTTTGGACATCTTGAAGACATTCCCAGAGTACATTTTGACAACGGTACCCAGGATGCAGAATCTTATTGCTGATTCTTTTGCCACTACTGCAAGTAACCTGAAGATTCCGATGAACTCCAGCAACAAATTCGAGATTCATGTCAAACATAAGCCTGTTGTTCCAGATAATTTAAGGTATTGGAAAGTATTTTGGGACGATAATGAGATCAATGCATTTTTACAGGGTGATGGAAAATTCAAGGACACTCCCATAGAAGGTGAGTATGTGGTTGATGATCAAGAATTGGAAACAAAACAAATGGAAATATTGCAGCTGAAAGATAATGTAATTCCTAGAGGTCTCATACCTCTGGAGGAGCTGTTTGATCAGGATGACGTTGCAAAGAAGCCAAGCTTGGTGCCCACAGAGAAAGGAGTTGAAGATGTGAATATTGGAACAGCTGATCGGCCCAAGTTTGTCAAATTGTCAAAGACATTGTCCCCTGAAGTGAGGGAGAAGTATGTGAAGTTGCTTTCTGAATTTTATGATGTATTTGCATGGGATTATTCAGACTTGAAAGTGTATGATAAAAACATAATCCAGCATACTATTCCTATCAAGCCAGATCAAAAGCCATTCAGACAGAAGCTGAGAAGAATAAATCCAAAGCTGTTGCCATCAATTGAAAAGGAGGTAAACAGGTTGTACAAAGCAGGAATCATAATTCCTATTAGATTTTATGATTGGATTACGAATTTGGTCCCAGTGCGTAAGAAGACTGGAGAAATAAGGTTGTGTATAGATTTTCGGAACTTGAATAAGGCCTCCTTGAAGGATAATTATCAACTTCCGAAAATGGACCATATTCTACAGAGAGTAGTTGGAGCATCCATAATGTCACTACTTGATGGCTACTCAGGATACAACCAAATATTGGTGCATGAGAAGGACCAAGATAAGACTGCCTTCACAACACCCTGGGGAACTTTCTGGTATGCCAAAATGCCTTTTGGACTGAAGAATGCAGGAGCTACTTTCCAGCGTGCAATGGACATCGCTTTTGCAAATGAAAAGGATGTTTTTTTGGTCGTTTATTTGGATGATTTGACAGTGTTTTCAGGATCAGATGATGAGCATTTGCACCATTTGAGAGTTGTTTTTCAGCGATGCAGAAAATTTGGAATTTCTCTCAATCCCAAGAAGTGTCTCTTTTCCATGGATGAAGGCAAGCTACTAGGGCATATCATCTCCAAATATGGTATTCGCATCGATCCAGCTAGAGTGGAGGCAATCCAGCTGATAGACTTACCACGAAACAAGAAGGTGATCCAAGCTTTTAACGGTAAAATGAACTTCTTGCGACGATTCATTCCAAATCTGGCTGAACATTTGAGGGAAATGACTAATATGTTGAAAAAGGGCAGCACTGTCAAGTGGAGTGAAGAGGCCATCAAATCATTCAATCTCGTGAAGTTTGCTTTGTCCAATGCCCCAGTTTTGATCAGTCCCGACTACACTCAAGACTTTATCATATTTTCGTTTGCATCTGAGCATACTTTGGCCGCTGTTTTAATGCAAAAGAGAGATGAAATAGAAAAGCCAATTGCCTTTTTCAGTAGAACTATTAGAGATTCTGCTTTGAGGTATAATATTATTGAAAAACAGGCATTGGCTCTTATCAAGGCATTGAAGGATTTCAGGGTCTACATCCTACATTCACATACTATAGCATATGTCCCTAACGCCGCGGTGAAGGATGTGTTAATGAAAACTAATCTAGAAGGACGTAGAGGCAAATGGGTAGCTGCTATGTTGGAGTACGATCTGGAGATCAAGCCCACGAAGTTGATCAAAGGCCAAGGCTTGGCGAAATTGATGGCCCAATCAAATTTGCGCGCCCTAGATATAAACCTTATAACAGCAGTGGCAGAAGACGAAGATGAAGGTTTGCTGGTTCCAATTTCAGATATTTTTCTGCAGTCCCCGTGGTATTCAGACATCGTCTACGTCCTTCAACATTTGTCACCTCCTATCAGCATGTCTAAGAGTAAAGGTAGATCCTTGAAGCTAAAATCTGCAAAATACTGCATTTTAGACAGCGCTCTGTATTGGAAAGATCCAGGAGGCGTTTTGCTCAATTGCTTGGTCGAAGAAGAAGCGCAGAAGGTAATGCACGAGTTTCACAAAGGTGACTGTGGCGGTCACTTGTTTTGGAAGACTATAGCTAATAAGATACTGAGAGCAAGATATTATTGGCCCACCTTATTTTCTGATTTATATAAGACAGTGATGAAATGTCATGAATGCCAAATCTTCCAAGGGAAGAAGAAATTGCTTCCACTCCCTTTGAAACCAGTTTCGGTGAGCGCACCCTTTCAGCAGTGGGGGCTCGATTTCATTGGAGAAATTCATCCTACATCTTCAGCACAACACCGATGGATATTAACAGGGACAGATTACTTTACCAAGTGGATCGAGGCCGTCCCAGCCAGGCAAGCAACAGACACGGTAATCATTCAATTCCTGGAATCGAATATTTTATCTCACTTTGGCTGCCCATGAAAAATCGTAACAGACAATGCAACAGCGTTCAGATCAAAGAGAATGATCGATTTCTGTGACAAATACAACATCGCGCTGGGCCATTCAACAACATATTATCCACAAGGAAACGGCCTAGCTGAGTCATCTAACAAATCGCTGGTGAACATAATCAAGAAAATGTTGGAAACAAACAAAAGAAATTGGCACCGGAAGCTCATCAATGCACTGTGGGCAGACTGAGTTAGCAGTAAAAGATCAATAGGTATGTCACCATTTGAGTTGGTTTATGGTACTGACGCTATTTTTCCTACATCCCTTACAGTCCCAGTTATGAGATTATTGCAAGAAGTTGACAGCGAGGACAATGACAATCAGCGAAGGATCAATCAAATGATCCACCTTCAGCAAACAAGAGAGGAAGTGTCACAGAACGCTATTCAGTTGCAGGAGAAAATAAAAAATATCTATGACAAGAAGAAAAAAGCAGAAAGGTTTCAGCTGGATGATATAGTGTTGAAATGGGATGCTAGAAATGAAGACAAAGGGAAGCACAGTAAGTTCGACAATCTGTGGAAAGGACCATACAGAATCTCAGCATACATAGGACAAAATGCCTTCTTGCTTTCAGAAATGGATGGCCAAGATTTCTCTGGAGGAGCAGTAAATGGTAGGCTTTTGAAGCACTACCATTGTTGAAAACAAAGGATCAGAATCTATGTCATCACCATTGTATATACCATGTTATGTTTATCAGAGGAACAGAGTACACAATCATTGAAGTTTGGGGCCCAAGGTGAAGGCTATAAAACTTGAATGTTATGTGTACAGTTTGGTTTTATTTCAGTCTTTCAGTCTTAGTCTTGGGTCAGTGTCAGTCTGCATTGTGTTAGTTTTTCAGTGTTATTGTTTCCATGCCCAATGGATAAGGCCACTTGGTCCACGGTGTTCTTGGCACCTCCAAAGGAGCCACCATCCCCATTGGAGCCAATGTTAGTGTCAGTCTAGTCATACTGCCATCAGTGATCAATGCTCTTTTGCATTTGCATATTGTTAGTATGAATCCTTTGTCGAAGTGTACGAAAAAGGACCACTTTAGCTACGCATAACTAATAGCCCTAACAACAAAAGTGGCTGCCAATATCTTCAGATCTGCGATTAGTTAGACAAGAAAATAGCTGCAAAATACCAGATCTATATATGGAAAGACATTAAGCAGTAAAAACAAGGGTTTGCTCCATATACCAATAGACAAGACAAGAACAATTTTTGAAAGAATTTTTGTATTAATGGGGCACCTGTGAGGAAAACCAGAAGGAGTATCCAATTCCCCTCGGTGGGATGGGTTCTTGGAAGTCCTCAGCACTTCAGATCTAAGATTTCTCTCTCTAGTTGATGTAGAAAACCCAATGCAAAGAGTAGAGCTCAATGGGAGCAAAATGATGGAGATATGTGACCAAGTGTATAGATCCAGAGTGATCTAATAGGCAACAAAAGGTGAAGAATGGTAGGAAAAACCCTCCTATTTATAACAAAATATTGGGTCATTCTAGATCTTGGTACATGGGTTAACCAGATCTAGATCCACTTTTTATGGAATATTTTATTATATTTGTTGGAGGGAAAAGGTATTTGACTTGGGTCAAATCCCTTAATTTGTCAAAAATAAATAAATAAATGATTTATTTATCTTTTTAAGGAGGTGGTTAGAAGATAATCAAATAAATAATGATTTATTTAATTATTTGTGGGTGATTTGGTCATATTTAACAAGGAATATTATCTAAATAAGATTTAAATAATTATTCCTAGAAAATAATAAGATAAATAAAGGTTTATCTAATTAATTTCTTTGATTTTGGGTTAAACATGATTGGGAATAATAATTAAATTATGGTTTAATTAATTATTCCATGAGGAAAATCAAACAAATATGGGTTTGTTTAATATTTCCTTTTGGGGTTTCCTATTTTAACATAGTGAAAGCGGTTTTACTTAGGGTAAAACTGGTCTTACATGGTGTACTTGGATCCATCTAATTATAATAAGTTAGATGACCAAAAAATGGTGTAACAGATTGCCCCCCAGCGTGCGAGTGTCAGGAGCAAATCGTATGACCGAAGTACGTTGTAAGAACACAATCACGAGACAACAAAAGGGGTGTCAGAGAGAGAAATGTGAGGTAGATAGTGTGCTGAAGGACTAGACCCTGAGGAGACGAGACTCGCAGGTGCAACAAGTCTCTTTTTTGGAATCTAAGCTTTTGTGATCCATAATATAAATTTGTAGAAATTCTTTCGGTAGTAATCACATGCAAAAGAACGAGGTCGACGCGTTTCGAACCAACCAGTGTGGTTCATCATCAGGACTATGTACCTGTGAGGGTACCTGTGCTGAAGGCGGCGGGGGAGGCATACCTATGCCCGCCAAGACAAAGTACAAAAGAATAGTGTGTCCAGTAAATAAGGGACCGAACCATAAAATACAGCTGGCATAATCATGAGCCAAATAAAAGTACAATGAGGAATCCCACATACATGCTGTGCCTGGGATAACAGCCAGGACTTGTACAATAATATCTAAGTACATGAGATACAAATACAACCGAAATTCCCCCTGCAAATGGGGGAGGGCTCACAAAATATGACTGATACATGCAAATCGAAGAGGCGCCGCAAGTGGCTATGGCCAACATCATCAAATATTTGGAGCTGCATCGAAGGCTGCAAAGAAGAGGCCATCCAGGCATGTGGGGGGCTACCTGCAGGGCCACCCCCTCATGAGGGTTGAAACATCTCACACACACCCGGGAATCATCAAGAGCTTCTGCTGGATCACTGGACCATCAAGTATACGAATCTCGATCATGCTAAAGGAGCTGGAGAAACAATCAAGCCAAAGGGAAAGGAGATGTCCCTGTGCCTGATCCGAGGTATCGAACAAGAGTGGAAGCTGGAACCAAGGTACACCACCCTCTAGACCTAGCTTCTGGAATAAATGAGCTGATGTCGACAGAAGGAGGTCCGCCATAGTTGAGGCAATGAGAGACCCGCAACTAAGGCACGAGAGAAAAGAGTAGAGCGATGGACAGACTGACACTAATGATGATAGGGAAGTGGAAAGGACTGAGTAGCTAATGGACGACTTCCCTTGCTAGAGCATAAAGGGCATGAATGACATGGCAGCGACTGACACAACATCATCAGGGATGGGGGACAGTGGAACTGAAGGTCATGATGTGCGACACAAGAGAGAGACCAATCAATGACGGATGGAGGGCTATAGTGGGGTGCAAAGGGACTCGGTATGGACTCTGTGGAGGGAATGATGACTCAACTTGGATGCTCTAAACAAGGGTGACTCGATGGTGCTGCCACACAGTAAAGGCCCCAATGGGGGACCATGGAAACATGAGTACAAGGTGGGAACTCATGACGAAAATCGACACGAACATGGACGAGTATGGAGGCGAAGTGATGCCCCCCATACAGGTGTTGTGAGTCAGGAAATTCGATTTAGAGTGTAGGTGAAGTGGCCCTTCTTGGACAAAATGGGTCCGGGTGAAGTAGCAAATCATAAAAATGAAAAACAGATGTTGGCTATCTAAAAGAAAATAAAACATGCATTTCAGAAGGGAAATGCTAAGGGTAATATTTCTTAAGATAGAGTGCATTGCGAGGATTAGGAAGGGGGTGGCCTTCGAAATCCTCTAAGAGGTATGCCCCCTTACCGAGGTCTTTACTAATGATGTAAGGACCTAGCCATAATGAGTCAAACTTCCCATGACCAAGGACATCATGGGCCTGGTCATATACTAGAACAAGGTCGCCTTCGTGAAAAGTGCGAGGTTGGACTTTTCGGTCATACTGAGCTTTGGTGCGCTTTTTGGCCGCTTCCATGGTTTGCAAGGCAACACAACAGTCTTCTAAAGCGCGCTCAAGCATGATAAGTCGTTGTTCTAGCGGTTGGGTGTCAGGGAGAAGTTCAACAGCTAGATGTAGAGAAGGAATTTCACACTCGATCGGTAAGACTGCCTCCTCTCCAAAAACCAGGTGGAAAGGAGTAAAACCGGTGGCGGTTTTAACAGAAGTTCGATAGGCCCACAAGGCAGGAAAGAGCATGAGATGCCAGTTGGTTTTGTGCTTATTCACCATTCGTTGAAGCATAGTTTTAAGGATTTTGTTGACTGCTTCAACTTGGCCATTACCTTGGGGGTAATAGGAGGAGGAATATTTGTGCTCAAAACCTAACAGTGAGGATAGCTCACGCCATATCTCATCTTCAAAATGTTTGCCATGGTCGGAGACCAGTTGTTTGGGAACCCCGAATCGAGCGATAACATGGTTAAAGAAAAAGAGGGCCGCAGTAGCTGCCGTGTTGTTGAACGTTGGCATGGCCTCGGCCCATTTGGTGAAATAGTCGACCGCCATGATGATATACCTATGGTTACCAGCGGATGGCGGGTGACACTCCATAAAGTCGATGGCCCATTTACAGAAGGGGCCGGTTGAGACGACCAGATGGAGGGGAGCGGGTGGAGCTCGCGCCTTAGGGGCGAAATGTTGGCAATTGGGACAGTGTTTGACTGCCTCAATGCAATCACTAAAGAGAGAAAGCCAAAAATACCCAGCGTGCATGACTTTCTGAGCAGTAGAGAGACCGGAGAGGTGGCCACCACAAGCGCCGCTATGGCAGGCATTAAGGACCTGTTCAACTTCAGCGTGTGTGAGGCAACGACGAAGGACGGTGTCAACCCCACGACGATAAAGGTCGTCACCGATAAGGAGGTATCAGGGGGCCTGGTGTCGGATGTGTCGGCGAGCCTCATGATCAAGGTGAAGGGAGAACTTTTGGGTTCGCAAGTAAGTAAGAATGTCGCCATACCATGGGTCATCGGCAGTAATGGCAAATAAGTGTTCATCAGGAAAGTCATCATTAACTGGGGTATCTGGCGCTCCGGTAGGTAATTCAGAAATGAGCTCAGCGAGGGCTAAGCCTTTCTTACTCTTTGGTGTGACGAATTCGAGGTCGAATTATTGGAGAATAACGACCCAACGGGCGTATTTCCCAGTGAGGATACGACGACTCAATAGGAAAGCCAAGGGGTTGGAATTAGTCACAACGTTGGTGGAGCGCATGAGGATATAATGACGAAGCTTTTGGACTGAGAACACTACAGCCAGTGCTAATTTTTCTTCGAGTGAGTAGGAAACAGGGGGTCCTACAAGTTTCTTACTGACGTAATAGATCACATGCTCGATACCATTGTCATCTTCCTAGATAAGGACTCCAGCGACCGAATAGGTGGAAGCGGAGATATACAGGATGAAGTCCCGATCAAAGTCGGGAGGGCGGATCAAGGGAGCGGATGTGAGAGCCTACTTGAGGGCATCGAAAGACTCGTGAGCATAGGAATCCCAAACGAAAGGGATAGAAGATCGGAGGAGTCTAAGGAACCCATGTGCAGTGGTGGCGTAGTCAGGGACGAACCATCGAAGAAAATTAGCTTTGCCTTGGAGACTTTGGAGCTGGCGGAGGGTACGTGGAATGGGAAGTTCAAGAATGGCTTGAACTTTCAAAGGGTCAAGAGTGATACCATCCTTAGACACGATGAAGCCTAAGAGACGGCCGGCAGGAACGCAAAAAACGCATTTCAACGGGTTAAGGCGGATATTATACTTGCGACATCGGAGGAAAATGGTACGCAGATCGTGGAGGTGCTGCGCCCGATGCTTAGAACGCGCGGTGAGGTCGTCCAAATAAGCAAGGATAATGTGAGCTAAGTCATGGAAACAATAAGACATGGCCCGTTGAAAAGTGGCGCCGGCGTTTTTGAGGCCAAAAGGCATGACCCGGTAAGCAAAAGTTCCCCACGGACTAATGAACGTGGTTTTGAGTTGATCGGCAGGACGGATAGCAATTTGGTTTTATCCGGAGAAACCATCCATAAAGGATAGAACCTCATGCCCCGCACACTCGTCAATGATTTGGTCAATGAACGGTGTGGGGAAGTTGTCTTTGGGACAAGCTTGGTTCAAGTCGCGAAAGTCCATGCAGACACGGATGGTGCCTTGTTTCTTAAGAACGGGAACTGGGTTGGACACCCAAGTGGTGTATTCAATGGGGTAAATGAAACCAGCCTACTTAAGCTTGTCGATTTCGGCTTTGATAGCGTCACGTCTGGAAGGATGAATGGGTCTCAACTTTTGACAGACTGGTTTGGCGTCCGGCCAGGTATCGATATGGTGTTCGACAATGGCGGGATCGAGTCCGGGCATTTCAGAATAGGACCAGGCGAAAATATCGCGGAATTCTTTGAAAAGCTTGGTGTAAGCTTCGATTTCTTCCAGGGTGCATTGAGCACCTAAGGTGATATATTCCTGGATACCTGGGGTGACTGAAATGTCAATTTTGATGGTAGGAGAGATGTTGGCCATGTTTCCTTCTTCAAAAGCATCAGGGGCAGGGATGGGGTTTTTGAACCAATCGACAACATTGGGGATGAAGTCTTTGGTTTCCACAGCAAATTGGTCATGGGACTGCTGGGGGAGGAAGTATGCGCGATGGTGCATATCATCCCAGGGAAAGTCCGAGTTGGTCATGGCTTCCATAATGTCTTCATCGGATTGGAAGATGGGAAGACTGGAGGAAGAGGGGTCACCCAAGGAAGTAGTGAGGTGTGACGGGTCATCAGGAGGAGAAGGGCTCAGATGTGTGATATCAACAGATCCAAGGTTGGCTGAGGAGACGAGAGGATCGGTAGGTTGAAGGGCAGGTGAACTATCTCGCAAGGATGATGACAGGTACAAAATGGTGGTGGATGGCTCCGTTGGCTCGATAGTGGGAGGAGGAATGTGAATGGGAGTAGGAAGGTCCTCTGGTCCTATCGAAGTGGCCTTGAATTGGCGGTACATGTCCAAGGAGGAACGATACTCGTCAAGGCGGGGACAGAGGTGGGTGTAATGGCCGTGAAAATCGCACAAGGCACAAGGGTGGTTTGTGCGCAAGTTTTTGAGTTTCGGGATAGAGTCTAGGATAGTGACGTAGACTTCTGGGATGTCAGAGTCGGGGAACGTCTCGTTGACCAGAATCTTGAGGTGCGGAAATTCAGGACACATATGAGTGGCGTGACCGACGATATCACACAAAGCACATTAGATGGCGGGCTTTGGTGGTCGCGGAGGGGTAAGAGTTAACGGGGCAGCCTGGTCCTGATGGGTTGCCCCCTTACGAGCTTTGCCTTTATTTCCGGGGGCTGGCACCACAGGGGTAGGGTCCTGTGGAGGTGCTGGGGGCCCGGAGGAGGTGAGGGGGACCGGTTGAACCGGTGGCAAAGCAAGGTAAGGTTTGGGGTGACCGGGAGGGGTAGTGGCTGGAGGGTCAATGTACCAAACGGGTATGCCAAGGGTCGGGTTAGGGAGAGAGAGGGTGGCCATGACGGGGACAGAAAATACTCCAGGAGGGGGAGCCAGGAAAGGTATCTGCCCAGCAGGGTAATGACCAGGAGGGACGGCTCCAAGGTGGTTAAGGCCAGGGGGAACCGTTCCAGGAGGATAAAGGGGTTCAGGGATACCAGTTGTAGGGGGAGGGCCAGAAGGAGGAGGTCCAGCTGGCTGAGATGAATGGCTAGGAGCGGGTTGTGGAGGGCGAGGGGGAGGTTGCTGACTAGCCGAGGCAGGCCGCTTATGGGCAGCCTGGGTCGATTGCATCATGCAAACATTCGATAAGCTGGGATCAGTGACAGGAGGAGGGGGGAGATGAGGAAAAGTTCCAAGCAGGGAGGAATCTTTGTAGACGCCGGGGGAGACACTGGTCAAGGAATCGACGGTTTGCTTGTTGGCTACAGAAGAGATGGTCGTCTCGGAGGAGGTCGGAGACGGCGGCTCATGATAAGATAGCTGGTCAATGGTGACTATCTTTCCATTGTGTGGGAAAGACATCTTTTGGAAAACCACGGATGGGACAGCAGACATGGCATAGGTGTAGCTTCGCCCCAATAGAATGTTGTAGTCTAGAGGGGCGTCAATGACTTCGATGCAAATGGTCTTACCGGCGAGGGTGATGGGACAGTTACGAAACAGGCCAATGGGCTGGGAGGCATGACCGTCCCACGCTCGAAGGGTGATCGTGGAAGGGGCCAGCTCAGGGAATCTGAGTTGCTTCCAAACCGAAGCGGACATCACGTGTGGATGCCCCCCTCATCACTATACACCGGACACGTTGGCGTTCCTGGATTCGATCGGGATTTGGAAGGTGACTAAGGAGGAAGAGAGGGAGATGGTCCGATTGAGTGGCGTCGAAAACAATCATTTGGTCATCGGCAGGATCTACAGCGCCCACGGCAGATAGTAGAGCCTTCTTTTGGGAAGGGCACGACTGGAGGAGTTCCAGTGTGGAAATGGCAGCAGGAGATTGCGCCAAATCATCTACTATGCTATACGAATGAGCAGCTCGACCAGAAGCAGCATTTCGACGTAATGGTCCCTTAGGAATCTTGGTATGGACCTCAACTTTGGGTTGGGGGATGTGCAAGGGGCCACTGGTTGTCGAAAGAGGCTCTGTAGAACCTGAAGAGGGAGGCTCGGGGGCAGACTGAGCAGGAGGCTTGGGGTACTGACGAGACCGAGTTTGAAGGTGAAGGTCGACGGTCGGGGAAGGATCAGAGTGCATCATAAGGATCTGGTAATCGGAGGAACCAGAAAGAGAAGGTGGAGTGGCGACCTGGCTGTCAGGCGGTTGGGTAGACACGAATCTTTGCTGAGGGCAAGGATCGGTAAACACAGCTGGTTGAGTAGTGGCCACATTAGGAGGAGCATGAGGGGAGGCATGTTGTCCACGCAATGTGGCTTTAGACTCCCACATCTGCCGCATCTATGGTAAGAGGGGACAATCGTGGGTGTAATGGCCATAAACACCGCGACACGAATAGGGCTTGTTTGTGCGAAGCGGCCTGTCCGGCTTGGGCTGAGTGCCCTGTTGCTGGTTGGCAGTGTTAGGGTCCACACCAGAATTGGGTTCACGGGTACCAGGGGCAGATTGGTTCTGATTGCCTCTCCGCCTTCTTTGAGAGGATGGAGGATTAGTCGCGCCCTGCTATGCAAATAATTGCCCTGGAGGGGGCTGTAAATGTTGTTGCGGGGGTGGAGGAGGCAAGGGAGATGGAAGCGCATATGCTGGAGGAGCTGGCGCACCAGGCTGCGGATAAAGGTAAGGGTTAGGTTGGGCAGCATAAGCAGGAGGTTGGGCAAAAGGAGGAGGCATGCCATATCCTGGATACATGCTGCCGGGAGGGGGAAGAGTGCTAGAGGTGCTGGCCCCTCCCTGAGGGAGACCATAGCCCACAGGAGGTTGAGCATACGGGTGGGAAAGGGCTCCAACGATACCGTCGGCGGAATGAGATGCCCCTGGGGCATTAGCGCCACCGGGCCTGGGGAGGTCAGGAAGAATGGTATAAACATAACCAGATTGAGCGTAGATCAGGTCATATTTCAAGGCTATTTGGAGGGTGGCTTCTTCAGTTTGAGGAAAGTGAGAGGCGACATCTTTGTCGATGGGAGAGGGAAGGGTGCGAAGGAACCAGTCCATATAAACCCGATCTTCGAAGGGAGGGGCTCGACATAAGCTCCGTCTTCGTCGCCATTCCTGAACATGGGCAGAAAGGTGTGTTGAAGAGGATTGCTTGAAGGAAGTCAAGAGCTCCGTGCCGCATCGTATCGCAGAGGGAGCTGAAGTACAACAAAAGGCGAGGGCAAGAGTTCAAAAGGTGTATGGGTAGAGGTGGTTTAACTGGACATACCATTTAGAAGCTTCGCCGGTAAGCGTTGCCGTTGGACAAAACGAAGACGGATGGAGTCATCCGTAATGGAATTGGAGGAACACCAGTGGAAAGATCGATTGATTGGTGGGATCTTTCCTCCATTAAGGCCCTCAAACTTAGATATCAGAGGGTAGCTTGGTGGGCATAGCGGGCCAGGTAGTATTATGGTGAATGGGGTCATTAATCAACGGATGGAAATCGGGGAGGCTGAGGCCTGCAATGTACGGCAGCACAGGGGTGGCCGGAGTAGTGGTTGTGACGGTTCCGCTAGAAGTAGGGCCGGCATTGGGGCTGGGAGAACCGCTAGCGTTAGGCCCTGGTCCAGACATGGTGAAGGTAAAAGGGGGAGAACTGGAAGGAGAAGGGGGACCCGATGAATCAGGAGAGGAGTCGGAGTGCGGACTCGAAGGTGGACTGGCTCGACGACGGCGGTGCGGAGCAGGTCGATCAACCGGAAACCGAGGGTGAAGGCCAAGAAGTCTCCGGGAAAGGCGCCTTGGGGGCGCAATGATGACAGGAAGAAGAAAACCGACAAGGGAATAAAGGGACAGAATCAAGTAATGTCAAGGGCAGATGAGGTGCGGTGACAATTGATTTTAGAGTCTTTGTCAGGCGGTGTTAACCAGGCGCTTCTTCACTTAGGGTCAGTGTGTGATGTGCGTTAATTTTAATTTTTAAACCCTTTTCGTTTTGAGAGCAAGAAAAAGTGTGTTGCGTAACTGAAAAGAAATCTGCAGAGAACAATAAAGATTGCTGAAATAACAGAACATTTAACAGTTAACTATGCATCGATCTAACCCAAGAAGGCGGGTCTCTCAAAACTACTCTAAAAGAGGGAAAAAATCTATTCAAAACACACATAAAAAGAGGCCAATAGATCTAGGGTAAAAAGGGACAGGGATCTAGAGGATAAAACTGCTGGAAAGAGGTGCAGATCACAGCCAAGAGACAAAGGCAAGGTGGCTGGAAAAAGGGAGGTAATCAGCAAAAAGCGGAGGGGGCAAGGAGGAGGCCCTAAAAAGAGGTCCAAACAAAACGACAAGAGGTGATTTGAAAGGAAGAAAGGCTGATTACAATGGATCTGAAAGGGAGGTAACAGATCTGGAAAAAAGGAGGCTGGAGCTCTGAAAAACAGATGGCTGAAACAGCTAAAACTCTTCCACAAAAAGTGGAGGGTACTAAAGCCCTAGGGGGCTAGGTTCCCACTTAGATGAGTAAAAACAGATCAGAACTTGGTCAAGGCGGGCTGAGACAGAGGCTGGAAGACCCTGACAGAAGCTGCAGCAAAACTCAGAAAAATTGCAGAAAAAACACTGAAAAACTGGCAGGTCGCAGATTCTGACCTGTTTTCAGTGCAGGTCGCAGAAAAGGGGCAGAAAAGTGCGACCTGGAGGTCCAGGTCGCAGTTTATGGGACAAAAAGTGCGACCCCCCATTCCGGTTGTCTCGGCGGCAGATTTTCAGAAAAGTTGCCGTCTCAGTTGTGGCTGGTGTCGCTTACCTGCGCAATAGGGCCAGAAACACACGAAAGTTAGAAATTTTGATGTTTTAGGTTTTTATGTGAGAAAAACAACATGAAAATAGGAGAAATAAACAGCTGAAAAGAAACCCTAGGTTCTGAAGTAGCTGGATATGCAAGAATAGGAAAAACGACAGCGGTAGTAATTTAAAACCCGTGTGGAGTCACCATTTGTTAGTATGAATCCTTTGTCGAAGTGTACGAAAAAGGACCACTTTAGCTACGCATAACTAATAGCCCTAACAACAAAAGTGGCTGCCAATATCTTCAGATCTGCGGTTAGTAGAACAAGAAAAGAGCTGCAAACAACCAGATCTATATATGGAAAGATATTAAGCAGTAAAAATAAGAGTTTGCTCCATGCACCAATAGACAAGACAAGAACGATTTTTGAAAGAATTTTTTGTATTAATGGGGCACCTGGGAGGAAAACCAGAAGGAGTATCCAATTCCCCTCAGTGGGATGGGTTCTTGGAAGTCCTCAGCACTTCAGATCTAAGATTTCTCTCTCTAGTTGATGTAGAAAACCCAATGCAACGAGTAGAGCTCAATGGGAGCAAATGATGGAGATATGTGACCAAGTGTATAGATCCGGAGTGATCTAATAGGCAAAAAAAGGTGAAGAATGGTAGGAAAAACCCTCCTATTTATAACAAAATATTGGGTCATTCTAGATCTTGGTGCATGGGTTAACCAGATCTAGATCCACTTTTTATGGAATATTTTATTATATTTGTTGGAGGGAAAAGGTGTTTGACTTGGGTCAAATCCCTTAATTTGTTAAAAATAAATAAATAAATGATTTATTTATCTTTTTAAGGAGGTGGTTAGAAGATAATCAAATAAATAATGATTTATTTAATTATTTGTGGGTGATTTGGTCATATTTAACAAGGAATATCATCTAAATAAGGTTTAAATGATTATTCCTAGAAACAATAAGATAAATAAAGGTTTATCTAATTAATTTCTTTGATTTTGGGTTAAACATGACTGGGAATAATAATTAAACTATGGTTTAATTAATTATTCCATGAGGAAAATCAAACAAATATGGGTTTGTTTAATATTTCCTTTTGGGGTTTCCTGTTTTAACATAGTGAAAACGGTTTTACTTAGGGTAAAACTGGTCTTACATGGTGTACTTGGGTCCATATAATTATAATAATTTAGATGACCAAAAAATGGTGTAACACATATTAGGTGTCTCATACCAATAAATTTCACCATTCCGCTAGGTCATGGATTCATTGATGGTAGTAATTTTTTATCAGTTTTCCCTCATGAGGTACTTGCTGAGTTTCCTCCCTATGATCTTCAGTCATTAGTCACTTTCATTCTCAAAATCATATCAGTAGGTCATAGGATAGGTCTCATTAGTCTCTAAGGTCTCACCTTGGTCAAATAATGAGGCAAGTGTCAATAAAGATCAGCAAGGTCATGAGGAAATCAATAAACTCAAGATTATAGCACCAGGAGGATCAGAGATATCATTCATTTAGTTTGGTGTAATTTTCACCTCAAAACCATGTTTTGAGGTGAAAACAATAATACTTGCCTCTCAGTCACAACTCAGAAGCTGTTATCTCCACAAAGTAATGTCCCTGCCTTTCAGAGAAGTTTTCCACAGTATGTTCAGCATCAGATCATCTTCAAAGCAGATTCATCAGAAAGAGCCCGGAAAGAGCTTTCCAACGGTATACTACACTCTCAAAACTGACTTCTGAATTGAATTCTATGCTTAAGTGAAGTAAAGGTCCCTATATCCGTAGATACCCCCTATTTCTCATTTTTCCCTGTTTAACTTTATAATATTCCCCTTAAAAAAAAAAAAAAACCTTTCTACCCCCTTTCCGATTACAAAATCGCATTATAAAGTGTTTTTATGCATATGCGATTGAATTACAATCCACTTCCCCAACCATACCCCATAGAAACTTTATAATAAACAAACATTAAAGTTTATTATAAGTCCCCACCCTTAACCACTTCCCCTTTCCATACCCGTAAACCTTATAACAAAGTTTATGTTATATTATATATACCCCCCGCCAAAGTCCCTTTCCCCTTTATTTAAATCGCAATCGCAAAAAATTTTCAATCGCAACATTTATATGAAGAGTTCCGATCGCAATGTTTGGCCTATCGCAAATGTTAAATATGCGATGCGATCGGACTATCGCAAGTCCTCCCTCCGATCAACTAATCGCAATATGTTCCGATCCTCTGATCGCATTTCCCTTCGATTGCCCCATCACACGATCTTCCGATCGCAACTTACCTCCGATCCGCCGATCGCACCATCGCTCCGATTGACTCAATCACAAGTCCCTTCCCCGATCCTCCGATTGCGACTCTCGATTCCCATCCGACCGTTGATTATCCCCACCGATCGGACGGTCCACAATGAATCGCATCCCCTCCTCCGATCGCAACTACCCTCCCGATTGTTCCGATTGCGATTACTTTCCCCTTCCGATTTGCGATTGCGATTGGCCCTTGGGTCCCACCATAATACTTCCGCCCATTCAAATGATAAAGGGAATTTTCCTTTGTTAATGAAAAATTTTGATTGTAAATTATAATATAAAGAGTTCCCCCCCCCCCCCCATCGCATCGGAAATATTATATGCACCATTCTGCTTCGTCCTGCCTCCCGATTTGTGATTGCAATTACTGCATTATATATATATCTCCGCCCCACTCCCCCATTCCGATTGTGATTTATATGGGTCCTGCCTCCGTTTCCCTTCCCTTCTCCGATTTAAACGCATTTTTCCCTTCACGAAAAGGCATAAATTCATTCTAGCAGCGTTCTACTGAAGACCAGAGAAATAAAGAAATAATGGAAAGCAAAGGAAGCAGTCAAAGGCCGAGAGCTCAAAATAAAATAAAGGCTACTACAACAGCAGGAAAAATAGGATCGGATTGCCTATTTTGGCTTCAGTTACAATTCAAAGAGACCTGCGTTACCATGTTTCGCCTTCTCACTGACCGGATGTAACGCATGCTCTCCCTTTATGAAGAGATTGTTGGCTTTTGGCCTTCCATCTTCAGTTGAGACTTCTCCTCTTCTCATTGATTTGTATCCCTGCATATCTGTCTATTTATTGTAAATTCTAATGATTTGAAAAGGCCCTGAGTTCTGGGGAATAGTGTGGCAGAAACATCTCTACGCTACATTGTACAGTTTGACAGGAATTAAATAAAGTGATGCAGCTCTGATTCATGGGATTCATGTGGTATGAGTTTTAGCATATGTCTCTCCCTTATGTTTCATATGTATTTTGTTATGTTTTCATAATTCATTCATAAACACTTCCAGTTGAATGTTTTCAAGTTAGAAAGGTAGAATCCATTTTATATGCTCTGCCTTGGGGAATCATTCATACTCTGTGTATTTTCTTCTGTTTGAAAAGGATCCATGTAATGTGCCCTTTTCAGCTTTCTCAACAGTCTTTCCACTCCACCTTATTTCAAACTTGATTGCTAAATCTCCTGCCTATCCTGCCCCATGAAATACTCTGTGTCTTTGATTTAATTCCTCAGCTCATGTTGTCTTTTTGTCCCATACATCCCTGAAATCTCAGTCATTTATTAAAATCTCTCTTCCCATTTATATACCTAGCCTAAAATCAGTTCATTTTTGTCTTATTGAATATCTATTCTACAGAGAGAGCCCTCTCCTGTCCTTGTAGGGCTAGCTACAAGGCTAAGCGTGGTTTAGTTGTTACCCTGATTTTCCTTTTTCAGCCTGAGGTTCAGATTGGGTGCTAACACAACCTCTATTTCTTCATCTGCAATTTGTAACTCAATGGAACTTGGTGGCTACAAATCTGGAGTTAAGGAAGATTCCATGTCCAAAATGATTTCCTCAACCATTTCAGGAAAAGGCTTCTCATTTACAACATGCTCAAGAATTTCATCATCCTCCTCAACATCATCATCAAAGCTGAAAAACTATTGGTTTCCAATTATGTGAATGTTATCTCTGACGGACTGAAGTGAAGTAGAGCAAAGAGTTCGAGACTCTTCACTTACTTCTGAACTCTCAAGGCTCTGTTCATCAGTGTCATAGATGACCTGTAATGGCTGCTCACTTTTCTCAAGTTTATGAAACTGAGCTTCCTCCCAAAAATCAAAAACTGAGTATTTTGCAAAGTTAGCTTATGTTTGGAAATCATAATCATCAACATATGGATCAAACCTTGGAGAATTATTAACATAAGTAATGTCCCCAGCCATGCATATTGGACCATCAGATTTCTTTTCTTCAAATTGATTTACAAATCTATTTTTTGACTTATGATATGCAAGATTAACAGGAGAAATATCATAGAAGTTTTGGTTATATGAAGTTTCAGAGGTTGTCTGCATGTTTATAAGTTGATCTATTTCCTCTTCAGTTAAAGGAAGCGGTATTTTCTGTTTTCTTTGGATTGGGCAACAATTTCTTTCCATTTTTTGTGGAAGTTGATCTTGTGGCTGAATGTCCTCTTGTATTTTACAAGGGAAGATGAATTGTTATTTGTTTCAACCTTTTCAAAGAGCTCTTGTGGATCCTCTCTTATTTTTTGATGGATTTCATCTAGGATAAACTCTTCTTGGTCATCTTGATGGTTATTTTGGATAAGAAAATTATGGCTCTCCTCTAAAAAATCCTCAGGATGCCAATTTCCTAAGTTTTCATCAATGCTTACAAGGTGTTGTATGAGGTTTTCAGATTGATCACAACAATTTTCAGCCAATGATAGAGATGGAAAATGCCCTATATAGTGTTTACAAAACAATTTGTGGAAATCCTTCAAAGAAAACAAGATGTCAGGTTCTAGACCTTCATACCATTCTCTTGCTTTTCCTTCTAATGTACCCATGAACATTTTCATGAGGCAGTCCTCATGCCATTCAACATTTAACCTCCATACATGTATATGAAAATTGATGAGGTGTAACAATGGGTCATCAACCTTTTCATCTTGAAAGATAGGTAGGTTTCCTATCCAATTTACGTCTTTAGGCATTTTGTGTGGGAATCCAAGGATATGTTCTCTACTCATCGGAGCATATCTCCTTTGTGTCCTTAGATTTATCTTTGTTAATCAGATAGGGTCACTGTGTCTCTTCAACCAGTCTGAGGTTCTCTACCAGTGGAGTCTTTTGGTCTAATGAAGGTTGTGGAGTCGCTAGGTGGAGGATTTGAACTGTGTTGTCCACCATCAACATGATTGGGATTTCTTAATGCATTCCCAGAAGATTTTATAAGGACTAGTGGAGTAATAGGCCTACTGGAGGCTAGTGGAGTCGCCAGGTGGAACTTGGTTGTTTTTACAGAGATGTAGCTATGGTCCACCACCAATAACTAGGAAAAACAAATCTGCGGATGTTTTTGGGGTTTTCTAAGTTTTTATGTGCCTATGAGGTTTGGAAGAGTGTCCTACAGCTGAGTCATCACTTTTCTAGGATGGTGAGACAACCAGATTGTACTCTTCTAAGTTTGACTAAGATTTTGAGAGTTCCTAAGGGATACCTAGGATGTTTTGACTCAAGGTCCCACCGTGATCGCCATTAATTTAGTGAGCGGTGGGATAAGTCAATCAGATAGTATTCTTAAGGCTGCTAGAATGTTTAGGGAATCTAAGTTTGTTTATCACTCAGAGTGCCACCATGATCACCATTATGTTAGTGTGGCGATGAGGTGGCTCAATTGGATAGTGGCCTAGAGTTTAGTAAAGTAGTAAGGCCTACTGGAGGCTAGTGGAGTCTCCAGGTGGATTTTTAGTTTTTTTGAGGTATATGTGTATCAAAAAACCAATCTAAGGAATTTTTTGGGGTTTTCTGAGTTTTTATGTGTACCCTAGTTTGTAAGAGTGTTATAAACCTGATTCATCGCTTTGCTAAGATGGTGAAATGAAGAGTTTACTCTAAATGATTCTATAGGCTGATGGTTTGAGTTTAATGTTTGAAGGACTAAAGAGTCTAGAAGAGTTCGCTAGACTGTCATGTACTCAGTGTCCCACCGTGATCGCCATTATGTTAGTGAGCGGTGGGATAAGTCAGCTAGATAGTATTCGCAAAAGTCTCTAAATATTAGGGAGACTAAGTTTGTTTATTACTCAGAGTACCACCGTGATCGCCATTAAGTTAGTGAGTGGTGGGATAGGTCGATCGGATAGTAGCCTAGAGTTTAGTAAAGTAGTAAGGCCTACTAGAGGCTAGTGGAGTCGCCAAGTGGGATTTTAGTTTTTTTGAGGTATATGTGTATGGTCCACCACCAATACTGACAAAAACCAATCTAAGGGAGTTTTTGGGGTTTTCTGAGTTTTTATGTGCAACCTAGTTTGTAAGAGTGTTCTAAATATGATTCATCACTTTGCTAAGATGGTGAAACAAAGATTTTATTCTAAATGATTATATAGGCTGATGGTCTGAGTTTAATGTTGAAGGACTAAAGAGTCTATAAGATTTCGCTAGACTATTATGTACTCAGTGTCCCACCATGATCGCCATTATGTTAGTGAGCGGTGGGATAAGTCCACAAGATAGTATTCTCAAAAGTCTCTAAATATTAGGGAAACTAAGTTTGTTTATCACTCAGAGTCCCACCGTGATCGCCATTATGTTAGGGTCCCGTGATTTGGCTGATTGGCAAGCCAAATGACAGTGTAACATCAAACCAATCTTTGGAGTCCAAGGACCTAGCCTTCCTAGACTCAGAGAGGGCTCTCTCTATATGTGTAAGGGATATCTGTGTGTTTGCTTATTGTGTTTTGATTTTAGGCTAGCTATGAAGTAGGTTTTTGGTTTTGGTTTTTTTTAGGTTATGAGGGATAAAACTGATCAAAGATATAAGACAGGTAAAAAGATGTCAGATCAACTGGGCTATGGGGTCTAAAAGGTCTAGAAAGCTATCAGACGGTGATACAAGGCTGTTGAAGGGCCGATTTGATTCGAGGTAGAAAGGATCTTTGGGCAAAATGGAATAAAATGGACATCAAGTTTGGAAACAACAAAGGATTTCAAGCATAACTAGTTTAATAGCTGACATAAACATGGTAGGGCAAACCATTAATCATGAGAAATGTAACTATAAGCTAATCAATACATAGAAATAAACATTCAAGCCATGCATAGAGATATATAACTCTCTAACTTTGGGAAATGACTATCAGACTTTGGGGAAATACACTTAAGAGAGAAAAAAAACTCAAATCACTATGCCGGAACACCTAAACACAGTAGTTCAAGTTATTGGGCACTTTGAAAACAAGATTGCACAGTCTTAGGCAAAGGGCAAGATCGGAACAAGACCTCATTGGTTTAACAAATGACAATCTAATCAGTCAAAGAGAAATTTAATGGATGGAGCTATGGCTAGCCATTGGTAAGCAGGGCATACCGTAAATCATACTTAACATGCATAAAACCATGAATGAAATAAGCAAAAATATCCTTAAGTTATTAAAGGGCAATCAAGAATTCTTTAATGTGACTAAGGATGCAGAAAACATGGAAGCTATGAAGAAACAGGAAATTTGAGGTGCCTCCAAGGGAATGTCTCAATTTTTTTCTCTACTGATCTATAGCAAGCAAGAAACATGGATTCATGAATGAAAACTAGAAAACAAAACAAAGAAAGAGACACTATACCATTCTACCAAGTCATGGAATCCAACAACAATCCTCTTTCATCATCCAAGAACATCCAAGAGACTATCCAAGAGCATGAGACAAGTATTTCTTCCAAAGCTTATATGACCATATATTGCTTCTATCATCAAGTTCAACCTTCTATTACAATGAATCCTCTTGGAATATATAGGCCAAAGAGGAGGAAAACCAACAAAGGCAACTAGCTAGCCATTGGTTCAAAATAAATATCTAAACTTGTCCTTGAGGCTTTGCAAAGCCCAAGGCACAAAATATCTAATAAATATCTCAAAAATTTGCTAAAAAAGGGAAATATATTGAATTTTCATAACTTATCATGTACAAAAATAGCTAAACACACATGAGGAAATATCAGTTTTGAAAGGTTCAATTTTTACAAAAATACTCAAAAAATACATCAGCAAAAGGTCCCCTGACTTGTCAGCAACTTTTGGCAGCCTTCCCAATGTCGAAACGAGGCTCATGATAGCTCGTTGGAAAGCTATGAGTGTCTAATTTCTTGAAAAACTTGAATTTTCCCAATCTGATGTTTGGAAGTCCTAAAAAACATGCTTGTGTGAAAAAACTCAGAAAATAAACCTTGCTAATAGACGGGGCAAAATGTTGAAAAAGTGAGTTTTTTTGTATCTTTGGGGGACCAAAACAACTTCAAATGCTTTGAAAATTTCTGAGTGGATGCCCCTGAATTTAATTCATCCAATGTTACAACTCTCAATAGTTTACGATGCTCCAAACCAAAATGGTGGCGCCCATGATTTTATGCAATTAGGCCCAAAAATGTCAAAAAATAAGATCATGTCAAAATTTGCTCAATTTTGGTGAGCAAATCCCTCAATGCTTTTTAGAAACATGTCTAGAAGCTTGGGCCAAAATTCCAAGCCTAGAGGTGTATTTCTCCTTTTTTCTCACCGAGCGCCCTCTTTGGGCAGTTTTGAGCTTTTCTTGGTTTTCTCCTTTGTTGTTTGGCATTCTAGCTTTGGTGAAGAAGTCAGGGCCCCTTGCCTAGGAGAGGCAGCTAGCACATGCTTTGGAGAGTGCCCTTCATGATCCATGTTTTTTATTTGCTTGCCCTCATCATTTCTTGCTTGAGGGCCGCCTTGTTTGTCTCTGTCACTTCCTTCTTCATGACTGTCATGCTCTTTCCCTGTGTTGGCTGCCAAAATGTTCCTTTTCATCACTGCCTCACTGCCCATTACTTTGCTCTTCATTGGAGGAATTGTGCTTCTGATACTCTTTACTTGCTTACCAAGGGAAACTGATTCAAATGCTGTGTGAGATGCTTCTGTGATATCAGGTTCCTGCTCCTTCCAAAACACTGATTTTTCCTCCCTTTGTATGCTAATCAACCAATAGTTATAATGACAAGCACACAGTAAAAAAAAAGGTACACACAGTCAAAAGGGTCACTGTGTTTGGGTAAGGTCATCAAGCTCTTTGTGTTTAGGTGTGAGCACAAATAGCCTTGTAGCAAGCAAACACCCTTCTAATCAAGATATTTCTCTTGTATTTACTTCTCCTCACCCATAGTTTAGACAGAAAACCTCCAAACTGATAAAGATAACTTCACTCACTAATTCTGCTTCATGGAACGAAAGAGAAACATTGTTTTTGCCTTTTTTAAACACACAGAGGAGACTTTTGAAAGGACAAAAACACTCATTCAATGATTAATGTTCATGAAATTAGGACCACTATTTTACTTTTCAACTACTGTGTTTCTCCCTTTAAACACTGTCCCCACCTTTCAATACTATTTTGAGGGTAGTTTATAAAGTCCTTTGACATCAATAAAATCCACCATTTTCCTATGTCATTGCTGGGTAATCATAGCTATTGCATGCTCGGATCTTTAAACAAAAACATCAACCCTCCTCAACACTGTCTTCACCAATGCATACAACTGACAGAGTTTATGTTTTGTGCTACAGCAGTTAGGATGTTCTTAATGCTTGACAACCCCACTATAATGGGAGTGTGATGATTTAGCATTTTTAAGGGCATTTTAGGCTCTTTGAAGCTAGAATTAACACTTCACTCTCAACCAACTGTAACTTTATTTCAAAATACTCACTTAAATTACCTTGATTTACACCAAGACTTTCACTACCTCAAAAACCATCTAGCAGTTTGAATTTAGCAAGGGAGCAAAAAAAAATACCTTGAAACATGATGGCAGCCTTGTTTGAGGAGTTTGATCAGCTCTCAGACTATTTGGGAGGTGTTTGGACCATTCAAAGTGTGTGCGGCACGTTTGCAAAGGAAAGCGTCGTGCAACGGAGAGCTGCCGGGTCGCTGCCGGGCCAACGTGACCGATGCCTATAGGCGTGCCGCACGCTGCTACAGGTGCACCGCACGGTAGTGCAAGCCTTTGGAAAAACTCTGTCTGAGCGCGCCGCGCAAACCTACAGGCGCGCTGCACAGCCTAAAAAGCTCGAAAACATGTGAATTTTTCTCAAATGCTCGTTCTTCAATCTTGTGAACAGCAGAGGGTAACGTTGCCTTGTGCTTTGAGAATTTGAAAAGGGCTTGCATTGGTTCCTTTGTCCCTTTGAATGCGAACAAGTCAAAATCCCTTTCACACTTGACTGTTGAGGGTTTTTTTCAAGAAAAGTTTGAAAGCGCCTTTGCTTTAACACTTGAAACCTTATCCATTTAAAACATAACCTGATACCCTTTTAGGATTTTAAAACTTTCACTGTTTCTCATTAGAGAGAAAAATTCTTCCCTTTGCCTATATTTGTTTGTTAGAGGGAAATATGGCTCAAAGCCGTATAGGGACTGTAGATGCATTCTCCCAACAATTGCTTCTTTTTACTGTGTGGTGAAAATAAAATAGGGGGTGATGTACTTAGAGTTGACAAGTGAACAAGGGAAATATGTCCCTTTGTTCTTTTGTGAAGGAGTTCTGTAAAAACCTAAGTTTTCATTCATTTCGCATTTTTGAGAGCAGCCCCTTTAAAATCTTTTCCATATGCCAAGATTTCTTTTCAACCTCTGTCTTAACCAACTGAAGAATGTTTGGTGAACAAGCTGACAATGGTTTCCTTTATACTTGATGGCAGAGGTCACTCAGAGACCAAGACCTTTTGACTCCTTTGGCCATCAGCTTTAATAATATCTCTTCATTGATGATGAACCCACTAGCTTCTCCTTGTAACTCAAAAAAATGGAGCTTATGCAAATCATTTTTAAAGCCCACTACTTTGCCTTTGCCTTTAATCATCATTTTATTTCAGCAACCCTTAGTGGCTACCTCACTGTATCCACAAATTTTGCCTTACAATCACTGTTATTCTAAAAATTAAACTTTACCCTTGGCCCTCTATTGAAGGAGGCGATTTTAGTCAAAAACTCTCTGCTTGTAGATGAAGGAGGTTCTTTAGTCTTCAAAAACCTTCTTCTTGTAGATGAAGGAGGTTCTTTAGTCTTCAAAAACCCTCTTCATGTAAAATGAAGGAGGTTCTTCAGTCTTCAAACCCTCTGCTTATAGATGAAGGAGGTTCTTCAGTTTTCAAACCCTCTGCTTATAGATGAAGGAGGTTCTTCAGTCTTCAAACCCTCAGTCCTTTGACAGCGCTATTTTTCCTTTCACTGTCCTTTCAGGCTTTGAATGTGATCACAAGAGCTTAATGAAAAACTCTCTGCTCTTTGGCTGCATCCCAGGCTCAAGATCACATTGAGAAGCAACTGTCTTCTCATGTGGAGCCAAATATTGTCTTCTGAGATGCTGGTATGCCTCTGTCGTTGAAAGATCCATTAAAACACTGTAAAAACACCTAGAATCAGTTTGACTTATGGAAATGAATTGCTGAGACTTGAGGGTCTATTAGTGGCGTGACCTAGGGCTGTAACCAACTTTATTTGCAGAATGGGAAGGTCTGTTATGACTAGTCTATAGCAGGTGGAGGTTCTTTGGCTTTAGAGTGGTTTGCCAAGGGAGAAATGCCTAAAGCGCCACTTCCTAACTTAGGGGAGACTTTTTGGACAGATTTGGATTGTTTCCTTAGAGCTGATGGGCAGACTAGTATGGCTGAGGTTAGATAGGAATTTGATAATGAGGTTTCATCTCGTCATGGGCGACTGAAAGGTAAGAGGGTAAAAAAAGTTTATGGGTGTTTTCCAGTTGGCAAATTTGACAATCTTTAGATCAGCTGCTAGAAAACCTGGCTGTTACAACTAGTCATCACCAACAAGTGAAAAATACTGATGACTAACACCCTCATGAATTCATTGTAGGATTTCATACACAAAGAGAAAAAAGATGCCCTGAAGCATCAAGAAAGGGCGAAGAAAATTTCCAGTATCAGTTGAGGAAGCCATGTTAGAAGTGCAGGCTATATTTTACTTAAATTCCCTGTTCTTTTCTCAGACAATATGCTTGCACTAGTGCAAGCATATCGTCCTATATAATAATATAAGTAGAATGGTACCAGCAGAACAGCATAGTAAGCAGTGTAAATAGGTCGGTGCAAGCATGCACCTTGACAGAGGCAGAGTACAATTTGTTCTTTTCATGAGCATATGTCATAGGAAGTGGTCATCATAAAAGTCTACAAGAAACCTTTTTCACTTATTTGATGAGTACTTATGCTATCATATTAACTAGGAGAAAATTATTTAAAGTACAAAGTGTTTTTAGTTAAGAATCATGATCATTTTTTAATAAATGCTAAAGTTTTTTTTAATTATGAAGGAGTGTGGAAATGTTTAACCATTGCTTAGATATAATTACCCTTTCTGCCATGATCCTAAACGTCCTTCACTTATAATGATGACCTCACCTAGCCGTTAAAAAAATGTCGCCGCAAGTACCAATCCCGCACGATTTCAAACATGTCGCGCATCCACGGCTATTTTGGTGTAATGGATCGGTGATAAGACAGAAGGGATGGTGGACGGTTGGATCCCTATTTATAAAGAGCCAAATGTTCCGGTATTGCATGCAATTTTTGAACTGTTAATAACTGTTAAGCAGTGATGCCGCTTGTTCGATGTGAACCTTCGTCCCTCAGTAAGGTAGATCAGACCGCTGAGTTTCGCAATAGTCTTGCACTATTGCAAGACTCAGGCTTTCTCTAGTTTTGCAGAAATTTGACGGGCACAACAGTGAAGTGGCCCTACAATTTGCAAAGAGTTTTAAAAATGGCCGTGTAAAAATTGGGCCCCTGAAATTTAAATTCACGAAAAAATCAATAGCAGCAGCGACGGGCTTGCAAAACACTATTGTCCAGTACTTTAAAAATTAGAAGCTCGAGAGGAAGCACTGGTAGTGTTTCTTCGTTGATAAGGACATGAAGGTAGACTGGAAGAAAGGAGTTCCATGCAGCGCCCTTCTGGGACAGTGGCGGGACCTCCTTTTCATCCTCCAGAAATTCGTGACTTGTGAGGGAAGGTACTCCCTCACCTTTGTGTATCATTTTAGGATGCTGCAACACTTCGAACCTGGCCGGCACATCAGGTGGAGGATGGATTTCACTTATTTTTTGCTTAAGATTTTGGAAAAGATGGCCAAGAGTGTGCAGGGTGCACGGGCAGACCAGGCCGATAAGAAATTATATCACCATGGCCTGATCAAAATCTTGGTCCAAAAACAATTGGAAATTAAGGGCATGACCTAGAAGGCGTTGTTGAAGCAGCTAGATAAAAGGCCATCTGCAGGAAAGAAGACAGTTGCTGAAAAGAAAATAGAGACCCCCGCCAGCCCAAGCAAGGGTCCAAGTGTAAAGAGAAGTCCTTCTTGCACCAGTGCAAGAAGGAAACGACCCAGGAAATCAACAGAAGAAAAGGGCCCATCTCCAAAGAAAAAGAAGACAGTGGGTACACCTATTGAAGAAACTTCTCCGATGCCACCAATGCATGAACAGACCCCTGAAGAAGACGATTTGCTATTAGTCCTTGTGGACGCAGCAAAATCTATAGAAGTTGAAGATGACACTCTGTTGGCCGATTTTATTAAGGCTCGGAAAAAGAATGAAGAACCTGGTGCAGAACCACAGTCCCCACAGAATGTTGAATCCTCTCCTGCACTAGTGCAAGAAGAAGAAGAACCGGAAGAGCAAGAAGAAGAAGAAGATCTGGAAGAAGTGCAAGAAGAAGAAGAAGAACCAGAAGAAGTACAAGAAGAAGAAGAACCGGTAGAGCAAGAAGAAGAAGAAGAGCCGGAAGACGAAGAAGTATTTACTGAAGTAATGAGGGATACTGAGGTCCCTGAAGAAAATACAGCCCCTGTCAGGACAGAAAAGGAAGAAGACCCGGTAGCTCCTGCTGCTCGGATAGTCGAGCTAGAGCTTCAAGTGCATAACTTAGAGCAGCTCGTAGTTAAAGCGTAGGAGGAAAAAGAACAGAATAAAGAAGAATTCACGGCAGAGATCCAGAAAAATAAAGGAGAAGTCAGGGTATGGAAGTACCATGCTTCGCAATGTTTCAGACGACTTAAAAAGGTGACGAAGAAATTGAAGAAAAACAAAAAGAAGAAGTTTGAAACTGTTGGGTATGTTTTATATTCTATTGGGTTATATCTGAAAGGTGCATCTTTATTGGGTATAAGGATGGTTTAAAGGGTTACAAGCTTTGGAACCCAGAAACAAGGAAGGTTGTGTACAGCCGAGATGTGGTGTTTAGAGAAGTGAAAGATGTTGTTAAACATGAATTCCTACCAAAGGAACCCGAGAAGATAGAGTTTGAGCTAAAGGAGGATGAATCAGACTCTACAACAGAAGAAGACTCAGAAGATGAAGAGCCACAAACTCCAACTTTGAGAAGATCAGTTCGGGAAAGAAGGCAACCAGAAAGGTATAGTCCATCTGCTTTCTGTTCAGGTTTTGCCTTAACTATAACTAATGATGAACCCAGAACTGTCAGGGAGGCAGTAGATTCAGAGGATGGAAAACTCTGGAAGGAGGCCATGGTTGATGAAATGGCATCCTTGCATAAAAATGATGCATGGGATCTGGTGGAGTTGCCAGATGGAAGGAAGCCCATTGGGAGCAAATGGGTGTTTAAGAAGAAGATGAATGTAGAAGGCAAGGTGGAGAAATACAAAGCTCGGTTGGTAGCGAAAGGTTATTCCCAGGTGCCGGGAATTGACTTTGGTGATATTTTTTCTCCTGTTGCCAAAGTTACTTTTATTAGATTACTTTTATCTGTTGCTGCTGCATTTGATTTTGAGATAGAACAGATGGATGTGAAGACAACATTTCTTCACGGGGATCTAGAAGAGGAGATCTACATGAAGCAACCTGAAGGCTTTATGGTGAAGGGTAAGAAAGAAATGGTATGCAGGTTGAAGAAGTCTCTGTATGGGTTAAAACAGTCACCAAGGATGTGGTATCAGAAATTTGATACCTATATACGGGGACTTGGCTTCACCAAAAGCAAGGAGGATCACTGTGTTTATTTTAAATTAATTTGTGACCGTGTTATTTATTTGGTCTTGTATGTGGATGATATGTTGTTGATTGGAAATGACAAAGAAATTATCCAAGATTTGAAGACCCAACTGCTCTCCAAATTCGACATGAAGGATCTTGGTGCTGCAAACTATATTTTGGGCATGGAAATTAAGAGAGATCGGGCAAAGAGGAAGCTCTGGTTAAACCATAGGAAGTATGTCGAGACTATATTGCAGAGGTTCAATATGCAGGATAGTAAACCGGTGAATGTTCCTATTCCTGTAGGTGTAAAGCTGTCTGCTGAACAGTGTCCCAAGACACAAGAAGAAGAGGAGTATATGTCACGTGTTCCATATGCAAGTGCAGTGGGTAGCCTGATGTATGCAATGGTCTGTACTAGACCAGACATTGCACATGCAGTGGGAGTATTGAGCAGGTTTATGTCAAACCCAGGGAAGGAGCATTGGACAGCAGTGAAGCGGGTTTTCAGATATTTACGTGGCACTAGTGATTATGGCTTGTGCTACCAGGGAAGACCAGGATTGGAAAGAATGTTGGATATTCGTGGTTTTGTTGATGCAGACTGGGCTGGAGATCTGGACCAAAGAAGATCTACAAGTGGGTATGTGTTTAGCCTATTTGGAGGCTCAGTCAGTTGGATGAGTAAAAGACAGTCTGTAGTGGCTCTTTCAACTACAGAGGCTGAATACATAGCAGCCACTCATGCAAGCAAGGAAGCATTTTGGTTGCAGAGATTGTGTTCAAGTATGGGGTTGGTACAGCAAGCTATAAGGATAGACTGTGATATCCAAAGTGCAATTTTCTTGGCTAAGAACCCTGCTTATCATTCAAAGACAAAGCACATTGATGTTCAATATCACTTTGTTAGAGATATGGTTGAGGCTAAAAAGGTGTTGCTGGTAAAGGTGGACACTTTGAAGAATGTTGCAGATGCATTGACGAAGTCTGTGAGCACTCAGAAGTTCTCTTGGTGTAGAGAAACAATGGGTGTTGAAGAATTGGGCCAATGACTAAGCTCTCCTGTGGCCCCCTGTGGAAAGAAAACAACAAGTGGGATAATGTTGGGTATGTGTTATATTATTTCCACGACTAAGCATGCGCGATAGCCCCCCCTTTGCGCTGGGCGCAATGGGGGGCGGTAGCCCTCCTTGTCGGGGTCTGGGGCAGCGCCCCGACGAAAATTTTTGGTCCTTAATTTCCGGTGGGTAGTCTGCGTCCATGGTTTTGTGCATGGTTTTGCACATGGTATTGGGGCACGATGGTTTTCGGCCCCTGGTATTTTTGTAGATCCGGTCAAGGGAACTACGGTTATGTTCTAATCCAGGGTTTATGGATTGGGGTTTATGTATGCTTCGGCATTTATATATATGTGTTGTAACACTAAAAGGAATAGAATGAAAAATCAAGCTGGTCGTCCCGATTTGGGATCCAGGGGAAAATCTCTGTGTTTATCTGTTTTATGTTTTATGCTCTCGCTATTGTTTATTTTCTGTTATAAGATTCGTGTGTAGATAATTTCTGTTCAGGGTTAAAACCTACAGAAACATTGCAGACTGATGATAGTATGCTAGAGCAGGAGTGAGCTGGAACACTCAAATTTTTGAAGGTTTTTTGCAGAGGTAAAGAGTTGTGTGAGGACACACAACATCTTAGGGATGGAAGGATGTTAGCCCCCTAATTTTCTCTCTTTCTACCATTTCCCCCTTCCTAAATTATAACCATTTACTTCTGTTTCACCTCTTTTATGCACCCTCATCTTGCACCAGTCCAAGCACGGTGACATATTTCATATCAACCTTTATTCTTCATATTTTAATTCAATTTAGCATTAATTAAATATTTATTACATGATTTATTACTTTTAAATTACTTTGTAACTTATCAATATCTCCAATGGTTATTTGATAGTTAGAGTGCTTATCGTGACCGCTGATCTTAGTGCAGGATCAGATCTTGCACCATTGCCAGCACAACAGATCTTAGCGACAGATCCGAACCTCCTCGATCACCGCCTCGTCTTGAGCCGCTTCAGCCATGAAAGCGAATGATTCAAAGGTAGCCAAGACCAATTCGTGAAGGGCGAAAGCTGGTTAGCTACAGCCAGTTTTTCAAAACCGTCTTATTTTGAAGGTCGAAACTAAATTCTACATTTTGTTATGAATCAGTTGAACGATCTGTTTTGGCCTTCGACCAATAGATCTATATAATGTAAAGTGTAAATAGGACCTAGGGGAGGAACTTTGGAGCAGATTTTTTAGAGCGAAGTTTGATAGGCGGTAACAGGTTGTTTTGTTATTGCCCGAATCTGGGCTGGACATTGTATTAATGCATGTATTCGCCTCAATGAATCAATAAAAGGTTTTTTCCACCACATGTTTCAGATATTGTGTTTCTGTCTTTAAGCTAATGAATCGATTAATTTACTGAGCAGTGTTTTAACTTAAAAGGGAAACGTGCTGGTTGGCTAGGGCCCAACCAACCCAGCACGTTTACCCCATTTTCTGTTTCTTGTAATTTGTGTCTATATTATCAAAGTGTGATTTAACTTTCAACACATGTATTCTTATCTGAGTGAAAACAGATCCGTCGTGTGAAGTAGATACATTTTCTTCCCTTGCAATTTACTTTCCTGCACCTGATTTCATATTGGTTTTCATCTGCTTAGTACAAGCAGGAGAAACAAACCTGCACCAGTGCACATTGGTGTGATATTTTCCTTTCCTGCAATTCTGTTTAATTGGTTTTTCTGCCTGGTCCAAGTAGGAGAAATGAACCTGCACCAGTGCACGTTGGTGTGATGCAGCAAGTTTTCTTAAGCTACTTTCCACAATCTTCTTTATTTCTTTAAAATTCTTATGACAGGATAAATGATTGTTTCTTTACTTCTGCATTTTGTTAAGATCAGAAACATTCACTTGTGTGTGTGCAATTTGATTCGATAGAAAACTAACACTTTCAATAATTGAACACTCATTTTAAGGATTAAATGCTAAGTGCAGGAAACTCTGATCCGGTGCAAGAACTAGTTTCTTGCCACAAGATCTGAGTGCTCTGAACCTTGAAAAGTTTGAGCCCTTGCATGAAGTCAAAAGCCTTCAATAAAGACACTATTTATACCTTCCACATAAATCTTTGATCATGCACTAGTGCAGGACATATTAATGCAAGAAGGAAATCTCTAAGGAAGTAGGTTTAAGGGCCCATCTAATGAGACTACTAAAGTGTCTATGCTAAGGGAAAACACACACTCAGTATATTAAACAACCATTAGTGGGAGTGATTGCCTTTTATCTTTAATTATCTCTTGAAAATGCATACTTTCTCGTTCCAGTCTTAGATTATTTTTTATGGTTCAAGTTGCCTTTTTATCTTTTGATTTGATTCTGCAATATTTCCTTTAAAGAAAGTAGGGATTTACATTAGGAAGATTCATACCATCTCTGGCATTTCATGTGCTTCGTCTCTAAGTTTACGAATTCCCGGGGTTGACAAATTAAGTGTTGAGGATTTTGCTTAAGTGTAATTCATGCACCCAACAACTTGAAGGCTTAAGATTAAGGCCTCATACTCAGCCACATTGTTTGTTGAATCAAATTCTAATTTAAAAGAAAAATGCATGAGGTTACCTTTTGTTGATATCAGCAAGAATCCAGCTCATGTGCCTTCCTTGGAGTAGGCACCATCAAAGTAGCATTTCCAAAACTTTTTTGAGCGCAACTCATTATTTACCATTGTTGAAGAGAGCTGCTTCCCTGTGTCTTCAGCAAATTCTGCATCTTCAAACAACATGAAAAATGAAAGATCTTATGTTTCTTAACTATAAATAGGGGAATTTCCTACATATTTCTTGGTAGTGGTCTTCACAAACCTTGTTTCCTTGTACAGTATCCTTTCTTCCCCATTGAAAACAAGAATGATAGCATAAGTGAAATCCAATTTTAGAACAACTCCCAACTTTTCTCCCCAAGATCTTGACAGGAGCATTCCAAACCTGGTTGGAATGTCAGCAACAACTACATCCATGACTATACTCTTTGTTAGAATTTGTGCCTAAGAAACTACTACATCTTTAATTAACCCAACACATTTCACCCTTTTTTAATCAAATGAATACATATCCCTGTAAGGTTTGGTAATCTACAATTTTAGTTCCTTCATAACGGAAAATGGCATGAGATTATGAGATGCTCCTGAGTCCAACATACATAATGGAGAGTAAAATCATGAAGCAACAGAGAGAAATAGAATGGTGGAACAGAAGGATCTACTTCTTCTACATGAGGACCAAATGTGACCACTGGATTTTCTTCTTATATGTTCACAGTGTCACTTATATCTTCAATCTGTGTGAGATTAATAAATTCTGAAATTTCTTTCTTGTAGACTGGTATTTTAGCTAATTCTAAAAGAGGTACCTGAATTTTTACCTTCTCCAAATATTTTTTCAAACTGAAAGGATGAGTTTTTTTAACATTATTTTCAGGTTCTTCTTCACTCTTTCAAGAATTTGCTGCTTGTTCAGGTACAAGAACAACTCTCTCCAAAATATTAGTAACAACTGATTTTCTCTAGGAAGGTTCACCCTATTACACATCTGTTATACTAACTAAATTTACATGTTTCTTCCCATAACTAACCTGTTTTACAGAGCCTTTTTGTTGTGGAGTCGCCATTGGAGGAGGAATAGAATCTTTTTGTTCACTTCCATTATCCTGCACTCTTGATCTCTTTATAGACCTTAAATCATACTTTTTATGCAACTCAACTTGCATGAAATCTATGAATTTCCTAAAGTATTCATCCATTTCATATTGGTCAAAAGATACTTCAGCTTCAGTATACTCTCCTTCAAAATATTCCTCTTCATCATATTCTATTGTGTATATAGCATATATTTGATCTTCGGCCTCCCTTTGGTCATCTTCCACTAACTCTCCAGGTGCTGCTTCTATATACAATGGTTCTTGAACCTGGTCTTGATCTTTTCTTTCCCTCTGCAAAATTTGTAGGGGATGTCTTCTGAATTGAGGGTTAAACCCCCCTCGGTTTTGTTTTACTTGTCTTTGGGAGTTTTTACTTTCCAATTCCATATTAACTAGCTTATTTGACAAATTTTTTATCACCTTTGTCATATCTTCAATTCTTTGATCTTGTGATGATTCTTCTTTTTCTTTCCCCTTCTCTTGGACTGGTTGTTTCCCTTTCGCCTTTCCAGCTGCAGTCATATTAGCTTCAATCTCTAAAGCATCTATCTGTATCTGCTCTAGAGTAGGGGATCTCCTTTCTGTAAGTGTGAAACTAAAATCGGCTTCAAAAGCCCCCAAAAAAACCACCTTTTCTCCAAAAAGAGGGGGCCTCATTTCTACAAGAAAACTGTTATACAACTTATTGAATATTTTGGTAAAATATGATATATTCTCATTTGGTTTTATTTTGATTGCATTGACGTCTGTTAGTGAATATCCATGATACCTTTTTTCACCCCATCTCTGAGTGAATCGATTTTCCAATTCTTCCCATGTATTAATAGAATTATTTGGCAATCCCTTAAACTACTTTCTAGCCTCTCCATCCAAAGACTGAACAAAAGGCCTCATTACAACATCAATATGTTCTACATTCATATTTTCAAGAAAATTACAAAACATAGGCAAGTGTTGTTCTGCAGTGATTTCATCTTCTCCAGTAAAACGTGGGAGTAATTTAAGTTACTCTTGAGGCATTGCATTCAGTGGTTGTGGAAGGTTAAGTGGAGCATATATGTTCAACAAAAAGGATGGTGCTGCCATGTTTTTTTGCACCTTGATTGACAGTTCCTTGGTTAGATGCAGTCGACGAACCTGCTGTGAAAATGAACGGAGGTGGAGGTAAAAATGATATTGGGGGTGGGTTGATGGAAAATAGCAGAGGGACCAGCAACTAGATTTTGTTGAGCTTGAGTATAATTAAAAGAAACAGACTCAAAGCAATGTTATTCCAGCTTAGGTTCTTGAAAATAAAGTGGTGTGAAAGGTGAATCTTGTTCCAAGAAAGGAAGTACTTCAAAGATATCTTCCAACAAAGGATTACTAGAACTACTGCCAGAAGCTGACAGTGTAGGACTAGGTGGTGAGGGGGTTAGGGGTTTCCTAACCCTTTTAGAAACCAATCTTTTAGGGTCTGACAAAGCATGGACCTTCTATTGTGAGGTATCCGACCTCGTGTGAGGCCTTTTGTGAGCCAGAATTCTGAGAATAACAAGCATAGCCTAATAATTTCTCCTCACTGAACAACTAGAGGAAATAATATGAAAAACCCAAGGAAAATAAACTTTGTTTCTTTGTCCCCGACAACGACGCCAGAAAATGTTGTATCTTAAGAGACAATTCCTTAACTATGGAAAGGAATCAGTGCTTAAGACATTTTTAGAAATATGTCACAAAATAATTATATCAAGTGGTCTTCATTCAATCCCTTTGGAAAATAATTCCTTAAAACCCTTAATAATGGGTATAATGAAAGACTCTACAATGCCATTTACTCCTGATATCTGTATGGAAAATAATAACTGCAAAAGAAACTCAAAATGATATGTTGTAACACAGAACCTATCACTCTAAATTTCAGAATGAATTTATGGAGAGAGAGGGAACTCAAAATAATATGCAGTAAACACAAAATCTATTACTTTTAAGTTCCAACGAGGATTTGTGTAGGGAGAGGAGTTGGAGTGAAGGAGAAAAAATTAAGGTTATTTAACTCTTACTTATAGGTGTAATTAAGAGACTAGAAACTACTTTACTTCACTTCATTCTAGGAAGAAGGAACACAAAATGGCACAGGAAAAACAAATCACCATCAACATTTACAGGAAACTTGATGTTTCTTTCATTAATTCCTTATAAAAGTAAGTATCACAGTTTTAGTCTTCCAGAGGTCCAAAACTCGGAACCCATCCTCTTTCTTTCTATCTTGCTTAAATAGATCAAAAACATTTTGTAACCGCTAAAACTTCTTGAAACTACTTCAACTACCTAAACTGTTAAAAATACTTATTACATTGTAATGGAGGACATCACTATAGCTTCAATCTTAAAATACAAAGAAAGCAAATTAAAACTTGAAATATCCTTCTTTTTGCTGAGTCTGATTTGTTGTTGATGCGTCTCCCTGAAGTAATGATGTGTCTCCCTGACAGATTGGACATCCTTGCCCTTCATCTCTTCCAGAGTACATTTTTTTTCTTTTCTTCTTGCTCTCATGTCTTTTCTTTTTCTGATGCGGTGTATCTAAACAGTTCTGCAATAATGCGTCTTTGCTCGACTTGACCCAATTGTTGTGCTTCCAACAGTGCCACCATATACTCCTTTGCCTGACTCTGCCTATGCCTCTGTGCTTCAAACCATGTTATCCTGTCCCCTGCTGCCCAACTTTTCCTTTTCTGCTCGTGCCTGCGGCGTTTCGTCTTATCTTCTCCTTTGCTCTGCGTCGGGTCACTTACCCAAGTCCACCACTGTTGTGCTCAAGCTCCCATTTATTACAAGGTGCAACACATATGACATTGTTTCGCACGTGGCCAGGTGTTTTCTTATCCAAGTCTGTCCTTTGTTCAGACTTTCCCTTGTAACTATCATAAGACTGGGCTTTAAAATATATTCCATTACCTTTGAAAACTGTATCGCATCCACTTCTCTGTCGCATCTCATCATTCCAACGTTCTATGTGATAATCTTCTTTTCCCCTCTGATGCAAATTTTACAAAGGAAAAACCCCTATAGCTGGACTTAAAAACCTTTGGACTTTAGCGATAATTTCCATCACGTCCGCTTCATTATCGCACTTCGCACTTCAGCAATTCAACCTTGTTCCTTAGTGCCTTTCCTCCCAAGCTCGTGATTTTGATGTGCGATAAAGGTAGGCATGACGTAGAGGTGGGGACAATCGCGAATCGCAATCAGCAATGTAAAACATATCGTAAATCTCATATCAGTGCTCATAACATATTCCTTTAGTGCCTTTCCTCCTAAACTTGCGACATGTGATATGCGATTTAATCTTGTCCGTCCCTCTGACTTTTATTTTTGTGCTATGATCTCCGTCGTCCATCTCTTCGCTTCAATTTTGCGCTTTGATCCTGACCTTCTTTTTTCTCCTTTACGCCGCCTCCCAAACTCTTAAGTTTTTAGGGAAAATGTGAATAAGCTTGACTCGACCCGCGTTCACATCTCCACACATAATGTTAATACACCGACATATAAATCAAAATTCTTTTTCGAAATACAAAAATTTTACATTTTCTAACATATATTCTTTTTTTGGTGTTTTGATAAATATTTAGAAAGTAAATGCAAATGAGCCACAACACATATTATCACACTATTTAACTAACATATATCATGTATGTGACCATGACATCAATAGAATGAAAGGCATATACAAAACCATAATTCATATAACTAAGCTGATCAACTAGCATTTATCATACATGTAACCACAACCATAATAAGATGTCAAACATGTATACAACCATTAACCAACATACCCACATGTCGACATACAATACTTGTATGTCGATCTTCTATTACCCCAAAGTCTAGTTTCAAAACTTTACTTTGATGATCTTCATCTCTTGCTCTATCTCAACCAACACATCAACATCATAACATACCAAAAACATCATGATGACCTAAACTACATACAATTACCTCATAGAAAACAATATTAACCATGGCAATACATGCTTAACAACATATAGACACTGACGTGCATAACAAATGCATATACAACTAACATATATTCATGATGACCACATCCATTCAACAACACCATCAAAGTTCACATGGCGACACCACTGCAAATATGAATAATGTCAAGCACATGCAACAAGTACATAGACCGCAAGCATAAGGAACACATATGCAATCAGCATGTATGCATGACAAACACATTCACCCAAGGAAAGTGCAACTTGGCTTTGATACCACTCTGTAACACCCTCCTCTCGCATCTACCCATGTAACCAGCAAACCAAGGTAAACATGAGACAAGAGGCTACTATGATCTAATTCAACCTCTTAGGTGGCCTTAAGGAAGTGGAATCGATGGAAACACATCACACAGACCTTCCACATCAGCAACACAACTCCCAAGAGTCATCCCAACCACTTAGGTGATTGGCCCTTGGGTCCCACTAAGTTTTTAGACCATTAAACCACTAGATGCTCCCTTGATATGGGAAAGGGTGTGTCTGGGAGGCTCTAGACGCTCCCACAACATGGGTATGCATGTGTCCATGGAATTTTCCCTCAGACCTGTGCCAACATCCTGGGGATTTGAGCCCCATTTTCAGGCCCAGAGCCCCGTTCACTGCGCAGAACTCAATGACAAGTTTTGAAATGAATTATAACAACGGAAAAATGATACGTTTGCAAAAAAATTCACAAGGTCTAGACTCAAACCCTACTATCCATAACATGCATTTCATCAAACATGTCAAAAATATGTAATATACATGTTTAAACAACATATATAAGCATAGAGGTCTCATACTTATCTGAGAATCACTAAGAATAATTTTTCCCTTATATCATTAGTTGAATTGTCATATATTAGTTCATAGATATATATTTCATTCATTTACAAATCAAAACATGACCAGAGCCATACATCATCACTGTTATAATACATGCTTATAACCAACATAATAACAACAGAAATATCAAGGATACATCAGCCATAGAATCCACATATAAACCAGTACATTTACACATAAGATGTCAAGGAAAGAGCCTCTTATTAATGAATGAAAAAGCCAACTCGGGATGGGATTACCATGTTCCACTCGACAATAGATTGGTTGAGCCAAATATCTCTTCATCCAATAAACCCCATGCCATATTCCAAGAATTAATGCGGGACTAAAACCAAAATAATGAACTAGGGAATAACGAAGCTAAACCACCTCACCCTCATTAATAGAAACTAGCCTTTATTGCAATCCATTCTACATCACTAGGCCATAAAACAAGCATGAATGCCACCAGATTTCTCCACCTACACTGTGAGGAATTTTCCTGTCTCCTAGTCTCTCAGGATTTACGGCAATCCACACTAGATAACTAGGCCCTAAACCGAAACTCCACCCTTTAGTATTTACAATATATCCCTTCATTCACTGGCAAGGATTCCTAGGCCTAATCAAGGGAAACCACCTCTAGGATTTACCGTATATCCTGCCATTAACCAGTCGAGGATTCCTAAGCCTACCAAGGCACAAAATACCTAGCTTTAACGCAACCCACAGGCTGGTTCAGGGATCACTAGGATAGTGGCATTACCTCAATCCACAGTTTGGTTCAAGGATCACTAGGCCATGTGTTCTTCCTTTCGAAGATCCACCTCACTTATCTTCCAATCCATCCGAAAATCCAACTCAACCAAAACATGAGAACCCCATCACACCATTGCTATCCGAAAATGGCATGGCTAGGCTGAAAATATTGTCACACCTAGAAAATCCCATGCCATGACAACAAAGAACCACATGTAATATCATGGATGCCAAATCTAGCAAGGAAATCACACATAAAAATCAATACCTGCAAAGAATCATGTTATAGTTGCTTGATCCTACTCTTCCTTGTTTTCTCCTTCCTTTCTCTTTCCTTTTTTTCCTTTTTTGATCCAATGCCAAAGTGCTCCAAGAAAACTCGAAGTGTCCAAGAGTGAGAGAAAGAGAGAGAATAATGAGAGAGCTCCAAAATTGAACTGAAAAAAGCATTTAAGAAAAAATGTTTGCCCATTGATCCTCAAAAGCCTTTTTATCAATGAGGCCTTTATTTTCTTCATTTTCCATTATTTTCCTTCATTTTCATCCTTACATGCAAACTGTAACCTTTCATCTTCCTTTTCTCCTAATTTCCATTATTTTCATAAATTAAATTCCAATAATTCATCTTTGCCTTTCCAAAGCCTTTTCCATTGCCTTTGACAATTTCCTTTAGCCATAATAACCAAAATGAACACCCACTAGGATGTTTTTCCCACCATTCATCTTGGTATTCATGTCCCATGACCGTGGTCATTTTTTTTCCTTTATTAATTTTTACGTGGATTTTTTACGAGGGTTGTTACATTGATAGTTGAAGTCAAGGAAAACATTTGAGTTATGGTGGTCGGTTGATACTCCGGAAGGGCTCGTACTCTAAACGGTGTGAGGTGTAATTGGGACTTCATAGCGGGGAGACCCCCTTAGTTGAAAAATTTCTAGCACCATAAAAATTACATTAGCAAATAAACTAAGGTGATTTGTGGGTGACTTCTACACACCTAGACATAAGGATTATGCAGTAGTAATTGCTCGAGCTACAAAATTCAACACTCCTCCACCCATTAGAGAACTTTTGAGGTCTAAAATGGGTCTCCTAAGAAAAATTTACAACAAAAATAAACTTTATAAGAATCAATATGATTCAATTTGATGATGTCAACCATGGGGGATGATTCACCATTTTTGGGGTAAAAAAGTAAAAAAAATTAAAAAATAATAAAATAACAAAACTAATTTTTCAACTTGTATTTTCAACTCATTAGAGGAAATTTCAGCCTAAAAGTGCCCATGAAATTTTCATGTAATTTCCATGTCATAATATGTAAACCAATCAAAATGCTTTAAATTTAAACAGAGTACTTGTAAATATTTTGGAGGGAAAAGAAGAAAAACTACTTTTTTAAATTGTATTTTTGACTTATCTCCTTATAGGTTTACTTGAATTTCAAGTGTAGACATTCGTTGGATGCAAAATTAAATTCCACATCCAATGAGTACCCATTATGCATACTTTTGAGAAGACCCACCTTGATAAAAATTGCAGATACATTAAAAAAGTGTGTTTCAACACGCTTTTTAATGTATTTGCAAATTTTATCAATGTGGGTCTTCTCAAAAGTATGCATAATGGGTACTCTTTGGATGTGAAATTTAATTCTGCATCTAATGAGTGTCTAAATGTGAAATTTTAGTAAACCTATAAGGAGATAAGCTTAAAATACAATTAAAAAAATAGTTTTCTTCTCTTTTCCCTCCAAAATTCATAACTCTTATTTTATTATTTTTACTAGTATTTTATTATTTTTCCTTAGGAGGCCACTTTTAGGCTAAAATTTTCTCTAATGTATATCCCTAAGGTTTTAATCAAATTTCGAGTGAGAGTACTCGTTGGATGCAAAATTTAATTCTTCATCCAAGGAGTACCGATGTTGCATACTTTCAATGGACCCTACTACACAAAAAATGAGAAATACATGAAAAAACATGATTGAAATCACATTTTTTTATGTATTTATCATTTTTCATGTAGCAGGGTCCATCGAAAGTATGCAACATGGGTACCCCTTAGACGAGGAATCAAATTATGCATCCAACGAGTGTTCCCGCTCGAAATTTGAGTAAACCCACAGGGAGATAAGTTGAAAATATGAGTTGAAAAATTAGCTTTTTCTTTTTTCCCTCTAAAATTTGATGATGTAATCTAATATTATTTTATTATTTCTATTATTATTTTATAATTTCCTTAGGAGGCACATTTTAGACCTCAAAATTCCCCTAATGTGGATTTGTCTTCAAGCCCATCTCAGTATCTGTATTTTCTCCATATTACCTGAAATCCCGTCTTGGTACCTTGACTGAAACTTGAGTTGAGAACCTGTGACAACTATCCATGCTCCAAATAGTACTATCACACTCCTGAGCATCTAAAAATTCCACATCATACCAGTTAAGGCTCTTGGTAGTTCATGAATAATAACTCTTCCTAGTCAGTTGTCCCCTTTTAATAACTGACATTGAACCTATATCCAAGACCCCCTCAAATACACCCATAATTTGTCCCGACAACCTGTATGACTACCCCTGTCTGATGCCAAGAACTACATCTACATCCAAGGTCTCTCCCTCTAAATATAGATAAACCTATCCATCTTGGAACAATACGCTATATCCAACATCCTCTAAGTTTGATACTGAGAGAACGTGTACCATCATCCCTGGAACAATAAATATCCTTGTCACCTCCATAAATCCTCCTGATTCTAGCTAGAATCTAACACATCTAAACCCCTTCATTACATGTGTGGTACTAGTCCCACTAAACACACTGCAACTTGAGCCCATATTTGAAATAATGCAGAACAATAATCTCATCCCCATCATGTTATTGGACGCTCTATCGATATGTGCAAAGGACATTCCAAAGATGGATGTCAGACACTACATTATAGAGAAGCATCAAATTTCAATCATGATAGAGTAAGGAATGAAATAGATATCAATATCTAATAGTGTGATGGATTGCATCTCTTTGATGGAAATTGTATCCTAGTTACACAAAGAGTTGGAAACTATTCTCCATTAATATCCAACTCAGGAAGGATATTGTGACTTTAGTGTTTGACACTGGTAATCAATGAGACATCATCTCAAAAATAGTGATAAAGAAGCGTAATTTACCTCCAATCATCCATACTTAACCCTACCCCTTGGTTTTTCTTAGCAATAAAAATGGCTTGTTGAATGTGCATGTAAAAGTGGATGAAGTTCCCCATCTCGATAGATAATGTAGATGGAGTGGAGTTTAATGTTGTTTCATTCGATGTATGTGATATGATATTCAACTATTCATATCTATGGGATTGAGATAGTCTATCGGAAATGCCTAAATAAAGAATAGTAAAACAAAGGCCAAGAATACTCAATGACCACTCAAAAAAATATCGAGCTCTTTTTGGTGCTAATTCAACCAATAAAGGCTAGAGGATAATAAAAAACTTCAATACATTTTTCTTTAATATACTGGTGAGCATCAGATAGTGCCACTCTCCATTGGTCAACCAACAAAAATACCCCAACGCCTTGTTTCATGCATATCCAACACATATGAGAAGTTAGAAGAATAAAGGAAGTTAGACAAGTTATTGTAGCACTATTTCAAGTTGTTATGGGAACTACACAGGATGCCTCCAAGCCATGCAGTCCAAAAAATCAATGAGTTGCAACAAGTTTTTGTGCTATTGAATGAGTGATTGTGCAGGGATTTGTTGTTGGAAAACTAGGAGATCAAGAGGTAGATACTGGACTTATTAAATAATGGCCAAATATGAACCAACTGATTGCTTTGTGGATATGTCATTTTTTGTTTCCAAAGAAGGATGACGCATGGAGAATGTATTATTATTTGTTGAATAGAAACACCATCAATAAATGGTATTCATTTTCGTGCACCAAGAACCTAATCGATTACATTGATGAATATAATTATATTAGTAAGCTTAACCTAAAGTTTGGGTACAACTAAATCTGTATCAAGCTTAAATATATATCAAAGAAAACGTTTGAACCATCACAAGGATTTTTTCAATTGTTGGCGATGTCATTCAATATAATTTGTGCCCTTATGACATTCACAAGGATATTGAACAAAGTGCTCACACTGTATCTTAACTATTTTGTGATTGTGTACTTGAACAACATACTAGTTTTTAGTAAAACTAAGGAGTACCATTTGAAACATGTGGACCAAGTATTATCAGTATTATGGCTAGAAAATAAATTAATCAATACAAAGCAACATACATTCAACCATACAAAACTAGTTCATATTAGGTTTTTCAAGAACCAAGATTGATTCAATATTGGTCTAAAATTATTTTAGCTATTGCCAACTAACCAATAATAAAGAACATTCACAACCTAAAAAGCTTCATGGAAATGGAAATTTATAGAAAGATATTTCTTGTGTAGTTTTCCCATGTCATGCGCACTCTTAATGCATTAAAATGACCAATTCAGTTTTAGTTAGGGAAATTATCAACAAGGATTGTTCAAATATATCGAGTGTCAAGTTGTGACTACTACTATTCTTTCCTGACCTCACATTCAACAAGCCCTCGATATCAACATGGATTCCTGCCAAAATTCCATGGTTATGTCATTGATGCAACATTAAGACTAGTTGCACACCACTCTAATAATTTTCCAAGAATTCTTAATTACACAATATATGACCAAGATATGTACACATTGGTTCATAAAACACATCATTGTGGACATTGTTTGAGTGGAAAAGAGATTGTCATTCATAGAAATCATAAGTCGCACCAATCCTTTGAACATTGAGCAAGATCAAGAATGCACACCACATAAGTGGTCCAATTATTTTCATTTCAACTAAGTGTTTAAAAGGAAGAACAAGTAAACTAGCACATTACCTTCCATGACCACTCGCAATCGGATTGATAGCATTGATAATAAGTTCATAATAATTCGTTCCCTTCATAGAAATTCAAAGCCAAAAAATCAGAAATTGGGAAAGTATACTCTACTTTTGATCCTAAGTAGACCATGATAGTCAATTTCAATGGATTTCCTTTAGGTTTTTTGACAACATGTAGGGGCAATGACTATCAGGTGCTAGTTTTGGATGGCTCAATAAAATGATAGATAATACCTTGCAACAAAACAACTTCAACACAAAAATTCATACAATGGTTTCCTGAAAGGGTTTGGATGCACTTTGGTCTACCATCACCGATCATCACATATTAATATAAAATATCTCCCATCTAATTTTGACAAGTGTAGTGAGGATTGATGGAGACCAAGATAAGGAAAAATATTCCCTTCCATCCTTCGACCATTGCTCAAACAGCGGTAACAAATCACAAAATAGTTCAAGTATTAAACATTTTTAACCATAAACTTTAAAATACATGGGATGCCAACATGCCTTATGTACAACATTGTTATAATCATGCACTATATAGAACAAATATATTTTTTTTGCACATGTGACATGTTTGCATCTCATGTGTGAAAATTCCATACCGAAATCCTATTGTAGCAACTGGAAATTATTCTCCTAATTGTTATTTTAATTTAACATTTTTTTTTTGTTTTCTACAAAAAATACTGAATAAATCACACTAAAATCTATACAAATAAAATTTTGGAAGAATAAAATGTTGGAAAAAATGTTGGCACACACACATAAAATTAACACAATTATTTTTGGACAAACGTCCCCAGAAAAACCCAATGCGGGAAAATCGGTACTGCAACTAATGGTTTTATTATTATGCAGCAGTGATAAATTCTGAGTACAATTGGATGTTGAAATATTGCAATCCTAGAGAGAAAAATATTGGAAAAAATCTAGTGAGTAATTTTCCTCACCCCACAAGGAAACCCCTGGCATGACTTTCCCTCAGAAATTCGGCCTTTTGATCCTCTGTGTCAACCTCTACGTTGCTCTATGTAGCCTGCAGGACGTCTAGAATCAGACTGGTCTCTGATGAAGTTGTTCTACCTTGTGTTGATTGGAAATATGCTTCTTTGTTACTCTAGGACTCCTTCCAGCCTCTAGAACTAAAGACGGCTCTCCCTCTCAGCAAAACAATCTTGCCACTCGACGCTACTGCACTGCCCCAACATCAGTCTCTATGTGGCTCTTCTGCCTCTCAGAAAATGCACTCGCTAGATCTGGAATACCTCCTCCAACCTCACTGTCTCATCCCCTCTCTCATTGCTTCGATCTCTGACTCTCTCTCTAGCAACTAAATGTTGTTACTCTAGAAATCGACCTACCTAGAAATTTAACTACTCAAGTGTCTCGAATTATTTCTCCATCACCACATCAATATCCTCTTATAATCCTCTGTTGGAGCACCAAAGACCAAGATTAAAATATAATTGATGGCTAGGATCATCTCAGAGTCGATCCGTGTGAGTTTCTAGACTATTCTTGCCTTAAATTAATTAATATTGATTATTTAACCACTTTTCCTAAGTTTAGACTTTGGGAGCATTAAAAAATTGGTTAATCGTCTAATTAAGTCACTTCTAGGAGAAATTTCCTGAAATGATTCTAGGTTCTGGATATCCAATGTATTATAGCCTCTCCACAAATTTTCGTGGCTAGAACACATTCGATGCTACAAAAAATAGAACTCCCTCTTAGTGAGGATGTGTTTTAGTGCTACTACACACCCTGTAGCAACACCATGTCTTTGCATAATCTCTTGTCACGTTGTTGATGTCTGGTTGCTGTTGTCCACTAGCTATTGTGAAAATATGATATACATTTCATATGTGTTGTTTCTGACCCTATTGAACTGCTACCAACACTAATTCTGCACTACAACTTTGTTATTGCTGCTAATGCAACATATGCAACTGAAAAACATCCAAAATACTGAATCAACTATGCTCAATATAATGCATCTGTCACCTAAGTCTCTGGCTTCTACTAGCCTATGTATTTTTCATTGAAGACTCTCCGTTGATGTTGACTCTGCATTGTACCCCTCTACACTACTTCCAAATTTGCACTGCACCCCCTAGCATCTTATTACTACTAGTCTCTGCAGCTGAGGGTTTTATTATTATGAAACAGTGAGAAATTATGAGTACAATTGGATGCCGAAATCTGGAAATCCCACAGAGAAAAATACTGAAAAAATATAGTGAGGAATTTTCCTCACCCTACAGGCAAACTCCCAACACGACTTACCCTTAGAAATTCGACCATCTAACCCTATGTGTCAGGCTCTATGCTGCTCTAAAAAACTCTGAAAGATTGTCGCAGTCACTTCTACTTGGTTTTCTTGTTCATGTATGATTTTGTCATTGTCTACTTTGCAACTCCTTATCTCTTCCTTCAAACTTTTCAGTGTATCTTCTAAATTAGATGATTCCCAACGCCATGTTTTTCATCGGATTCATAAGGAGAATCTTTGTAGTTTACCATCTTGCTAGCCATATTTGATTTCTTTCTACAAGGCGTCTCATGTCAACTTAAACCAAATCACAATTAACCAACATATCTTAGCATAATTCGGGGAGGATATCTGATCTGCAAGATCAACCAAACAACTTAATACATTTATATACATAATCATGACAACATATAGACTTATAACACATAGGTACATCAACGCATAGACATCATTATAGTTAGATTCCAGTCATCAATGCATGACCACATCACTACACACCATGACCTTATGCATGACAACCTCAACCATACTAATGCAAACTTGACCACATGTGACCACCTAACATGTACATTCAGTCATGTGCTCGTGACAACACATTTACAACAATATCATCAACCATTTCATGGTGATATCATTGCCACCATGACAAACACCATGTAGATGCAACCAATACATAGACCACAAGCATGAGAAACGCATGCACGACCGACACGAATGCATGATGACAATAAGCTTGACAAAATCTGACTTTTCCCAAGGAGAGCACAACCATGCTCTAATACCACCTGTAACATACACCTCCCCTCACATCTATCCAAGTAACCACCCAACCCGGGTAAACATGAGCTGAGGGAAGTTAAGAGAAAATTCAACCTCCTTGCTGACTTTAAGGAAGTGGAATCGATGCGGAAAACCATAACACAAACTCCCTACACCTGTTACAGGACTCCCAAAGGCTATCCCAGTCATCAAGCTGACATGTCCTCGATTCCCACTGACTTTTTCTGAATAAAAACCCCAGACGATGCCTTGATATGTGCAAGGGTTCGTCTGGGAGGCTCTGGACACTCCCACAACATATGCATGTGTGCGTCCAAGGACTCAATTTCCCAGACCTATGCCTACATCCACGAGATTAAAGGCACTTTTTAAGCCTATAATCTTGGACACTGACCAAAAATTCCTGTAGCTTTCAAAATCCATCAAATGCATGACGACAATTCCCAATAACAAAAGACTGACTCCAAGACTAGGCCTGACCATCCTAAACGGAGACTGAAATTATGTCAAACACTTGGCATGAATGAATTCTACAGGTCTAGGATATAAGACAAATCATGAATGACTGAAAAATATTATGAAACATTACAAGAGGGATCACCACCCTCTCCCTTGAATGGATATGACAACAATTAGGTCTTGCACCCATTATTTTAATAATTACAAGTAAATACATGAAATAACCATGACATGAACCAATCATTTAACCATGCTTATAACCAGCATAAAACCATGGAAATATTAGTGAGATAAGAACCATTAAATCCAAACATTAATAAGTACAAAAGAAAGAGAACTTAGCTTCCATTAAACATATGCAATAACCGATCAGGTTCGGGACTTTCACGAACCACCTGACCATAGAGATGGTTGAGTCAAATCCCTTTTCACCCAGTCACCCCCGTGGAATATTCCACGCATGAATGTGGGATCTCATGGATAAACCAATCCAAAAAAAAATAAAGGAATCCAGTGGTTAAACTACCTCCACCCTCACCATGTCGTGATCACACCAAAACTGGTGCTCCAATCACAAAACCGAAACGAACTTGGAATGCCATCCAGAATCCATCACTATCCTTGAGGAATTTTCCATCTCCCTGTCTCTCGGGCTTTACTGCAATCCAATCTCAGATCATTAGGCCCTAAACTGAGACACCACCCCCAAGATTTACTGTGTATCCTGAGAAAACCAGTCAAGGGATTCCTAAGCCTTTGAGAATTTTCCTTGAGACCACCTCCACCCCAGATTCAGAAATCCATCCAGAAATTCCAAAGCTCAAAACTGAGTTCAAAATCCCAACACACCATGACATCTAGAAAAAGGAAAGTCAAGGCTAAAAAAAAATTTCAAAACTTGGCAAAACCATGCCACCGACAACAAGAGAAACAAATACCAACATGCATAAGAAATGCATTTCCAAACGAACTAGGAAATCACACATACAATATGTTACGTGCAAGACTTCCTATTGAAGCTGCTAGATCCTGCTCTTCCTTGCTTGATCTTTCTTTTCCTTTCCTTTCCTTTCCTTATCCTTCCTGTGCTTGCTTTCCTCCTTCTGGGCTCAATGATGATTTTCTCCAAGAAAAATATAAGTATCCATTAGTATGAGAGAGAGAGAATAATGAGAGAGCTCCAAAACTAAATTGACAAAAGGTACCAACTGATTCTCGGAAGCATTTTTATCCATTAGGCCTCTATTTTCTTCATTTTCCATTATTTTACTTCATTTTCCTCCTCACATCAAACATGTGACCTTTTACCTTATTTTTCTCCTATTTTCTTTTATTTTCATTAATAAAAGTGTCAAAAATACTTTTTTTTCCTCTTTAATGCCTTAGTCATTACCGTTGCCAATTTCACTTAGCCATAAACACATATCCACTGATTCACACTAGGATATTTTTTCCCAACATTCAACTTGGAATAAGTTTCCCTTAACCTTGGTCTTATTTTTTCCTTTATCAACTTTTATTACATGAAATTTTTCCCGGGTTTATTACAAGCACATAGTTGACCTTCAACACAACTTACCATCCACAGAAATATGGACAAACAGAGAGGGTCAATAGGATAATGGAGGATAGGTTGAGGATGTGCGCGATGCATCAACAATGAAAGTAGGAATATTATCTTTCGCTGGTAGAGTTCACTTACAACGATGGGTATCAGGAATATTTGAAGATGAGTCTGTTTGAGGCATTGTATGGGCGGAGTTGTAATACTCCCATCAGTTGTAGCGATCCAGTGAACATGGTATTGATTGGACCAGACATGTTAGTAGAAATGTAACATGAAATGCAGGTAATCAAGAAGAATATAAAAGAAGCACAGGATAGGTAGAAAATTTATGCATATCGAAGCAGGTTATTTAAGGAGTTTTAGGTTGGGGAATAGGTGTACTTGCGCATCAAACCAAGGAAGAGCTCATTGCGTATTGGATCATGTGCCAAGATGGCACCTTGGTTTTGTGGAGCTTTTAAGATTCTTGAGAGGATTGGACTAGTAGCCTATCGACTTGCACTACCTCCGACAGTGAAATTCCATGATGTTTTCCATGTGTCATTTCTTAAGAAGTATGTTAAAGATGTTGATCATGTGATTTCCTGGTCTATATTGTAGGTGGAGCCAGATGGAGAATTATTGTTGGAACCTCAGTGAATATTGCAGAGAAAGGTGCTCATGCTTCGAACTTGAGAAATCAAGCAGTTTAAAGTGTAGTGGAAGCACTTTGGGCCCGATGAACCTACATGGGAGATGAAAGATCAGATGCGGGCTATATATCCTTCATTTTTTGCCAGTTGAGGCAAAGCATTTTTGGTATATGTTTGGAATATGTTTTGGCGTGATGTTTTGGTGTATTTATATATGTATATGGATGTAAATACTGCCATGACCTATGTTATAAAGCTCCAATAAGTGGTATGGGTGACATGTCATTATAGTTGTCATTTTGTTATGTTGTCATGTTGGTTTTCTTTTCAGTTGGATGATCATTGTAAATACTGCATCGAGCTAAGTTATAAAGCTCCATGGAAAGTATGTTTGTTTTTTAGAAGTTTCGTTGAGGTATAGGCATGGTTGAACATAGAGGACAGTGTTCCCCAAGGGTGTGGGTTCTGTAACAACCCTGGTGAAAATTTCATGTAATAAAAGTTAATAAAGGTAAACTAATAACCACGGTTGTGGGACACTTATTCCAAGTTGAATGTTCCGAAAAAACATCCTAGTGTGGGTGTTCATTTGTTTTATTATGGCTAAGGAAATTGGAAAAGGAAATAGCTAAGGAATTTAGAAAGGAAAAGTGGCATTAATTTACATTTATTTATGAAAATAATGGAAAATAGGAGAAAAGGGAGGTGAAATCTCACAGGTTGCATGTGAGGAAATGAAGGAAAATAATGGAAAATTGAAGAAAATAGAGGCATCATTAATAAAAAGGATTTTGAGGATCAGTTGGTAACCTTTTTTCAGTTCACGTTTTGAGCTCTCTCTCACACTCTTGGACACTTAGAGTTTTCTTGGAGAATTTCAGCATTGGATCAAGAAAGGAAAAGAAGGAAAAGAGGAAGTAGTGATCTGAATGGGAATATTAGTTTTGTTGTGCTAAGATCCAATACAGAATATAAACAAAGTGCTTGAGGATTATGAGGTTAATTGAAATTTTAATATGTAGAAATTTATTAATACTAATGTACTACCGGATCCTCTTGATCTCACAATATTTATCTTCCTGCAAAATACAGAATCCTTCCACTGTTAAACTTGTGGAAATTTAAAACTCAATTGCAAACACATGTGAATAAATTCAATCGCACATAACACAATTGTTTAACGGGAAATATTAAAGCTAAAAACCCCAACTATCATATATTATGTATATCAATGGAATCATGTAGTAATCTCATACAAAGCTTAGTACATCAAGCTCTCAGTACAGTCAACAATAATTACACACTGTCATGCAAAAATTTGCATCTCCATGCACCAATTTCTTGCCTCCTGACAACCTGCCTCCACTGCGCAATCCTTGCTGAAGAAGACACCTGAATGAATTCAAATTGGCCTTGCCTTGACTGCGCAATCCTCATTGGAAACTCCAATGTGTGTTAGATGCATTGAATGCATCACTATAGTCACAATGGATAGTCCATCTCACCCTTCCACCTATCTCTCCACTGGGTCTCCACTAGAACTTACATGCACTGTAGTTAACTATTGTTTCCATTCAGTTGTTAGTGAGTTATTATTTGTGAATTAATTAACTAATTAATTCACTTAACTCTCACTAGTGTATCTTTTAGTTAAACTAGATACAACTAGCTCAACTGAGTTTAACTCGCTTAACTGAGTTAAACTAAATAACAACTCCATAAACTACTCTTCCAACTCTGTCATAACTTTGCCACTTAAGTTCTAAACGAGTCCTCCATGCATGAGCCACCAGTAAGCCCTAGGAATTTCAAATTTCATTCAGCCCACTGATTTTCCAAATCTGTTCACTGAAATAAAGTGCCCCAAGGAAATAAGTTGATGTTTATTGTCGGATTATTATTAAGAGCTAATAATAATCAACATGCACCTATTTTTAGATCGACGATCTATAAATAGACTTCGCCCAATATTCTAAAAATGGAATTTCATCTATTTTTCACATTTGACCAACCATCTACAAATAGCATCCCGCAACTTATAGAATATGCTCACCATGTCTAAAAATAGACATACACCTAAAAATAGCCTGCGGACCCCACTTAATGAAGGTGCTTACTTTTCACTAAGCTCATCATCTTGTTGAATCTCAACACTCCCTCTCAACAATATAGGGATTATCCTTCACCTCGATCCTGCCTCTATGGCATTCGAATTTTCCCCGATCAAGTGCCTTTGTCAGAATGTTTGCATCCTGATCTTCCGTAAAAATGTACTGAAGCAACATGATCTTCCGCTGCACACAATCTATGATATGATGATACTAGATATCAATATGTTTATATCTATCATGAAACTCAGGATTAATCGAGAGTTTAATGCAACTCTGATTATCACAATGTATCACTGTAGGATCTAAATGTGAACCGAACAAACCGACCAGGATCTTCCTCATCCAGATAGCCTCACATGTAGCTTGACTTGCTGCCACGTATTCTACTTTCGCTGAACTGAGTGCCATGAATCTTTGTTTCCTGTTGTACCAAGAAACTGTTGTAGATCTGATACTGAAAACCCCTCCTGATGTGATCTTTATTTCCGTTGGGTTGCCTGCCCAATCTGCATCTGTGAAGCCATGCAATTTCACCTCATTCGTCTGTCTATACCATAAGCCATACTCATATGTGCCCCTGAGATACCTCAGGACATGCTTTTCTACCTTTCAAAAGAGCTTGGTAGGCTTAACCATCACTTGTGAAAGCTGGTTCATCGCATAGCATATGTACGGTCTTGTATTAACTAAATACATGAGCGAACCCACCAACTGTCGATAAACAGTGGCATCCACTACCTCTGCTGATGTAGCATCCTCTTTCCTCCAATTTCCTATAAGAGGAGTATCCATGGGCTTGTAGTCCTCCATGTGAAACTTACCAAGTATCTCTCGAGCATACTTTCCTTGAGACATAAAAAGTTCACCTTCTCGTTGCCATATTTCCAATCCAAGGAAATAATGAAGGAGGCCCAAATCCTTCATCTCGAACTCCTTTACAAGATCTTCCTTGCATGAGTGTATCAATTGCTCATCACCCGTTAGTATTAAATCATCAACAAAAATAACAATGATTAAAATCGTACCCTCCACCACAATTTGGTACAGGTTTACATCTGCCTCACTCTTGGTGAAGCCAAGTCTAGTGAAATAGTTGTTGATCTATGTGTACCAAGCACATGGTGCTTGTTTCAGCCCATACAATGCTCTTTTGAGTCTGCACACATGCAACTCGTTGCTGAAGATCTCAAATCCTTCAGGCTGCTCAATGTACACCTCTTCCTCAACGATCCCATTAAGGAATGCAGTCTTCACATCCATCTGATGAATGTGCCAACCCATCTGTGCTGAGAGAGCAAGGATGGTCCTTATGGAAGAATACCGTGCGACAGGTGCAAAGGTTTCTTCATAATCAATCCCCTCGATCTGTGAGAAGCCTTTGGCAACAAATCTTGCCTTATACTTCTCGACGCTCCCATCAGTAGCTTGCTTTACCTTGTAGATCCATTTCGAATCTACCACTGATTTACCCACCGGCCTTGGGACAATCTCCCAAGCATTGTTTCTGAAAATGGAGTCATACTCCTCCACCATGGCATCTACCCATGTGGGCTCCTACACTGCTTCTTCAAAAGAACATGGCTATGTCACGATACACTTGCTCATAAGAGCCATGTATCCAGTAAATCGGTCAGGTGATTGTCTCTGTTTGCGCTGTGATGTAGGGACTCCTACATTCTCTGTCGCATCAAGCTTCAGTCTCTCAGCTTCTGTGGTGTGCCTTCTGCCCGTTCTGATGTTTGGTTCTGCATGAGTGGACTCCTCCAGTCCATGAATCTCCTCCTGTGGCTGATCCACATCTAGATGCTCATCTTTGGGAACAATAAGTTCCTCCTCTGCATGTAAGTGTAGCTCCCTCTCAAGCAACAACTTCATGGCTTTCACCTCATTGAATTTTATATCCCGTCACACCACATTCATTTGACTATTTGGAAAATACACACAATAATTATGGGGTGTTTCTGTGTACCCCACAAACATCCCAACTTCTGCAGTTGACTCCAGCTTCTTCCTGGCGTCCTTTGTCACATGAATGTAAAAAAATGAGCCAAAAATCTTCAGATTATAAATATCAGGCTTCTTACCAGTAAAAGCTTCTTCAGGTGTACTCATGCCAAGTACTCTATGAGGACAACTATTTTTCACATAAACCACAGTGTTGCATGCTTCTGCCCACAAATGCATCGGTAGGCCCTGGTCATGCAGCATAGCTAGTGCAACACCCACGATCGTTTTGTTCTTCCTCTCCGTGACCCCATTCTGCTGTGGGTTATGAGGCGCTATGAGTTCTCTTCGAATTCCTTATTTTTTACATAAGTCTTTGAATTCGTTCGAGATATATTCACCACCATTATAGCTCCATAGAGCCTTCACTTGCTTCCCCGACTCCTTCTCCACCAATGCTTCAAACTCATAGAACTTTGAGAATTTTTCACTCTTCTTCTACATGAAGAAGATCCAGCATCTATGAGAATAGTCATCAACAAATATAACATAATACCTGTGTTTTCATGTTGAACCAACCGAGAAAGGTCCACACGCGTCTGTGTGAATTCTCTCCAAGATCACCGAAGCACGGCTCTCCTTCTCATGAAAGGTGGTCTTCACAAACTTACCCATAGTACATCCCTTGCACTGATCTGACTGCGCAAGAGTACCCTTGGGAATTCCAATAGAAATCTGCTGCAAAATCTTCAAAGTGCCATGGTGAAGATAGACCCAATCTCCCATGCCATAATTCGCCCTCATCGCGGCTCACCACTTCTTCTGCTTTTCCCATCATTGCAGCGCAGCCATCTACCTCCAACTTGTAGATATTCTTAACTAAAATCCCTATCCTCTTGGTTTTACCCATTGTTTTATGTCGAAGGAAGGCTTTTCCCTCACTGAAAACAACGTCATAACCTTTGTCTTCCAACATTGCGACCGAGACCAAGTTCTTCTTCAAACCTGGAACATGCATAACATCTTTCAACAGAAATGGTTTACATGACTCCCTCTCAAAGGTAATGGTTCCAATGCCGATTGCACTGTATCTGCCATCGTCGCCCATATCTATATGCATTTGGAGATCCTTCTCCTCCAAGTCACTAAACAACTCCTTGTCTCTCATCATATGGAAAGACGCACCACTATGAGGATACCACACCAATCCCATTGAGCTTGAAACCAAGCATGTGATCAAAGAGAAATCAAGTTCAAATTGTGAGGCTAAGGCCTCTCCAAATGTAGCTCCAGAAGCCTTCTTGTTCTTCTTTTTCTGTGGGCAGTTAGTGGCGAGATGCCCATGTTCGTGACACTGAAAACACCTCACTTTGGACAAATCCAGATTCTTGCCTTTAGCTTCACATTTTGAATGGGATTTATTCCCCTTCCCTTTCCTTTCTTTGGCAGCCAAAGTGAAATTCTCTTCATCATCATTCTTCGATGAGGAGCCATCCCTGGTACTTCGCCTTATCTCCTCCTGCACAAGATTCAACCAAATTCGCTCCCAACCTGACAGTTTCTCCCGTCCATTAACAGAGTCTTCATAGCTATTCCAACTCTTCGGAAGCCTAAGGAGAGCCAAGCTCACCAAGTCTTCATCATCAACATTAATCCCCACACTTCCCGGTCCATCCCTACAGTGGACAAACTTTGTGAGATATTTTGGAATACTGTCGCCCTTCTCCATTTTTATTTTTCTGAGCTTATCTTTCAGCGCTAACTTCCTCTGGTTGCTGCTGCTTTGGAAAAGATCTTTCAAATCCTTCCACATTGCAAATGGATTGGCTTTCCCATGAAGGCTTGACACAATATGGTCCTTCAAACCTTTCAACAGAATTCTTCTTGTCTTTGCTACCTTCTTTTGCCATGCGTCAAGTCCTGCAGCATCACTAGAAGCAGGCTTAGGAACATCGCTATTGATGAACTCCTTCAGCCCATTATCTTCAAGCACTGCCTCCATCCTATCCTTCCAGGCTATGTTTTTAAAGCTACCCTCAAGGGCATACTCCAATCGCAACCCATTGAAAGACATTTCAATGAATACTCAACTGTCGCACCATGAAATTTCTGCAACAAATTCGAATTGTCCACCAACACAAAACTCAAAAGTTATTCACAATTTCAATCTCCAGTGATCAATAATGCTCTAATACCATGTATAAATTTATTAATACTAATGTATTACCGGATCCTCTTGATCTCACAATATTTATCTTCTTGCAAAATACAAAATCCTTCCACTATTAAACTTGCGGAAATTTAAAACTCAATTGCAAACACATGTGAATAAATTCAATCGCACATAACATAGTTGTTTAATGGGAAAGCTTAAAGCTAAAAACCCCAACTATCATATATTATGTATATCAATGGAATCATGTAATAATATCATACAAAGCTTAGTACATCAAGCTCTCAGTACAATCAACAATAATTACACACTATCATGCAGAAATTTGCATCTCCATGCACCAATTTATTGCCTCTTGACAGTCTGCCTCCACTGCGTAATACCTGCTAAAGAAGACCCCTGAATGAATTCGAATTGGCCTTTCCTTGACTACGAAATCCTCATTGGCAACTCCAATGTGTGTCATATGCATTGACTGCATCACTATAGTCACAATGGATATTCCATCTCACCCTTTCACCTATCTCTCCACTGGGTCTCCACTGGAACTGACATGCACTATAGTTAACTATTGTTTCTGTTCAGTTGTTAGTGAGTTATTAGTTGTGAATTAATTAACTAATTAATTCACTTAACTCTCACTAGTGTATCTTTCAGTTAGACTAGATACAACTAGCTCAACTGAGTTTAACTCACTTAACTGAGTTAAACTAATAACAACTCCATAAACTACTCTTCCAACTCTGTCATAACTTTGCCACTTCAGTTCTAACTGATTCCTCCATGCATGAGCCACCAGTAAACCCTAGGAATTGCGTAATTCCTTCAGCCCACTGATTTGCCAAATATGTTCACTAAAATAAAGTGCTCCAAGAGAATAAGTTGATGTTTATTGTCGGATTATTATTAAGAGCTAATAATAATCGACATGTACCTATTTTTAGATCGACGATCTATAAATAGACTTCGCCCAATATTCTAAAAATAGAATTTCATCTATTTTTCACATTTGACCAACCATCTACAAATAGCATCCTGCAACTTATAGAATATGCTCACCATGTCTAAAAATAGACATACAACTAAAAATAGCCTGTGGGCCCCACTTAGTGAAGGTGCTTAATTTTCACTAAGCTCATCATCTTGTTGAATCTCAACATAATATAATTTTTTATGTGTTTTTATGTGAATTTCATGAGCAAATTAACATAAATAAAACATTGAACAACAACATCTAACAAACATGTACATCACCATAAACAGTAACACAATAGCACATGATGAAGGATTTCATCCCGACTAGGCTACATTTCCTCGGTCCAGCTTCCAATGGCTTGGCCCTCTTCTATTATGCTAAAAAGTGTGTTTACATGTGTTTACAATGCTCAAACATCTCAAAAACATGTTCCATTAGCTCCAGAATACCCAAAAACTCCTGTGTAGCCTCTTTCAGCATCGAATTTGGCCAAAAATTGTTCAAGTTATGACTTCCCCTAGTTGCTCCACTATTCGCTCCACATTTTCCCCAAAATCTAGCACCGAACCCACAATTTCACCCTAAAAAGTGCTATCGGAGCACCAATTCCACCAAAAACAGGGTGAAATTGTTGGGGCATTAATTTTCCCTCTAACACCTAAAAATCGAATTTCAAACCATATCTGTTATGGTTTAATATAAATATTTATATATAATGTTGGGCAGTTAGGGCTAACCACTAGCTTTAAGTGTGATAGTGGACATATGACGCGACAGTGGTCTCTGTTGGCAGTTAACGCTGGTGGTTAGGGCTCTGCAGTGCTCTCCATTGTGGTCACAAGGACCTTGACACATTATGTTACGGTTACAGTTATGGGGCGAGGTGCGGGCTAGCCTCCCACCCATGGTCCCTACCCCCGGCATGGTGACTCGAGCTGAGGCTAGACCTCGGCCCCCCTCCCCTCAACGTGCCAATAATGTTAATACAAAACCATAATCTATCCATAGTAGGCTAGGACTTATGTGTGTGGCACGATGGTATGGATTGTTGGTTGGTGCTTGGTGGTCGCGTGTTCAACCCCCGCTGCTGTTGCTCAGACCTGACCCAATATTTTGGTGGGCCTCAGGCTGCCACAAGGTGGCCCTTAGTTGGGCCATATGGCAGCCTGTGGTTGGCCACCAATTGCACCAATAAAAACTTGTCATTCTGAAGACATTTTAATGCCATGGAACCAAAACATTTGGTAGAGAATTTTCATTGACATTCAACTTTCCCTTGTGCATGCCTAGTCGACGTGCGGCTATTTGTTGGAGTTGTCCTATAATTTTTTTTTCCAAAATTTTGTTTGACAAAGTGAACAAAATGTGTTTACGGGAGCATATGGTGTCAATTTTCGAAACGAGTTGTGCCAGATTCATAACGATAAGACCTACAGAGTCGTTCAAGTTCCATACCAATCCAACAACTTTGATTTTTGAGCTACGTTTTGAGCACACCGTAAAGCAAAGATCAAGTAAGGAAGAGCGGGAGCAGCTACAAAATGATTCTTTGCAGGTATTCATTCGCATGTGTTGTTTCTTGCTAGATTTTGCATGCATGGTTATGCATGTGTGTTCTTGGTTCTCTTTCTGTCATTAGCATAGGTTTTTTCAGGTGTGACGAAGTTTTTTAGCCTAGCCTTGCCATTTCTAGATAGCCATGGTGTGATGGGGTTCTCATGTTTTGGTTGAGTTGGACTGTCATATTTTGAAGCTGAGTGAGTTGGATCTCTGAATGAAAGAACACATTACCTAGTAACCCCTGAACCAGACTGTGGGTTGCGGTAAAGCCATATTTTGTGTTGCCTCGGTGGGCATAGGAATCCTCAACCTGTGGATAGAGGGATATATGGTAAATCCTAGATGTGGGTACTATCCATTAGGCCTAGGAATCCCGAGATGGGATATGCGGTAAAGCCTGGAGAGTGGAGTCTCAGTTAGGGCCTAGTGACCTAGTGTGGATTGCGGTAAAGCCTAGAGACTAGGAGACAGGAAAATTCCTCATGGTGTAAGTGCAGAAATCTGGTGGCATCCATGCTTGTTTTGGCCTAGTTATTTGGTGGAGATCATGGTCAAGCCTATTGTTACATGTTTATTGTTTAGGCCTAGTGATTCGGTGTGGATTGTGGTAAATCCTAGTTTCTATTGATGAGGGTGAGGTGTTTTAGCCTCATGATTCCCTATTTGGTTCCTTTGGTTTGAGTCACACATTCATTCTTGGGATATGGCATGAGGGTGATTGGATGAAGAGAAATTCAGCTCAACCAATCTATGGTCGGGTAGAACATGGTAGTCCCATGTTGGGTGTTTACCAATTTAATGTCTTAAATTGCTATCATAAATTATCGACCGAGGTTAGTAATATGATGAAGTGTAGTGCGCTATATATGCTTATATGGCCTTCTTTCTTACTTCGTTGTGTATGTTTTATATTGTTTTGGGGGTTTTTTATTTTATGCCTAAAGTTAAGAACCAAAATTTATCTAAGGAATGAAATATATGCTTCTAAATAAAATATTTAAATGCTAGTGAACAACCAAATCTAAATGAATTTTAATGATGAAAACTTAATCTTAAAGAAGAAAGAAAATGAAATTTTATATTTATTCTAAGAAAAGGATTTGAATTACAAATTACTTTTAATGAAATGAATGAAATATGAAATATAAAAGAAGGAAGAAAAGGAAATGTTTATTAACTAATCTAATTTGCATAAAAATAATTCAAGCTTTGAATAGTTAAAATCTGAGTTATGTTAGACTTATCTAGGTCATCTAAACATCTATGGAAAGTATCTAATTAAATTGATTCAAAACAAAGCACTATTCTAAATCTAATTGCATTCTACCGATCTTTAAATGGCAAGAATGAAACCATTTTCTACCTTATCCATTGAAGGCATTAATTCTATGAAAACAGAGCATTTGATCTATTTCAAAACACAATTCTAATCTAAATCTATCCTAGTTTTAAATCTAATAATGATTGTGTTGGGGTTCCCATGTTTTGGCCAGATTGGCAAGACCAAAAGATGAGACAACATCAGAACCACTTTTGGGCCCTAGGATCTAGCCCTCCTAGACCCGGAGAGGGATCTCTCCAATAGAACAAAGAATGATATATCTTTGGAGCTCAAAATGAGATTTTAGGCTAGTTGTGAAGAACAAAGGGGGTTTTAAAATGATTTGGTTGGTTGGTCGTTGAGTTGGTCATGACATCATAGACTGAGAAAGCAATGGAAGGAAAGGAACAAAGCAGAAGGATGTTTTCAGCAAAGAGGATAGGTTAAGAAAGTGCCATCCATTGGGCTGTGGAGTCATGAAAGGAGAATTACTTGCAACAGCTAGCCAAGGCTTTCAAAGGGCAAGTCATCTATACTAAAGGGTCTCTTCAGATAGATGGTGGAATGGAACATTAAGGAAAGGAAGTGAAAGAAGGAAAACAACCAATTTTCTGTCTATAGATCAGGTCAGAGGTCATTTAACTCCATACCTACTTGGACATACTCAAAGGAAGCTCTCATAGGAGGGAAAAAGGGGCAGCTTATAGATCGAACCAGAGGTCATTTAACTCCAGGTCAGCTTTAGCATGCTCCAAAGGAAAAAACAGAGATAATTTTAACAAAGAGATCTTAGAAAAGGCCAGCTGGTCACACAAGGATCCTAGTGGACAGGGCTAACTCTAATCCCCAGTGTTCCCAAATCTTCCGGCATGAACCCAACAATAACATCTAAGAATTAATACATTCAATTCATACATCAGAGAGCAAGCAATAAAATCTACTACACTAGTTAAATTGACTGAAACCAATCCTCAGATACACATATAGCAGAAAACATTGAAGGCAAGGAGAGCAGAAACATAGGGCACCTAACAAGGGTGAATCCTATGCCAATATTCTGATGCGAGCCAGTAGAAAATGAAACAGCATGAAAATGTAGTAAACAGAGTAAGAAAAACATCACCAATAGTAATAGACCAGGATCCTGTGAAATGTGCTTTGATTAGTTGATGCAAAACCAGTCATGTACACTGAGCTCAATGGCTAATACAGTCCAGACTTCTCCTCCCAACCTACTACATAACAACTACTCTGCTAATCCCTCCCAAAACTTTTCTAACAATCAGAATGAATCCCCTCTAACTGCAACAACAACAACTCAACAACAACCCTTTACAATATGTTCTTTTGGATTCTTATAGGAGGAAAGAAAGATAATGGTAGTTGTAAACTTAAATGCAACATTAACAATCTGAAGCAGTAGGAGGGTCGAGGCCCCATCTGGTTTTACTCTGAGCATTTATCTTTGGTACTCATTGCAGTGTTCTGGTGGATTGCACAATAGGCAGAATAATGATGTTAGGGTTTGCCATACCATGTAACGAATGCTTCTGATGGTGTAGGACTGCTGATAGGGCGGAAAAATTCATTTGGACACAAAGTAAACTGAAAAAATAATGTGTACCGTGTCCTTTCATGGAAGAACGTTCTTCCGATACGGAAACCCTGATAATATTATATTTCTGTGCATTGAACCATCTAAATGATCCACGGGGTCTTTGATTTTGGTCCTCTGTCTTCCAAAATCCTTGAAGGAGCCCAAAAGTATTCTATTTCTTATCTCGAGCTCCCTGCTGCTCCTGTACAATCTCTGTCTGTGCAATTCGAGCTTTAAATGGTGCCGGATAGGGTTTGCATAGTTTTAACTCTGTCCTTGGATGAAATCTATGATGCGGAAACCTTTTCAAGACAGTCTTCTGTGGAATTAGGCTCTAAATTCAGCCTCCTCTATGCACTGTGCCATTACAATGGCATATATGAACCATGGAAGGTTTTACCACCTGATAAACCTGCAAAACACGAAAACAGTTACCAAAAATACGTATGGAGGTGGTGGTATGGACGAGCATGACAGTGGTAGCGCGGCGCAGATGAGGATGATCACTGCATGGGCAACAATGGAGGAAAACATGACACCATGGAGAAAGCATGAGAAACATCGGGGCGGAGGTTTTAACGTAAAAATAATGAAATTTGACCTTGGAATGGATATACATCACGGGGCGGATGAACGTACGGAGGAGACACGTGGAACAGTGACGTGGCAGGACCGGGCGATGGTGGAATAGTCAACAGCGGGGGCAATTGAATGTGAACCGTCCGATCTCGTGAGGAGATCAACGACTGAAGATGTATCGGAGGGCAACGGATGGCGGGCCATACCCTGAGTTATCGCGTGTGCATCAGGGTTAACTACCGCGCATCTTTGGCAAGCGATAGTCATTGGATGGCCCGCCCCAGATCGGACGGTCCACGGAAATATCACTGGGCATCAGTGTCCAAACAATAATGCGCGATGGACGACGTTAATGCGCGGGGACGATGGTTTTGAAATCATACATGGGGACGCGTGTCACGTGATTTATGGAATCACTGGCCCACCGGTAAATACCACCCTCTGCCCAAAGGCGGTGCGATGGAAATAAGCTAGTTTTTGAACAGTGCGCGAGGTCCACAGGGGAGGGTAAAGTCCAAACCGTTGGATCAGCGTGTAAATGGATGGCGATGGTGCGGTCAGGAGTTTGAACAGGGAAGCACAGGCATTGTGGAGTCCACGATCACCATCTGATCAACCAAGATCAACGGTCGAAACTGCGCCCGATGAATCAATGGAGATCTGCGCCTTTCGGGCCAATGCTTGGTCATAGCGTTGGGTTCTGTGGGGGGAAATGGATGCAAGGGCTTGGCCGAAAGGGGCTAGGACCCATAATATGGAGAAAATGGCTTTTTAGGCCATTTTAAATGCATTTTAAGGCCTAGGAAGGGAAACGATAAGGGGAACAAAGGGGAATTTGGCTAAACAAAGGGTAGAGGTTTGATTTAAAGGGGTTTTGGAGATGATTTAAGGGAGGAAGGGGGATTTAGAGGGAAAAATAGAACAGGAAAAGGGAAAAAGGGATGAAAAGGGTAATTTGCGAGGGTACAAGGGGTAAATGAAAGCTTTTTAGAGCATAGTTTTTTTACGATCAAAGAGGCACAATAATGGGAATCAGCAGAGGGGATTTTACCAAAGGACAAAGGCACAAGGAGACTTCAAGGATGATGTGTTTTCAGAGGAAATGCATTCCTTGAAGGTTCAAAAACATTTTAGCCCCCTGTTTGCTTGTCAAAAATTTCTAGGGGGCTAACAGTGGCTCCACATGGGGATGGCTTCTTCTTGAAGGAGTCAAGAATTCAGAAAATAAATCTTTGGTGTAGGCTAGATGCCTGCTGCTTAGCACATCCCTTTCTTTCTTTAGATCAGATTCCACAAATCCTAAAGACATTATATTAGCAGAAACATTCCCAAACAATGTACCTACCCAAACTACAATCCTAGCATTTTTCTTTTAGGGTGCATTTAGACTAGCAGACCCTTTACATCATTTATTTCATAAACACAAAATAAACCTATTCTATTTCTACACTTATAACTCCATGAGACCAGATTAGACTGTTGGTCTCATATGCTTCTCTACCTACACTACTATCTGCTAGGATTAGACTGTCTAGCAGATTTATTCTCTACATTCTAAGACAGAAATTGAAAACAATCAAGCCAGGATTAGACTGTCTGACTTGCTGGACCTTGCAGAAATTAAAACAACTAACTACATGCTCACAGAATGAGCTTATTTGAGCTTTTCCTACCTACCCTACTCTAACTAGAATATTTACAAGTCTAGCTTACAAACATTGTCTTCCAATGCAACCAGTCCATAAAATGATCCCATGACTGGTCTTTCTTGCTCAACGCCTTGAGCAGGCTGGATAGGCAGGGCAGCTCCCAATATTTTTTTCCAATAACAACAAATTTGAAAAATTTGCTTTCTATTTGCAACGTGCTGCTCAAAAAGACCTTTGATCCTTCTTCAAATGTGTGCAGGAAATGTACATAAGGATCATGAAATGATACCTGGTTATGAATATCGCGGTGTTGAATAGTTAAGGCGAGGAGAGCTTGAGTACGTTGATTTAACACAATTTCATGAACTCTTAAAACTTTTCTTTTAATATTTACTTCATTAACACCTTCATTTCATGATCAACATAATGTGTGAGAAATATTTATTTTTGTAATTATTGCGACGATTAATAAATAGTTTGATAATGTACGGCGGAGTCTTAATATGTGAGCAACAAGTATTAGCAGAATAGATATACCATATCAACACATAGACATAATGCACATAGACACCAGATATAAGTGGAAACCCATAAAGGGAGAAAACCACATCTTATTATTGTTGTGATGCAAAGGCAAGCTCCAACTCCCTCTCACCACGGTTTTTCTGCAGGCACCAACCTACAGGAGGCTCCAACCTCAATTCTGCAAGCTACAACTTGCAAGGAAGCTCCAAATCCCATCAATTTTCTGCAGGCACCAACCTACAGGAGGCTCCAACCTCAGTCAGCTACAACTGACATTTTATCAAACTACAACTTGATGTGGAAGCACCAACTTCCATCTATTTTCTGCAGGCACCAACCTATAGGAGGCTCGACCTACCTCAGTCAGCTACAACTGACATCTATCAAGCTACAACTTGATAGGGAAGCTCCAACTTCCTTACTCTTTCAAAAGAAAAACACTTGTTGATTTACCTTGGATATCAGCTGCGGTACGTACCTTCTTCTCTGTTGTTCATCAACTCTTATATCGAGACCTACATCATCTCTTCTTAGCCCCTTCTTCTTCTTTGCTCAGCTCCTCCTTATTCACATTCTTCTTGCGAGCTTGCTTATTCTCTTCAACTCTCTTTAATTATAACTGCACACTCTCTTCTTCTCTCACTCCTTTTCGTCGGTCTATCCTTGGATATTACTGCAATTTTATACAAAAGCGACTCAATGGTACATTTGTATTCTACTTGGAATTCGAAATGGATAGTCATGTCTCTTTATATGCCTTCTCATCTCTTTTCGGCTCACTCAAAGAAAAATGTAAGCGTAGGTGAATATTTTAATATGACGATGGGATATTTCTTTTTCCTTTGGATACTTGCCTTTGCATCACAAACAATATAAAACAAAGTCATTTACATTCAATTACTATGAAAACTCCAGCTCACTCATTTAGCCTCTTGGCTTGCTACGCATTTGTCTTTTCTTTGACTGTGTCTTTGTCCCTTTCTCTTCTCTTGTATGCCTTTATGTTTATGGGCGTGCGTAACTTATGTATTTGTGTAAGCTGCATTTTCATTTTTATATCGAGGCGCTTTATATGATAGTCTGGCGACTATAATTCTGACCATATTCACGCTTTTCATGCCACGAGTGTCTTGTTGATGTGGCGAGTTCCGTAGGTCGGAACATACATATATTACAATTGTATTACATTAATAATCGCCCTCCCGTTAAGCTGAGGCCCGTGGGTCTACAGACCACGCGGCATGTTTTAATACAACCGCAAAAATGTAATATATATACATATAAAAACGCCCTTTCATATATACAAATAAGTAATTTCAACTCTCGGCATACATACACACTTCCTTTTTAAATCAATTCTCAGCGTAATATAGTGAAGACATATTAAACATATAAGAAATCCTTTTGGGCCCGCTTAACACACTTCCCGATGCAATGAGTCTTCTCCGAATGCTATTTATCACTCCTGCTCCGATTTCGATTCGATATGATTCCAATCATCACAATCGGCAATCAACACAATGCCATAAGATATATATATATATATACCTTTTAATACCTGCTCCGATGCGATGCAAATCGGTGATCGCAAATTGCAATGTTTGAATGCTAAACCGGTTAATTGTTCCACAGCCCGATCCGATTCAATCGGATATCGCCAATTGCCTGAATTTATATCACTCAACTATTGCAGCTCCAATGTGCTCCAATTGCGATTCAATCGGAAATCGCCAATCGCCTGAATTGATATCACTCAACTATTGCAGCTCCAATGTGCTTCGATTGCGATTCAATCGGAAATTGCCAATCGGTAATTTCAATGCGCTTCCACCTTTGGACTCTTCACATTTCCGATCCGATTGGGGAGGGGTCCCACCTTATAAAACTTTGTTTTATGCGCTCCATAATATATATTCCATGGACCTTTGGTTCTTTTGTTTTCGGGATTAATAATATGAAACTTATAATAAAGCGCTCGTTTTGTATATATTTAAGCTTTGACCTTTGGTTATATGATGCGCTGCACATATATGTAAGGTGATGGATATATATATATATATATATATATATATGTATCCTCCATCGGGGTAGGCGATTCCCGGAATTTATGTGCCTTGTCGCTTGGGTTTAAGCAATTCCCGGAATACGGTTCTGTGCAATTCCCAGAATATTTGTGTTATGTATAACGCCGATTGGAGTGTGCGATTCCCGAAATATTTGTGTTATGTTAAATGTATAACACCGGTTGGAGTGTGCGATTCCTGGAATATGGTTCTGCATTATATGCGTAACGCCTGGCTTGGGGTATGATTCTCGGTATTTTATAACTGCTCTACCTCTGCCTCTGTCGCTTCTGTCGTTCTGCCTCTGCTTCTGTCTCTGTGATAACAGCTCTGCCTCTGTTATATTCGCTTCCTCTGCCTTCATTTTCTTCTTTGTTGCCTCCATTGTATTTGCTGCTTCCTTTTCCTGTTTCTTCTTCAGCGCTGCCTCCTTTGCCTATCTCTGCTTCAGCGCTGCCTCCTTTTCCTGTCTCTGCTTCAGTGCTGCCTCCTTTGTTTCCTTCATTTGCTTCTTTGCTGTCTTCATTGCCATGATAACAGCTCTGTCTCTGTAGCTATTTGTCTTACGCTCTCTCTTTTAATTCATCTGCTCCTTGACTGATGCTACTCCTTAATTCTCCTTTTGCTGCCTTTGCTTCTTTAAATGAACTTGTCTTCTACTGCTCGACCCTCTCTACATCTTGCTGCTTTGCTGCTCTCTTTGCCTTGTTGCTTCCTCAGGTGTTCCTCCTTTGCCATCTCCTTTGCCTTATTGGTGGTTCAGGTTCTGCTCCTTTCTGCTCCTTTTCCATCAATGACAACATTTCCAACAGTCTCCCCCTTTGGCATTGATGGCAACACATCCACCAATAATCCAATGCTTCCTCCAAGTTTTTCTCTGCCTCGCTTCTTTTAGAAGATCCTATCTTCTGCTACTTGATTTTCCTCCCCCTTTGACATCAATGGCAAAGGGTTGCACATTTCTCAGTGTAGATTCTGTCTTTGCATTTCTTCTCTCTGATATTTGTTTAGGCCTTCTTCTTCTGACTGTGTATCTTGCTGCTCCAAACTGGTGTATAAGGGTTGTTGAGAGAACACTTTTGAGATTATTTGAACTTGTATATACACATTAAGTCGATATCATTTCAAAGCATAGACTTCTTGCACTTGTATAGAGAGTAGGTGATGACAGCCATATATAATCAGACTTGTATAATGCGAACTGCATTATTGGATCAAGACTTAAGGATTGTGAATGCTCCATGTGACATATAAATCTTGCTTCAGCTATATTATTGTTACACAGTAATTTGTCACCGTCCCTACCATTCCCCGTCCCGCACAATGGAGGACCCATTTTGTGACCTGTGAACATTGTCATGCCTTGAAACCATCATCAAAGCATTCCTCTAAGCATGAGCTATAATTGCCCTTAAGACATCTCCTTGCAAAATTCATGAAAAACATCTCCTTTTGCATTGGCGCGGGCAGACAGTTCATCACTCGCGCCAATGGGGGAAATCCTGCAAAGAGGCCGCGCCACCTGGCGCTCTGTCTCAGAGCATTGGTCGCGCCAGCCAATTTAAGGAGTGTTTTTTAAATAAAGATGGCGGAAGTTGTGTTTCAACAAACTCAGAAACCATTGCCTATCTTGAGTTGGGAGGTTTGGCTGCGGGAGTTCTATGGAAGGGAAGTGGTTTTGCCACCTCCCATGGAACCTTCCTTGTTGATAGGGCCAATCCCATAATAATAGGGATCCCAACTCCATCCTTCCCCATCTATAAAAGCCTGCTCAATCCCATGGCAAGCTAGTCTTGAAGTGCCTAAGCTTTGAATCTCCATATTCCCAAGAGCCTTTGTGCTGTAAGAGCCCTCTTTTTCCCTTAAGGCCGACTCAAGTAAGGAGACCATCGTCGAGAGACTCTGGAGAGGTTTTCCCTTTCCCTGGCGAGCTTTGCAAGGCGTGAACGACTGGAGACCCATCCGAAGGAGACCACGACGTCAGAACTTGGTTGTAATCTCTCTTCGTTTGTTATTTAATGAATGATTACGATTATGGTTCCACCATGTTTTCCATCATGTTAATATGAGTAATATCCTTTCTGACTGATATTTAGTTACGTATGCCGGATTTTATGCTTGTATCTATTTGTTTCTTGCACGTGCAGGTGTTCGTCCGCGGAGATCGTGGAGGGATCGTGATCTGCCGAGGCTGAGGAACGGGGACGCTTCTTCTTCAGATCATAGCATTGGATTCCAGGTAGGCTTCCATCATTAGTCTTTCCATTCGTAACTAGGAGCTTGCGTCGTAACATTTTTTATTGTTGCTAGACCCCTGCTGGGCTAGTAGGGATCGCCTCTGTCCGCAGAGGGGATTTACCTCCTCAACAATTATAATCTTCATTTGAAATCCATATCTATTGAGGAAATTTTAGTTGGAGTATGTCTTCTTCAACAATACTCATCTGCAGTACAGTATTTGTTCATTTGTGATGAAGCTAATATGTCTTTTATAGCTGCGGTTCACTTTCCTTGCCTGTTGGTGATGATTTGAGCTAGGATGATGATAATAATCTTGCATTAAATAGTTTCAGATCCTTGTTACTGATATGAATCAACCAAAATTTGATCTAAGAAATCAACTCCCTTTACTGCTTCCATAATGTACTTTCACAACAAAACCTTGAGGCTAGATACATTCAATTTATTGTTTAGACTTACTTATCAACCAAGCACTTTTCTTTATGACATAAGGGGTTATGTATGTCAGCGATCAATCTATTTTCAATGGTGAGATGTTAGCAAATCCTTTCTGCTGAAGTATGTTCGTGATAAATCAATAACATATTTTTGAGCTTCAGCTGTCACAACTCATCCTTCATACTTTCGATACTTTAATTGTTCCATCATGATGATCTTTCACACGAATATATTCAAGTTGTTTACTTGAGATTTTAGCCAACAGGCTTCACCCATTTTGTGAAAAATCTTCAAAAAGAGGTCTTGAAGATATATGTACTAACTTCAGGAGGGCATGCAATTATATATATAGAGACAGATGCTGCTTCAATGCATAATATATTTCTTCAAATTTAAACCTAACACTGATCCTTTAGCTGAAACAGATTTATGTAGGAACGCAACAGAATAAACATATAACCATAAATACAGAGATGCAGCGGAATTAACACTTCATTTCATTAATATCAAAGAACTGAAATTTGCTTACAGACAGAATGGAAATAAAGCTAGCTAGGGCACTGGTAGCTATCTCTGAGAAGAGATGTGGCGGCTACAGGCCTCTGAACTGGGTTACAATGAGGCTCGAGGGCCTATTTATTATTGAGAAACAATGGAGAACCCTAAACATCCCAAAAACCTAACCCTAGGAGATGAAGCGCCAAAACTATGGGCCCCGTTTGGGTAAATTGGTGTTTCAACTTCCTGTGACATAACATTGGAATACTATCTCCGTTTGACGCACATGATACATCATTAGAAAGCTCTATCCGAGGACTACAATGTCGATGAATTGATGATCCAATTCATCGGAAAAAATGATACCCAAAAAACGTCGCTTAGGGCCTCAAAACGGCTCCGGAAGTTCAGGACCCGAAAAACTGCTAAAAATAGTAAGTTATGCCAAAACGGAAAAACTGAAAGAGACAATGGTGGGGGCCCAAGTGGAATAGGCGTGTGGCCACCAATATCCACCTGGATCATTCCTCCCCCCTTAGGAAGCAATGGTCCCCATTGCGTTAAGTTCCTCCATGAGATGAGGAAATTTCTGCTGAACTTGGTCCCTGGTGAACCACTTTCCTTGGTGCGGGAGTTGGCCAGCTTTGACAACCCGATACAGTTGGATCCTCTGTTGGCGAGTGTTCTTAATTTGCATGTCCATGATACAATCTGTGGTGGCCTGTTCCATGCAGTCTGGGTTTAACTCTGTTGGTGTGAGTTGTTCTGCAATGTCCGAAGTGTCCAACAGAGGTGGGAAGTAAGGACGAAGGCGATCCACATTGAAGACTGGGTGCAGACCAAGGAATGGTGGAATACTAAGCTCAAAAGCATTGTTCCCTACAGCCTTGGTGATGGTGTACGGCCCGTATTGGAGCGGGCGAAGCTTGCGGTGAGGTCCAGTGAGGCGCTCCTTCTGCAAATGCAGCCATACTTTGTCGCCCACCTGGAAGTTGTGTGGCACCTGGTGTTGATCATGGCGCTGCTTGTACTTTGCATTGGCTCTGTCCAATATATCATGAACCTGTTGGCGGATGTGTTGAATGCGCTCAATGAAGCTACTTGCTTTGTCAACTTCAGATTGGACGTGCGCTGAATCGGCCTGAGCAGCTGCAAATGGCATGGCTACGTCAATGGGACATAGTGGCTGGAATCCTAAGCCCACCTGAAAGGGGCTATGGCCAATTGAACTGTGGAGAGCCCGGTTATAACTATGTTGTACATAGGGGAGGCTCTCATCCCATGTGCGGGGATGCTTTGAATTGTACATGCGCAGAATGTGTACAATCATTCTGTTGACGACCTCTGTCTGGCCATCTATTTGGGGATGGAAAGCTGTGGACTTGGTGAGCTTTGTGTCCATCATTGACCAGAGGCTGGACCAAAATGTGCTGAGGAACCTGCTATCTTGATCTCATATGATAGACTGTGGGATCCCAAAGTGCACCCATACTCGTTCAAAGAAGAGTTTAGCAGTGGCTTCTGCTGTGATATTCTTCTTACAGGCCGCCATAATGGCCATCTTCGAGAATCTGTCAACGACCACGAAAACACAATCATTGCCATTCTTAGTAGAGGGCAGGCCCGACATGTAATCCATGGAGATGGATTCCCAAGGTCGACTAGGGATAGGTAGTGGAGTATATAGGCCTTGCTTCTTGATGGTCGGTTTGGCAATGGCATAAGCAGTGCAGGATCTAATGTGCTTCTCGACATCCTTTCGAAGGTTCGGCCAATAGAAATACTTTTGTAGTATTGCTACTGTTTTCTCGACCCCGAAATGCCCAGCGACTCGACTGTAGTGTGCTTCCCATATCATCTTGGCACGCTCGCTGGAAGGAACACAAAGGTGTCCCAGGTGACATAAAAGTGCATCTTGGAGGTGAAAATTTGGAACTTGTGTGCCCCCCAAGAGTGCCTTGTAAGTGTGGCCGAATTCTGGGTCACTCTCATAGAGAAGCGGCCACTCAGAAGTCTCGTGCCCACAAGAGTTGAGCACGGTGGTGAGCGCCACGATCGGTGGTCGGCTGAGGCAGTCTGCAACATTATTGGTGCTACCCTTCTTGTACTTTATGTTCAAATGAAATTGTTGCAGATATGTGGACCACTTCTGATGGCGATCATTCTGCAACTTCCCTTGTGTCTGTATGAACTGCAGGGGCCGGTGGTCTGTGTGGATGATTGTTTCCTTCCCCAAAATGTAATGCTTCCATTGTCGATAGGCTTGCACAATGGAATACGTTTCCTTATCATAGGTGGGATACTTCTGAACTGTCTCAGACAATGTCTCACTGTGATATGCCACTGGATGTCCCTGTTGAGTAAGAACTGGCCCAATAGCATAGTCAGAGGCATCTGTCTCGATCTCAAATGGCTGCTGCAAGTCTGGTAAGGTGAGCACTGGGGCAGAACAGAGGCAATTTTTCAATTCTTTGAATGCCTTCTGTTGAGGTTCCGACCAAAAGAATTTTGCTCTTGCTCCTCCTTTGGTGACTTGACTCAAGGGCCAAGTGATATGAGAGAATCCCAGCACGAATCTACGGTAGAAATTAGCAAGACCCAGAAAGCTGCGAAGCTCTGTTATAGTAGTCGGGGCTGGCCAATTCCGAATGACTTGGATCTTGGCTGGATCCACATGCACCCCCCTTTCATCAATAATGTATCCCAGATATTGAACCTGGGTCATGCCAAACGTGCACTTCTCCAAATTGGCACACAACTTGTGTTGCCGCAGTGTTTGGAGGACTTGTCTGATGTGATGAAGGTGCTCTTCCCAAGTCTTGCTGAAGATCAGAATGTCATCCAAGTACACCACTACGAATGAGTTGGTGAATGGCCGCAAGATGTCCTCCATCATCCTCATGAAGGTTGCGGGAGCATTCGTCAACCCGAAAGGCATGACCACCATTCAAAAAGGCCTCCTTGGCTTTGAAGGCAGACTTTGATCGTGAGGGTTCAATTGTAAACGGTGATACCCGCACTTCAAGTCGATTCATCGAAATATTTCAGCCTTGAGTTGGTTCCAAGGTCATCAACTGCGGTGGATTGTCACCTATTCCGGACAAAGGATCTTGTTCACTTCCAGACACTGGCTGGCTGCAGTCTCCACGTCCCATCCTTCTTCTGTACCAACACAATCAGACTCCCACAGGGTGATGAACTTGGTCTGATGTGACCTTTCTACAACAGCTCCTGAATCTGCCTCTTGATTTCATCATTTTCCAGAACAGAGCGCCGATAGATCGGTCCAATAGGTAGCAGCGCACCTGGGGTCAGATCAATCGGGTGCTTGACCTGACAGTGCCGAGGAACCCCTATGGGCGAGGTGAAGATGTCCCCGTACTCCTCCACAACCTTATCCATTTGTTTTTTTCATGCAAAGGGGCCCTGTCTGGAGGTCGTGGCCACAGTCTTCTTCTTGCCCTGGGGGCAGATCATCAGGAAAACGAATCTCCTGGTTTGGGAAATGAGCTTACTACATTGTTTTGCAGTAACCAAAGAGATAGTCGTAGGAGGTGGTACCTCCGTATCCCGTACAAATTATTTCCAAAGTAATAATAATAAAGACGAGGTCGAGACTCATACACGCATGACGTCTAAAGGTTGTCCTATCAATACATCGAAACATCAATAGGAGCAACGTCACATAATACCTCATCTCCGCGAAGGGCTTGATGCTATAGGGAAGGTGGCACCGCCGGTTTCATGTTGTAGGGACGTCTCGGTGAAGCCACCCGATGGTGTATGGATGTGGGTGAGCTGTGGTCGGCAAGCCCAACCGCTTCACGGCGTCTGCTGAAATGAGGTTCTTTTGGCTCCCATTGTCGACAATGAACTGTACCGGGGAGCCCTTTACCCACATCCGGGAGTGGAAGAGACGTTCCTCCTCCTCTGGATCTTCCGGTTCCTCCTTTTGGATCTTTGCAGTGGCAACAGTGGCGTTGGGCTCCGCATCAATAATCTGTTTCCCTTTTTCATTCGCCTTTTCAGGTTCTGATTCGGAGTCAGAGCATGCATCTGACTCGGAAGCCCTCATCTCGGCCACTAGCGACTGCTTGGCCCGACACTCACTTGTGTTGTGAGTGGAGCTCTTATGGAACTCACACCACTTTCCCGTGTTCTTCTTTGGCTTTGCGGTGCTGTTCTTTTCTTGTGGCTTCGATGAGTTGTCTTTAGCCGCCATGCCTTGGCTCGGTCCTTTGTTCTGCGGTTTGGAAGCACCTTTCCCTTGCTTTTGATTTGCAGATCCAAAGTCTCGCTTCTTCCGCTTGAATTTCTGCTCAATCTTGGCAGCATACCGGTATGCCGTACCAAGCGAGGAGATGTCAAGGAACTCCATTTCCTCCTGAATGTATTTGTGCAGACAACTGCGATACTTTAGCACCAGATGTTTCTCTGAATCTTTGATACCCAACTTTGTGCGCAGGGTATGAAACAGATTCGTCAGCTCATGCACATCTTGATCCCTTTGTTGTCGCAGCGTGGTCCATTGTATGTACTTGTCCTCATAGCTCCCCACGGGATAGTACTGTTCCTTGACGGCGTCTCGGAAAGAATTCCAAGTTGGTACGGCCGAGAACAGAGAGGGTTCTGTCTGGTCCTTGTTCTCACAGTAGGTTTCCCACCAGTCCTTAACATGGGGGGTAGCTTTGAGGAGTGCAAAAATAATCTTCTCCCGGTCTGAAAAGTCATGAACAGAGAAATATCCTTCTAATAGATTCAACCATCTATCTACTGCATCTGCGTCTATTTGACCCTCAAATATGGGAATGTCAAAATTTACTTGTACCTTAAAGGGAGTCGCAACTCCAGAGTGGCTACTGGATGCAGATGCGCCGCCGATGGGCAGCCGTTGAAGGATCTGAGCAAAGCTATCCATCATCGCGTTCCTTTGTTTTTCGAGGGCCTCCTCGAGCAATATTTTGATAGGATCTCCTGCTCCCTCATCTTTCTTTTCGTCCCCCATGGGCGTCCGTCGAGGTTTGCGAGGCTGATCTTGCAAAGGTTCCACCAGATCAAGCCCTAGCTCCTTATACCCCGACCTCGTTGGGGACATGCAAAGAAGGATCGAGAAAAAGCAGACCGCTCTGATACCACTGATCCAGATTTATATAGGAACGCAACAGAATAAACATATAACCATAAATACAGAGATGCAGCAGAATTAACACTTCATTTCATTAATATCAAAGAACTGAAATTTGCTTACAGACAGAATGGAAATAAAACTAGCTAGGCCACTGGTAGCTATCTCTGAGAAGAGATGTGGCAGTTACAGGCCTTTGAACTGAGTTACAATGAGGCTCGAGGGCCTATTTATTATTGAGAAACAATGGAGAACCCTAAACATCCCAAAAACCTAACCCTAGGAGATGAAGCGCCAAAACTATGGGCCCCGTTTGGGTAAATTGGTGTTTCAACTTCCCAGGGACGTAACTTGGGCATACTATCTCCGTTTGACGCACATGATACATCATTAGAAAGCTCTATCCGAGGACTACAGCTGTCGGGACGAATTTTATCAGAAAATTCGCTGGCGCTTTCATACCCAAAAAATGTCGTTTAGGGCCTCAAAACGGCTCCGGAAGTTCAGGACCCGAAAAACTGCTAAAAATAGTAAGTTATGCCGAAACTGAAAAACTGAAAGAGACAATGGTGGGGGGCCAAGTGGAATAGGTGGGTGGCCACCAATATCCACCTGGATCATTCCTCCCTCCCTAGGAAGCAATGGTCCCCATTGCGTTAAGTTCCTCCATGAGATGAGGAAATTTCTGCTGAACTTGGTCCCTGGTGAACCACTTTCCTTGGTGCAGGAGTTGGCCAGCTTTGACAACCCGATACAGTTGGATCCTCTGTTGGCGAGTGCTCTTAATTTGCATGTCCATGATACAATCTATGGTGGCCTGTTCCATGCAGTCTGGGTTTAACTCTGTTGGTGTGAGTTGTTCTGCAATATCCGAAGTGTCCAGTAAAGGTGTGAAGTATGGACGAAGGCGATCCACATTGAAGACTGGGTGCAGACCAAGGAATGGTGGAATACTAATCTATTTTTGGAGTTGGTTTTATAACAACTTCACTTTTGGTGAAGCCCAGTCCGGTGAAATAGTTGTCTATTTGAGTGTACCAAGCACGGGGTGCTTGCTTTAGCCCATACAATGATCTTTTGAGTTTACACACATGCGACTCGTTGTTGAAGATCTTGAAACCTTCAAGCTTCTCTATGTACACCTCTTCCTCAATGATCCCATTGAGAAATGTAGTTTTCACATCCATATGATGAATGCGCCAACCCATCCGTGCTTAGAGAGCAAGGATGGTCCTTATGGAAGAATACCTTGTGACGGGTGAAAAGATCTCTTCATAATCTATCCCCTCGATCTGTGAGAAGCCTTGGGCTACAAATCTGGCCTTGTATTTCTCAACACTCCCATCAGTAGCTTGCTTTACCTTGTAGATCCATCTCAAACCTACCACCGATTTATCAACCGACCTTGAAACAATTTCCCAAGCATTTTTTTGACAATGGAGTCATACTCCTCCACCATTGCATCTACCCATGTGGGATCCCGCACTGCTTCCTGAAAGGAACAAGGTTCAGTGACAATACATTTTCTCATGAGATCCATGTATTCAATAAATCTGTCAGGAGATAGTCTGTGTCTGCACTGTGAAGTAGGGGCTCCTACATTCTATGCAACATCAAGTCTCAGCCTATCAGCTTATGTGGTACGCCTTCTTCCGGTTCTAAGGTTTGGCTCTTGGTGAGTGGACTCCTCCACTCCATGAAACTCCTCCTGTGGCTGATCCACATCTAGAGACTCATATTTTGGAACCAGCAGTTCTTCCTCCGCGTGCAAGTCTAGCTCCCTCTCAAGCGACAACCTCATGGCTTTCCCCTCATCAAATTTATTATCCGTAGTACAACAGTCATTCGACTGTTTGGAAAATAAACACGATAATTATGGGGTGTTTCTATGTACCCCACAAAAATCCCAATTTCAGCAGTCATCTCCACCTTCTTCCTGGCGTCCTTGGTCACATGCACATAAATAGATGAGCCAAAAATCTTAAAGTGTGAAACATCCGGTTTCTTACCAGTGAAAGCTTCTTTAGGTGTACTCATACCAAGTACTCTATGAGGACAACCATTTTTCACTTAAACCACAATGTTTCATGCTTCCACCCACAAATGCATTGGTAGGCCCTAATCATGCAACATCGCTCATGTTGCACCCATGATCATTCTTTTCTTCCTCTCCGTGACCCTATTTTGCTGTGGGTTATGAGACACTATGAGTTCTCTTCAAATTCCTTATTTGCTGCAGAAGTTCTTGAATTCATTAGAGATGTATTCTCCACCATTATCGCTCGTAAGAGCCTTCACTTGCTTCCCCAACTCTTTCTCCACCAATGCCTTAAACTCACAGAACTTTGAGAATGTTTGATATTTATTCTGCATGAAGAAGATCCAACATTTACGAGAAAATTCATCAAAAAAAATAACATAGTACTTATGTTTTGCTGTTGAAGCAACTGAGAATGGTCCACACATGTCTATGTGAACTCTCTCAAGGGATCCCCGAAGTACTATTTTCCTATTGTATAGACTTTATATTTCTGATTGTAAAACCTTCAGACGACTAAAATCAAGCAGGTCTAATCAAGTTTAGGGAGATTAATAATAATTATATTTGTTAAGAAGATTATTAATTTCTGTACAGAATTTGGCCCTCTCATCTCGCTCATCATTTTTCTGCTCTCTACTATCATGGAAACGCAACCATCTACCTCTAGTTTGTAGACATTATTAACTCTAATCCTCATCCTCTTGGCTGCACTGTTTTATGTCAAGAAATCTTTTCCACGGCATAAACAATGTTCTAGCTCACTTCAGCAAACATTGCGACCGAGACCAAATTTTTTCTTTGATCTGAACATGTGAGACAACATCTTTTCAACTGAAATGTCAATTCACTCTCTGTATGAAAGCAGGTCAATCCTGTGAAAATTATTATTTTCCATCATCACCCATCTCTATATGCATCTGGAGATATTTCTCCTCCAAGTCACTAAAAAGTTCCTTATCTCCCGTCATGTGAAAGGAAGTGCCACTATCCAAATACCACACTGATCCCAATGCACTTGACACCATGCATGCGATCAAGGATAATTCAAGCTCAAATTACAAGGGAAGGGCCTCACCAACTATAGTTCCGGTAGCCTTCTTGTTCTTCTTCTTTTGCAAATAGTAAGTAGCAAGATGCCCATGTTTGTGATAGTGAAAACACTTCACCTTGGACATATCCATCTTCTTGCCTTTAGACTCATATTTAAAATGGAATTTATTTCCCTCCCCCTTATTCACCTTGGTAGCCAAAGCAAAATCCTCTTCATCATCATGCTTTGATGAAGAGCCATCTCTGGTGTTCTGCCTAAACTCATCCTGCACCTGATCGAACCACAGGAGTTCCCAGTCCAACAATTTTTCTCGTCCGTTGACAGAGTCTTCATAACTATGCCAACTCTTAGGAAGTCCCAAGAGAGCCAAGCTCACCAAATAATCATCAAAAATAGTTATTCCCACACTCCCCAGTTAATCCCGGCATTGGACAAACTTCATGAGATACTATGGAATGTTGTCGCCCTTTTCCATATTGATCTTCCTGAGTATATCTTTGAGTGCCAATTTCCTATGGTCGCTTCTGCTTTGGAAAATATTCGTTAGAGCCTTCCACATAACATATGGCATGCCTTTCCCATGGAGGCTTGAGACAATGTGGTCTTGTACTCCCTCCAACAGGATCCTCCTCGCCTTTGCCACTTTCTTTTTCCATGCATCAAGATTGGTAGCATCTAACGAAGCAGGCTTAGGAACATCATTTTCAATGAATTCCTTCAAGCCATTGTCTTCAAGCATTGCCTCCATATTTTCCTTCGAAGAAATGTAGTTCAAGTTGCCCTCGAGTGCATACTCTAACCTCAAGCCATTGAAATCCATTTCGATCTTGAATCAACTGTAGCACCAAGAAAGTATTTTTGTAAATTCAAATTCTTCCCACCAACAAACTCAGCTCCTGCTTCACTACTGCAATTTCCTATGCTCTGATACCATGTATAAATCTAATACAAAATATATGTATTGCTTGGATTCTCCTGATCTAACAATATGTTATTGTTAAATACATTATCGCTTCTACTAATCTTTACAGAAATTTAAAACACAGTTGTCAATAGCAATATCATGAAGAAAAATGAATCACACATAACACAAATAATTTACCCAGGGAAAGGTTATAGCTAAAAGCCCCACAATATTCTATTATGTATTATATCATGGATAATGAAATAATTACATGCAAAGCTCCAATCCAAGAGCTCTGAGTACATAATCTAAATGTCTCACACTGCCATACAAAAATTGGCAAGTTCCTTAGCCAATTTACTGTCTCCAGACAACCTGCCTCCACTGTGCAATCTCAGTTGATAGAAATCCTTGAATGAGTGTAATCCCCCTTTCCTTGACTATGTAATCCTCATGAGCACATCCAATCTGTGTGTGGATGCATGTGTTCAATAGGATAATGTCACAAATGATATTTTACTTCCCTTTCACTTAGAACTCAACTGGGTCTCCACTGGATCTGACATACATGTATTAAATATTCAGTTGCATGTGAGACCATTGATTGTGAATTAATTAATAATTAATTGTCTTGATCTCTCACTAGTGTATCTTCAGTTACAACTAGCACAATTTAGATTAACTCACTTAACTGAGTTAAACTGCTTTACAACTTGCATAACTGCACTTCCAACTTTGTTACAACAACGAATCACTCAGTTACAACTAAGTCCATTGCATGTCCCACCAACCAACCTCTTAACTCGAAATTCCTTTAGCTAACTGATTTTCCACTTTAGTTAAATATTTCCAAGTGCTCATTGAGAATAGATTATTTTTTATTGTCCAACTAAAATTAAGAGATAATAATAGTCGACATGCATCTCTAAATAGACATGAATTCTATAAATAGAATTTTCACATACATCTATAAATATACATACACCCAAAAATAGCCTAAGGCTCCATTCGAGTGTAGGTGCTTAATTTTCACTAGGATCTTCTTGTTAAATCTCAACAAATACCAAGTGTATTTATGATTTTTGTATAGTCCATGTAACCAATGTGTTGTAGTTTACATTAGCTGCATCTCTATTGTTCAATTTCAAGTGTAGTCCGAGCTCTCTCATCCTAGAGAATGAACATGTTTGAGACTCATATGACAAAAGGATTAAATCGAGTTTGGAAGAGTAAGTTGCAAGTGACTAGTTTAAAAGTTTTAACAAACCAATGGTATTATATGTATTTATTAATTATATTTTTTGGGGGGGAAATGTGTTTATATGTGAGCTCTGAAGATATATATGAAGACCTGGAGAACATTACCCTGTGTTATATACGAAGGACAAAAGTTTGGGATATGTATTAAGGTCACCTTGCTATGGTATATAGTTTGTTGAAGAGATATAAACTGTGTAAATCAATAATAAATTAATAAATGGGTAAGTTATAAAGCAGTGTCAAAGTTTTTGTTTAAACAATACGCCTAGAATGCTATAAATACACAGTGAAGGTTATTTTGAAGAAAGACAAATTTTCCTAGATTTGACCATAGATAATGTAACAATTGTGTGTGAGAGAGTCCTTCCTTGGAAAAGAGAGCCATTTTTTAGAGGTTGTACATTAATGAAGGCAGTGTCAAATGTTGTGGACATTGTGAATGGTGTTGGTAGTGAAATAAACAAAGAAGAATAAAAATATGAAGAACTGTAGTTAGTGCACTTGTATACATGATAAATACATATGAATATGTGTGCATGAAATAATTAGGATATCATCGAAATCAATTATGGAAGTAAATTTTTGGAAGGTATGTTTCCATGATTTGAAGCAACAATGAAATGCATAGTTGTGATATAATTATGCATGATTTGATCCCATTTGGGATATTTTATTTTAAATATCAAAGCTTATGACTTGCAAGAATCTGGCGAAATTTGGATGTTCCCTTGAAACATTGTTTTGAAGGTTATGGTATGTCTTATAATGGTTAAGGAATAGATATCTATTATGGGGTGGTATGGCATTGACCATAATGGAATTTCTTTGAAAGCGTTCATCCATTGATGGATGATGTGTCTATAATAAATATTTCCTTGATGACAGGAAGTATGATTACTAGTAAAAAGGCCTAAGTTGTTGAACATAGGTAGGCAAGGGATGCATAATTATCCTTGTAATAAGTGTGCACATAGTAAACGCCTGAGTTAGAAAGCCTTGGTTCTAGTTTCAATATAGGTGACTTGGATGGCTAAGGGTTGGTGCCTTAAAGAAAAAGGATAAGGGGTGTCATTGAGAATGGAAAATGAAGTGAGATGATGTAATAAATGTGCTTTTTTTTACGACTATATTGCATGGAAATATATGCAAGGATCAATTTAGCTAATAATAAAATCATAAGGTTTCGTTGGCTTGTTTTGGGGTAGATTTAACAAACTTAGTTTTCTTAGTGGGAAACTATGTAGCACATGGTGCTCATGGAAGTAAGGGTGCAAGAAAAACCACTCTTGGTGATAAAGAGACATATCTTTGAGTGGATGGGTAGTAAGGTAAATTCCAATAGATCATGCTACCATTTAATTCTACATGAAAAATGTCATGGATACATCTGTATATCCACATAAAGGTATATAGGACACCCCTAAAGGTACTAGACTTGATTTTCTTGTATGATTCATAGAATGAATATTAAATTGGAATAAATTCTTATGTGCATATGGAGTGGTAGGAAGGCCTACTGTAAGAAAATAAAATTTGTGGAATATTGACCTGTCTAAATAGTTATGCATAATGAAGATGGATATCTCCTTGGGTTAGATGGTGCAGTGTCCCTTGGAAAATGAACAAAGTTTCTCTATTATATCAAATTTTCCCTATGGAAGAGTAATTCCTCTTTATAAGAGTTCCTACATGAATTTCCACTGGGGAAATGGTAAAGTCTTGAAGAGGCTTTCAAATTAAAAAGAAAATCCCTTTGCAAGGTTCTGAGAGAAAAATTAGATATTGGAAGTACATGTTGGTGTCTTTCTTGAGACGAGAAAGAAAAGTATTAATGTGAAATGGGTTCTTTCATGTAAATTAACATGAATACAAACCGAGTAAGGTGTTATTAAGGCTAAGGGTTGATTTCCTTGATGTTTTGTGAGACCTAGAGAAGATATCTAAGGAGATGATTTCATTTTTATGAGCATGTTATGAGGATTTAAGGAATAATGTATAGAAACCTAAAGAAATAAGATGGACATGTTATCTTCATCATTTATAAAAAAAAATAGATTACCTAATCTTTTAAAGCTAGCTAAATCTCTTATGAAGTGGAAGTTTACAAAATATTTATGTGAAGGCTAGCTAGCTAAATAACTGTTCGCCGTATCAAGATATTAAATAATATGATCATACTCTCCCAATTCTCTCATACTTTTTCAAAATTAGAGCATTCTTGGAGAAATCTAGCATTGGGTAAAGGAAGGAAAAAGAAAGCAAAGGAAAGACAAGGAAAGCAAGGGACAAGCAAGGAAGGTTGGATCAAACAACTTCAACATGAGTTTGCAGGTAACACGTTGCATGTGTTATTTCCTAGCTAAGGTGTGAGTGCATGGTACATGCATTAGTTCATTTGGTTTATTTTCTATCATTGGGATGGGTTTTTCCTGCTTTGACAATGGTTTCATCCTTTCCTTGAAATTTCATGGATAGTCATGGTGTGATGGGATTCTTTTCTTGGTTGAGCTTTGGATAGTTAGAAGGTTTTGGAACAGGGTGAGGTGATATTAGGGAAATTCTCAAGGGTTAGGGGTGGAGGAGGTTTAATCACTAGGAAGCCCTCAACAGGTGGGTGGAGTAAGGAAAATTTTTTAAGGTAATGGTGAAGAAACTTTGACGCATCCAAGCTTGTTTGGTATTTTTCATCTCTCGACTGGTTTTTGAGAGATCGCAGTAGCCTGAGGGTGGAGGTGCTTTAATCTCTAGGAATACATGGTTATTTATGTCTTGAGATCCCACAATCATGCTTGGAATATGACACGAGGGTGATTGGATGAATGAATGATTTGGTTCAACCCAATATATGGTTGGGTGGCACATGGAAGTCCCTGACTTAGTTGGATTTTGCATAAGTTAATAAGAGAAATTTTCCTATTATAATATATGAGCACTTGTACTTGTTATTATTGTGATTTGATGGTTGTTTTTTCATGGTTAATAATCTAGTTGTATGTTGGTTATAAGCATGGATTTGTAATGTTCTCTAGTTATGACTTGTTCAGGATTTGATAAGTATTTCATTGTTAATAAATGCATGGACTAACAAGTGTTATTGCAGTTATTATGAGAGGGAATTATACCTTATTAGTGATTCTCAGAAAATTTTTAGACTCATATGATCATATATGCATTCATGACCTATGGATTACATCTTCACCATATGTTTGATGAAATGACTATCATGTTTATTCTTAGTTACGTCAATTCTTTTTCAAGTGTCGTATGATTAGTATTGTCGTGATTAAATTTATCATTCTTAGAAGTTACAAGCATTTCTAAGTAGTGGTCTGGAGGCTAACCTGGAAATGTGGCTTATATCTTGGGACCACACCCTATGAACTAAATATTTTGGGATATAACCACATCAAATTATTGTCATGCATGCGGTTGGAAGCCTATAATTGCACCCTTTCCTTTTCATGCATGTTTTATTTTTGTCGAGGTTAGTGAAAAATTATCCATCTCAGGGTTTGGTCACCTAGGGGTGGTGCTTTGGCACTTGAGTCTCCTATAAGCCTTGAGGGATGTCTGTAAGTTGTTAGTTGTCATCCCCCCTTCCATAACAGAATCTTGGAGGTCAAGTCACATCATAATAACTCTTCGTCTCATGTTTACCCCAGCAGGCTAGTAAAATTAGGTAAATGTGGGAGGGGGTGGTTACAGTCATAGAAGATTTGAAAAGAAATTTTCAAAGACACAATCCATTTTTTTATTTTAATAAATTCAACATGAAATAAGTGTTGCATGGTAGCTTAGTCCCTACCACTTAAGTTAGAAATTATTCTTTTAGAAAAAGAAGATATAGAAGGTCCTAGCATTATACATAAAAAAATATGTAGAATATGTGATGGAGATCAAGATCTTCGTTACCCAAGATATTACAAAAATTCAATGTGTGGTTAAACCTTTATTAGAAAACACACACACACACACACACACACACACACACACACACACACATATATATTAGATGCGAAGAAATAAAAAAACCATGGTGATTATATGCATTAGTGAGACAAGGGCACGAGATAAGAATTTCGGTTAATTAAAAAAGTTTCAAATAATTGAAATATGAATCATCTCCTTTGTCATCCAGCTCAAAAAGGAACACAAAAATCTATCCATGGCTCCTTGTAAAAGTGCACCTAAATATGGAATTCATATTTTGGATAACTATTGGAAACTGCAAATATTTGGAAATGGGCCATGTATTCCAAAAATACAATGTTCATTGATGAAAAATAATAGCTAGTTGTTAATAGATTTTGAAAACATGTGATAGTGATGATATTTTTGAAATCTCACATATTTCCATTCACTCTTATGCTTACATGAATCTCATCTTGAGGGTAGATTCTTGCTAAGACGAAAGAGGCTTGCATCATTTACTAGATTTCAACCCATTTTCAACAACAATATTTTCAGAATAGAGGGACTCTAAATGCTCAAAAGCAGTCAAATCTTTGCTCGTAAATCCTATAATATTATAGGTAATATCTCCATCTTGAAATAAACCTGATACAATCTTGTATCAAAGAATGGAAGAACGAAATGTTCCATATGCATTTATTTCTCTATTATTAATAATACAATACAAAGGATATCATTTTCTCTGAAAAGAAAAAGGATTTACTATTTACAGAGTAGCTGTAGAATGCCCCCCACTATCATTTTTTCGTGAGTAATAGTTCCAATAATTAGTGCTATTAAGAAACAAGGGAATATTTTCCCCAATCATAATGTCTAGATTTGAATATCAACCAAATAATAGAAAACCATCACTGAAAACTGGTGACTGACCATCGATTTGGGAAATCATATAAATTATATTGTTTATATGCCGAAATTCAAAAAATTCTAAGGTCTATAAACCATAGGTTTTTGCGCCTATCAATCTAATAAGAAAGGAACTATCTATTGAAAGAAATGGTATTAGTATTCAATTTTGTTTAAAAACCAATAACAAAAAAAAAAAAGCAATGTCCAAACATGGAGCCAAGTTGCACTTCCATGAATTAATCCATGTAGCAAGATTGCCTTCAAGGCTTGTTGCTTGTAGTGGAGATGGAAAAATCCCTCATTTGTGAAAGTGTTGAGTGCTACCATTTTATAATGAATTTTGTCTAATGTTTCTTTTTGGCTCTACCCCTCTAGCTCTAACATCATGTTGGAGCAATAGTGAAAGCCAACATCTTTTAGAAAGATGTTCATGTTTTCTTTACTCCAAAATCTATCATTTCTTCTGATCTGTTGCAAATGTCTATGAATTTAATTAAACATTCCTCCACCTATTGCTAAGTTGGAGAATGGGGGAAATAATGACATTAGAAACCTAGATAGAAATTGAGGAGAGCTTTCCCTTAATGATTATTTAAAGATATGTATTTTTTCAAATTATATTTGTTGTTTTCTCCATCCTGCAATAAACCTCATACAAGCTTGTATCAAAGAATGAAAGAATGGAAATGTTCCACATGCATTTATTTCTCTCTTATTAATACCACAATACAAATAATATCCTTTGATCTGAAAAAAAAAAAAAAAAAAACTTTTATTATTTACGGAGTCGTAGTAGAATGACCCCTGATATCATTTTGTCATTAGTCATAGTTCCAATAATTAGTGCTCTTGAAAAGCAAGGTAATATTGTCCCCAACAGTAATGTTTAGATTTGAATATCAACCAAATAACAAAAACAATCACTGGCAATTACCAACTGACCATCGACTTGGGAAATCATATAAATTGTATTGTTTATGTACCAAAATTCAAACAAAACTAAGGTCTATAAACCATAGGTTTTTGCACCTATGAATCTAATAAGAAAGAACAAACTAACTATTGAAAGAAATGGTATTAATATTCAATTTTGTTTAAAAATAAATAAAATAAAGCAATGTGCATACATGGAGCCAATCCACACTTGCATGAAGTAATCCCCATAGCAAGATTTCCTTCAGGGCCTCTTGCTTGCAGTGGAGATGGAAAAACCCCTCATTCGTGAAAGTGTTGAGTGCTACCATTTTATCATGAATGTTGTCTAATGTTTCTTTTTGGCTCCCCCCCTCTAGATTTGAGATCATGTTCGAGAAATAGTCAAAGCCAACATCTTTCAAAAATATGTTCATGTCTACTTTACTCCCAGCTCTATCATTACTTCTGGTCTGCTGCAAATTTCTATAAAGTTAATGAAACATTCCTCCACCTATTGCTAAGTTGGAGAATGGGGGAAATAATGTCATTAAAAATCTAGATAGAAATCGACGAGAGCTTTCCCTTAAGTCAATCCATGATTGGCATATGGCATTAGTTCCAAGTGCCCTATCTATATATCTTTAGTCATCCGATATACCTCCCTGAATTGTCAACATCTACAAACTTGTCACAACAAGATGTCATAGAATTAAATCACAAAGTTTAATTTTCTATTGTATTTCAAAGAAATTGAAAAAAACATTAGTGATTCACTCAATGCATTAAATGTAGCTTTTAACAAATGACCATGAGTTCATAGAGTCCAATGTATATCTTTTAGTCACTCAATATGCCTTCACAAATCACTTACCATCCACAAACAACTCTTAGCAACATGTCATCCAATTAAATTGCATGGTTATTTTCTATTCCATTTAAAAGAATTCTAAGAATTTGATTGGTTTGATATTAATGATTAACTAAAGAAATTAAAATAATTTATTGTTATCTTTTAGGTTACGGAGTTTAAGAATTAAAAAAATAATATGAATAGTGCAGCTATATCCAAAAATTATGGTAAGAATATAAGAAGTAGTTCTCCACACAATAACACCTTCAAAGTCATAGCCCAATCATATGTTTAAAAACAATTTTTTCAAATAATACTAAAAAATAAATATTTATTTTTCAAATTTAAACATTGTAAATGATTAATACTCAGGACTGCTAAAACGGTGACATTGAGATGGGACCAATAACATGAGAGGCCAAAGGCTCTCACTCTAAATTTTTATTAGCATGCACATTTACTACACACATTCTATATGAAGCCAAGGTGTGGAGATGGAGGGGGCAACATAGATACTATAATATACCACCATGCACGCAACTTTTAAATGAAATTGCATAAGCTCCTAGCAACTAGTTGTATATGTAGATCAAAGTTTCAATCTGCTTTTTGGTAAATCAAAATATAAGAGAGGTACTTGGCGGCACATAAAACGAGCAGAGTAGCGACCACCAAGACACCACAGTTACAAAACATTGAACGTGGACCGGCGGAAGAAGCAGGAATATGAATTCGTCTCTCCGGAAATTCTTCATCACGCTTTTCTGGCTGCTTGGATTTCGGTTGTATCAAATGAGATTGGTCTCCATCAGACCCGGCCGCTACTGCAGATACCGCCTGCGTGTGAGTTGAGATTGGTTGTTCCCCATTAACAATGTCTTGGCCGTGCTTAGGCGCTTCTTCTTTTAATTCTTCATTCACTTTTGCTTTCTGATCATCCGGTCGAATAACCTCTGGAAGTTTTGGGCCTTCATGCTTTTCTGTTGCTGCAGGTCGTAAGCCTTGTTGCTTGAGGTGGCTCGATCTCTCTTCCTGCTTTGACTGTTTTCCACCGCCATTAACGTCTTCTGTAAGCAACTTCTGATTATTTTGAACGGAAGGCAGGGAGACACGCAACACTTGATTCTTGAACTTGGCGGTGATGTCTTCTGCCTTCACATTCTGGGGGATGCTGACAACCTCTTTGAATGTGCGCCCCTCGCTCTGCGTTGTATCTGATCTCTCGCCCTCCTTTGTTATTTCCTCCATTTCATTTACACTACGTTCTCCGCTGATGATGAGTTTGCCGTGGTCATCAACCTGCACACTTACATCTTTACTTCGAAAACCTGAACAGATCATTCATGAAGTAAAATTATCCCCAAAAGTATTATAAATACAGGTATATATAAACATTACAAAATAGATATAATTTAAAAATATAAAACTATATTTTCTTGGATATCAGTTAATTACCTGGGAGATCAACGATGACGATGAGAGCTTCAGGAGTCTCTTCCGTGCGTACTGCAGGTTCGAACACAGACTCCATCCTGTATCTTAATATTCTCGCTTCGCAAACTACAGAATGGATGTTGAATGTACAGAAAATATGATTGCTGCAAATATTTGGCTAAGAGTTGGGGCTTTTCTTTTGATGATAGATGGCTCTCGTACTGGTGTGTATATGGATATTAATATGCGTTTCCCAAAGCTGAAGGGTGTGCGTGACATAGATTGCGTGTGGATCATGAGTATGTTACGGTCGGCAAGACTTCTCAACGTATAGAGGGAATGTCAACAATAAGTCAAGGAGCCATGAAACTATGGAAAGTAAATTCGTTACAGGGAAGGAGTTGCATGTATATGGAAATCTTTTTCAAACCCCAAAGAGGCAGTTTGGAATATGTTCATTCCTTTCAGAAGCAAAAGTGAACGACCGTAAGTTAACCAACGCAATTAAGCAACGGAAAGTTCGTTTGCATGTATTTGAAAGTGTTGTTGAAGGACGGAACCGGCAATTTGGAATATGCGGATGACTCTCAGTTGCTTCTGATCTGAAGTTTCAAGCAACTATCAGTTAGCCGTGCTCTAACGAGGACATTTCAGTAATATTTTGAGAAAATCGGAATTTTGGTTTACCACTAATAATGATGACTCTGACTTGCTTCTGATCTGAGGTTTCAAGAAACTATCAGTTAGCCGGAGTCTAACGAGGCCATTTCAGTAAGATTTTGATAAAATCCGAATTTTGGGTTATAGTTGTCCAATATTAGGATTTTGTGTGCCTAAAACCATTCAAACACTCGGAGAATTGGATTTCGATTTTTTTACCAAATTCACTGTAGAGGAAATATTGTATCCACGATAGACAACGCCATGTCAGTTATCCCCCGAATAGTCATAATAAGCCTAACGGATTGCTGTTATTTTGACTTTTGTGAAGCTTTTCAGATGATATCTTCGACTGAAAGATATTATGAGTCTTAATGCTTTTCAGATGATAGCTTCCACTTAAAGATGTTATGAGAGATGCGCTCATATCTAGACATTATGCGATGAGGTGATCACACGTGAAACCCATGACGATCAGCGCCGTCAAACTTAAATAAAGTTTGGCATCTTTGAATTATGATTGATTAATTTGAGAGATTAATATTTTGCTTTTACGACTCTCGAATTAGTTACATCCAAGTTCGGTACATGTGAATTTTTATTAATTAATAAGATTTTGTTTTCATGGCTTTCCTGAGTTAATAATTTTTCACTTACAAGTATTAGTAATGCAGTGTGAAATTTATTCATAAGATGTAGAAATAGTACAAATAAAATGGTGAATATTCTTAAATACGAAAACACTTTCTTTCTTTTTCCTAAATTTGAAATGACAGCTGCATTTTTTCAAATTTTGTTTACATGGTCTTCAATAAAATCGAAAAAAATTATAACTTGTGATATATATTACTTGGTTACTTGGAATGAAAGCACGAAATATTTAATTTCTTTTACCTAAAAGTATTGGAAACCCAATAGCCGGCAGGCTTTAATTATTTTTTTATGGCCTAAGAAAATCCAAGATAGTTTGAATCTTAAGTATTTTCTCAATTTTTTTAGAATAAAAGTATGGAAAACCTTAGTATGAAGGGAAAAAGAAGAAAATCAATTTTTTTATTAATAATAATTACAATAATATCAAAGAATTTCAAATATAGTTTCAAATTATTTGAATTAATCTTTGTCACTCTTAAAATATTGATCTTATAATATATTGTAAAAATTTTACTAGATTATAAAAATTAATTGAATTATAATTTTATTTTAAGTTATTATTACTTTTATTATTAATTATACATATATAATATAGTTAGAATGGGTTTAATGGCTAAGAGCATGTATTTCCTCCATTCAAAACAAAGAGGGGATAGAGTGTGTATGGCTTCCTAGATTTCAAAGTCAAATCGTTGCTGGGAGATGAGGTCTGAGGTGACGTGGGTCCCTTGTCCCAAATGGGTCTCATACACCAATTTGGTGTCTGGCTTGGCATGACTTTAAAATTGGATAATAATAATAATAATAATTAGAAAATTATATAACAAGATTCTTAACTATGTGGGTTTAGCTCAACATTATCATGGAGTTTCTTAACATGTAGATTTTGTTAAAATACCATGGGCCAATATCATAGCTTAAAAAAAAACACAACTCATGTTTATATGACATATTTTCATATGATATTTAAATTAAGCAATTTAATTAAAATAGTAGAAAATAAATAACTATTCAGAAATAAATCTTAGCCTTTAATTTATAACTACTACTAAAAATATTCTAAAATTTTATGTGTAAGTTAAATCTCTAACATACATCTAATGATTATAGATAATTAAATTAAATATTCAAAATCCCTATTTCAAAATAAACATACAAAAGCCAAAATATTATTTTATTGAAATAATTTATTTTTAATATTTTTAAATTCAGTTAATTTGTGAGAATTACATTTTTTTATTTTAATAACATTAATTTGAATTAATTATATATATATATTAAAATGATGTGGTTTATTAACATAGCAATGGAGTCTCAGTGACACCCTTAAAAACAACCATCTCATTAACCGTATCACTCTAAATTAACCTACACTTAACATTTTTCCTTTTCTTCTATTCTTTTTCTTTTAATATTTTACTTTATTTTTAATATTAATTGTGCCTATCCTTGATTTTCCAAATGACATAACCCATCTAATCGATGAGATAGGAATCCCACCTCCATAGAAATCCTTAGGCCTGTCACCCCCACATTCCCTATGATGGTGTTTGAGATCCTACCTCTAACACCCCATTTGCTAGCGCACACATCTACATTCCATAATCCAAAATTAACAATGGTGTGGATTACAGGCCATTAAGCTCTACGCACTTTAATTTTTCATTTCGTCTCATAAATACTTTAATTTTTCATTTCTTCTCATAAATACTTACCGCGAGTGGTTTCAATGGGGGACACAAAATGGTCATTCATTAGTTATGGGACATATGATTCAATCGAAAACCGCTTTCATTTGGGTATGTATTAACCTTTTTCGTTATTATGGCAGCTCTAATCATTTATAAGCCTATACTTCATGCCCTACTAAGCTTACTCTACCTATGTAGACATTGCCACTATGGTCCTTGTCATTGGTATGGATACATGATACTCTCAATGTCATCACTAACGTCACTCATATAGATAAATCCTAAATTTTTAAAAAATCAAAATTTTCCAAGTTTTTTAAATTCTTTAAATAATTCTAAGTTTCAAAAACATCTTTGGTAGGTCACTATGAAAATTCATATTTAAAGGAAATCTATTTCTAGTGGTTCAACCTCAATTTCTTCAATTAATGAGTTTTAGTCAATTTCCCCAAATTTTGAACAAGAAATTCCATCAAACAATTCACTAGTGTAATGAAAACATTGCCTCTCAAAATTATGATTTACATTCTAATATTTAACCGATATGATCTCAATTTTAAACCCATATGTCTAATATCACTTACTAAAATGGTTGGGATGGAAAATTTAACCAAATTTCCCATTTTGTTCACCATAATAACCACATCTTTGATACTATAATAATCTGACCTATAAATGACGGCATATGCACCCATCATGAAAAATATTCTAATGTGAAAATAATTAAAACGTTCATAATCACATATGCATAATATTCCGAAGTTTAACAATAATTAAACACATTAAATACAAAACATAAATGACATGAAGATAAATAAAAATTAGAACACTTATGTTTTATGAATAACTACACAATTGATCATAGACATGGGATGTTCTTCCTATTGTATCTATTTCTTGAAGATAGTTTATTGGCTAAGAAAGTATGCGAAGACATCAACTCACCCTGCTTTAGGCACAAGCTATCCCTTGAACTAGAGGGGCTCCTTGAAATGTTAAGAGGTTTATGTCTTTTCATGGTAATGAAAAGCGAACTTTTAAGCAAAGTGGAAAGATTTAGGGGTTTTGAGAGATGGTTGTTGATGTTTTCAAATCCTTTCTTAAATGAATAAAACCCTACTTGCAGAAATCTAATCAAAGGGCCAACATCCAACCATGACAGAATACAATAGCTTGAAAGAGGTTGATAAAAGACCAAAGAAAATATCAGCAAACAATCACACTCACACTGAATACTTATGTCAGGTGATAAGATGCTTATCTCAACTAATAAGATTAGAAACAGTTTGAAGATCTTTCAACAGATTGACAAAATAGAAATTGTTGTTATGCATAAAGCAACAATCTAACCATATAGAGAGATCAAAAGTGATAAAATATCACTTTTATCTACTCAATAATGACTATAACTTTGCAAGGGATATAAAGGAGGTTAATACTTAGCCTATCTTAACTATCCACACGATAGTTTATCACTTTTATCTACTCAATAATGTATATAACTTTGACAAGATATAAGAGAGATTATTACTCATCTTAACCTATCTTAATATCCACACAATATCAAAATAATATAAGAGGGAAAAAAAAAATTAAACCCCTAGTAGCATTACGCTATTATAGAAAAACAAGTGTATGGGTAGATAACATATGCACAGAATTGAAATGAAGGAGTTGTAGCTCTCAGGTGAGTACTGCACTTGGAGACTACACTCAAACGGAGAGATCACTCTACATTCATGAATAAAAAATTACATCATTAAGTACATCAAAAGAAATCAGGAAGTTGCAAACAAACTCCTAAATTATGGGAACAAATCCTAAACTAAGGAGATACTTTACAACTTATGTAACCTTTTCTCCATTAATACATAAATAATATAGTTATTTTCAACTCCCCCCCTTAATGGAGAAAGGATTATCCTGAACTCCTAGCATCCTTCTAAACAATTCAAACTTTACCCGTGCAAGAGGCTTAGTAAAAATATCAGCCATATTGTCACAAGTTTTACAATATTCAACAAAGATTTCTTTTGACTGTAGTTTTTCTCTGACAAAATGGAACTGAGTGTCAATATGTTTGGTGTTTTTATGAAACATTGGATTGTATGCTAGTTTAATGGTACTCTGGTTGTCACTTTTGATGGAAGTTGAATTTTTCTGTTCTTCTCCTGCATCATTGAGAAGCCTTCTCAACCAGATTGCTTCACACGTAGCTGCACACAATGCTTGGTACTCAGCTTCACATGAAGATAATGCTACAGTGCTTTGCTTTTTGCTGCTCCATGCTATGACCCCGTATCCTATGTTGAATGCGTAACTTGTGATAGACCTTCGATCATCCAGGTTACCTGCCCAGTCTGAATCTGAAAAACCTGCTAGAGTAACATCAGATAAGTCAGTGTATAAAATGCCATAATTAACAGTACCACAAATATACCTCAACACGCTTTTTGCTACTACCCAGTGACTTTCAAGTGGTGTTGACATGAATTGGCTCAACACACTAACAGAGTATGCCAGGTCTGGTCTAGCTGTTGTGAGATATATCAAACTCCCAACTAACTGTCTGTGCATAGTGGCATCCACCTCCTTAGTGTCATCGTCACTACACAACTTCAAATTCTTCTGCAATGGTGTTGCTGTTGACCTACACTGATCCATGCCAAATTTTTCCCGCAGACTTCTGGCATACTTTCCTTGAGTAAGAAAAGTTTTCCAGTATCTCTCCATACTTCCAATCCCAGACAGTAATGGAGACTTCCGAGATCTTTCATTTCAAAAAATTGTGCCATCAACCATTTGATTTCTTTGATTAAATTATCTGCATTGCCTATTATGATCGTGTCATCCACATACAAAGAAATCAAAATAATATACCCCTGTTTATTGTACTTGGTATACAAATTTAGGTCATTCAAACTCCTATGAAAACCATGCTCTAAAAGGAAAGAATCAATCTTTTCGTACCAAGAACTGGGTGCTTGTTTTAAGCCATATAGTGCCTTTTTCAATCTAAAAAAAAGATGTTCCTGCCCCTTCATTACAAACCCCTCAGGCTGTACTAAGTAAATTTCTTCTTTTAATTCCCCATTTAAAAATGAAAATTTAACATCAAGCTGGTGTAGCTCCCAATTATGTTTAGTTGCTAGAGAAATAAGCATTCTAATAGTGTTTAACTTTGCTACAGGAGCAAAGGTATCATCAAAATCTATACCCTCTTGCTGTGAGTACCCCTTTGCAACCAGCCTAGCTTTTAGTTTTTCTATACTTCCATCTGCATTCATTTTTTATTTAAACATCCATTTACATCCTATGGGTGTTTTATCTTTAGGCAGTTCAACTAAATCCCAAGTGTTATTTCTAAGAATAGATTCTATCTCTTCATTCATTGCAGCCCTCCATGCCTCAGATTGACTAGCTTCTTTGTAATTAGTGGGCTCTACAATGTTCAAAATATTTGACATCAAAGCATGGTCTTTCAATCTGGATGGTTTTTTAGTCTTCCTACCTGATCTCCTTGGTAGGGGACTTACCTCAAATTTGTTTTCTTCAGATTTATTTGGGCTTGCATTATCACCTTCTTCCTTTTTTTCTTTCTGCTCTTCTTTCTGCTCCTGCTCTCGTTCATCCTTGCTGCTTTCCTCCATCAAGAATGGAATGTGCCAATCATTATCACTGTCATCTTTCCCTTCCTAAACCTATTTATGAAACACTACATCCCTACTTGCAAATATCTTATGAGACACAGAATTGAACAACTTATATGCCTTAAATTCAGTACCATATCCAACAAAGATGCATTTGATAGCTTTAGGGTCTAATTTCTTCCTATTAGCTTTGGGTATGTGGGAAAATGCTTTTGACCCAAATACTCTTAAATGATTTACTACTGGTTTGAGTCCATATAAAGCTTCAAAAGGGGTTTTGAAGCCAAGATATCTGGTAGGACTTCTGTTCTTTAAATAGACAGCAGTATTAATAGCTTCTACCCAAAAACTATTAGATAGACCCTTACCTTGTAACATTCTCCTTGCGCACTCCACCAAAGTTCTGTTCTTGCGCTATGCCACTCCATTCTGCTGTGGTGTGTGTGGCACTGTAAACTACTGCACAATCCCATGAGACTTGCAGAATTTCATGAATTCTCCTAACCTGTATTCTCCCCCTTGATCAGAGCGGAGAATTTTTATGCTTTTTCCAAGCTGTTTTTCCACCAAGGTTTTAAATTCTATAAAATACTGGAAAGTCTGACTTTTTTTACTCAGAAAATAAACCCGTGAATATCTAGTGCAATCATCAATAAATAACATAAAGTAATATGATCCACCTAGCAACCTCATCTACATAGGTTCGCATATGTCAGTATGCACTAGTTCTAGGATATCTCTTTCCTTCCTTCTATCATGCACAGGAAACTCTTCTCTATGCATTTTACCTAAGGCACAACCATCACAATTTAACTGAGTACTGTGAAAGACAGGGAGCCCCTCGACCATACCTTTTCTCTGTAATAGCATGAGGTCCTGTCAATTCAAATGACCGAATCTCTGGTGCCAAAGTTGTTCAGTTGTCGATCCACCTACAACCATGGCTCATTGTGGTATACTTTTTACATCCAGTCTGTATAGGCTTCCTATGCGCACGCCTGTTGCAAAAATTTCTTTCCTGCAATCCTTTATGACACAATGAGTGTTGAATATTTCAACTTGAATATCTTGATCATTTATCATGGATATAGATATCAAATTTTTCTTAATTCCGGGTACATACAAAACATTTTTAAGACGACTGATATCACCATTTGGTAACTTTACCGGAATATCCCCATAGCCTTTAATCTCGTATCCACTATCACTCCTAAATAAATTTTTGATCCATATGTACTTTCTTTAAGAGTTTCAAAACATTCCTTCTTACCTTTCATGTGAGAGGATGCACCAGAATCGACATACCAGATGTCGTCTTCATTGGATGCTGAAAGGGCACAGTCAGCTGTGAACAGTCGAAATTCATGATTAAGATCTTCATCTTCTTCAACAAAGTATCCTCTGTGCTTCACCATCGCCAACTTTTTCTTTGCATCATCTGCCTACTTCTTAAGGCATTCCATCTGTATATGACCCTTCTTTCCACAATAATAGCATCTTTTTACAGGATGATTTACAGACATACCTTTATACGGACTCTTCTACGATGCACCTCCTCCTCTCTGGTGCTGTTACGACTATGATTTCTATTGTGGCTGCTTCCCTCTGAATGATTTTCGTTTCACCATCAGAGCAATATCATCGCTCTGGGGTTTCAAATTCTACCGCCGCTCCTCTTCTTGCAGCAAGATCCCTGTCAGATCTTCAAATGTAGGCACTTTCTCCCTTGCTTCCAATCCAATGATGAACATTTGATATTCATCTCTCATCCCATTCAGCGTGATTGTGATGATATTGGAATCAAACACCTTCTCTCCGATGTCTCCCAATCCGTCTTTCAGATCTTTAACTCGCGCGATGAATGCAGCAGAAGTCTCGCTTTTGTCCATCTTCATTGAAAACAACTTGACTTTGAGTGCCATAATCCGATTTGTATTCTGGGTTTGATACAAAATTTTGATGGTCGTCCAAATCTCCGCGGACGTTTTACACTCTCTGATATGTGGGACAATGTTGTCCTTGACGGACATCTTCAGCAAAACTTTTTCTTTGTTTTCTCACTTATCCCATTCTTGCTCCTATGTAGTTGCCCTTATAACTGAATTCGGTCTTTGTTCATCTCCTGTAACTATCGACCATGCATTCGCACCCTCAAGCAAGGTCTGTATCTTAAACTTCCAGTTCGTGAAGTTAGATCCATCGACTTTGCTAGACTCGTGGAGATATGATTCCATAGTATTACTCATTCTGAACTGATCTACAAGTAAATGAATCAACCTTACTGATTCAGAAAAAAAAATAAAAAAAATAAAATAAAATCAATACCTGTTAGATTTTGACAACCGATCTGCCACTGCTTTGCTAGTTCTCCTGATTCACCCACTGTATCTTCGATTTAGATCCAGCAATATCTAGCAAATCTACAAAAAAAAAATAATCTTGCTCCACTAAGCAAATACATTGTCTCCCAATACAGCCACAAAAATGATTCGATCTGCCTCTCCCGGACAGATTTGCAACTTCTCCGATCTGCAACTCCCGCAGATCTTCAGCGAAGTTGAGGCTTCCCACGGATCTTCCACTGAAGGTGAGGTAGTGTATTCTCGAACAAAAAATCCACGCCCAGGCACTTTCCCGAGCGAAAAATCTGCGCCCAGATCAAAAACTTCACAAGGAAAAATCTTGGCGCGATTTTTCCGTGCGTTTCCGCACCACTCCTGTGATTTGGCACGCTGGCGTAGGTATAGGCCGAACATACGTGCCAATTTCGCTTCTTAGCGTGACTGTCAGCGTAGAAAGCACGCCAACCCCCTTCTGCTCAGAGATTAAAAAATCATCTTAGTCCGTGAGCCAGGTGTTACTGCAGTCCACCTGCTCGATCGAGCACAAAGCTCTATGAGCACACAGATCTCGTGTACACACAGCCACAAAGGCACTTTTAGCCACGAAGGCGATTCTGCCACAAAGGAAAATTGGCCACAAAGGCGATTCAGCAACAAAGGCGATAAAAGATCAGGCTCACCCAATCTGAGCTCTAATACCAAGATAAAATATGCACAAAATTGAAATGAAGGAGTTGTAGCTCTCAAGTGAGTACTGCACCTGGAGACTACACTCAAACGGAGAGATCACTCTACATTCATGAATCAGAAATTACATCATTAAGTATATCACAAGAAATCAGGAAGTTGAAAACAAACTCCTAAATTCTAGGAACAAATCCTAAACTAAGGAGATACTTATGTAATCTTTTCTCCATTAATACATAAATAATATAATTATTTTCAACTTGGGTTTCCCAAAATCAAACCCCCTTACATTGAAAATTCTGATATTTAAAATAAATTACAAAGATACCAACAGTCACTATCCTTTAGGAATTAAAAATATAACGATAAACTAAAAATAAAAACAATCTTTGATTTGTAACAAGAAATTTGGAACTATTGGAGTCAAATGCCTTCAAATATGGAAATAATCCTCTGTTCCCTAATCTTCTCGTAGTCTTGGAAAAAAAAGACTTGCTATTGACTGATACTCTGCCCTTAGATTTGGAGTTATTGCTTAGTGCCCAATATCTTCCTTAAAACTTGGATATATCAAGTAGTTGTCCCTTGCAAATCATTCAACCTCCCTTTAAATCAAGCCAGCTTTGCCACCTATGCTTTCTAGTTGTTATGTAACACTTATTTCCTCTTAACTTCAATTTGTTACCACTCTTTCTAATATGCGCACAATTTGTATCATTTTAGGTTATCTTGGTGAGGTCTGTGTATACAACAATACTACCTGAATCATTGCTTCAACTTCTTTTCATTATAGTTATTTGAAAACCAGCACATCCTATAATATCATAATCACGATCCCTAGAAGAAATTACTAGAAGACATTCTAGTAAATTGGCATTAATGAACATTGAACTCGAACTAGCACACCAGTTTTTAACTCCTTAAGATCTCCACCATTAATTTACATAATTTGTTGAAATGACTCATTTTGATTTAATCTTTCAATTGCATCTCAGAGCGATGGGCGGTTTTGTTATCTGCAGAAATAATATTCCCAGGTCATAGAAATCAAACATGGTAACCCAAATACCTTTCCTTTTTTTTCTCTGGATCAATATAACAAAATATGCTGGTAGGGATGGTGTCTTTGTATTCTGTTTCTATGGTTGTGGTATTTTTATGCACATGCCTAGCAACACCGACTTCACCAATCTTGCTAACAAAATTTTCGTCAAGGAAGATAGTAGCAGGCTTGGCTTTGCACTGTGAAGAAAAATCCTGCAAATGCTACTTCCCAAGCAATGATGAAGCATGAAAACCATGCAAAGAGAGTATTGTTCCCCTTTCAGGTCTAGGCTATTATTTTCCATCTATTCATAGACCAACACCCATGCTCAGACAAGCTGCAAGCAAAACTAGAAAATTCGGGTGAAGAATATGGCTCAAAACCTCCAAATCATGTTGAAATTGTTATTGTATTCCTTGAGTTGCTTCACTTCTAAGAAATTTGATGGACACTATGGTATGTTGTAATCTTCTCTTGTAGACTACACCAAAACCTCTCTCTCTTATCTTGAGTGATTGAGATGAGAAATTTGTGACAAAGTAAGTTTCTTCTATTGAGTATATTTTATATCCTTGATGACAAGATGCATGTGAATCCCTTGGCGTAAATGACATGGTCAAGATATTCCTCTTTAGCAGATAATCTCCCTTAATAAGAATTCCACATCCTAGATCAATGATAGTCCTCGAAACTGGAACTTCGAAACTTGTTAAGAGAGTTTGTAATGGCCTTCATTGCGTGAACGTTTATGATATTTTAGCAAACCTCATTGTAGTTCTCACATTATCTTATGTTATTGTTGTATCTCACATATAATTGAAAGCAATATCTTACCATCAACAGAGAGAAGTCAAACTAAGGAATTTTTAAACCAAATTTTGATTCTCCTAGTTGGATTGTATAATACATCACCTGTGTTATGCCTGTTTACAATAATAGCTATAATATCAAGATCATAGCAGATTAATACTAAATAAATAATACAAGATTACTGTACCCAAAATAAACCCCATAAAATATATTAGCAAAACTTGCCCTCTTCTATCCTGTGCAAGGAACATGTAGGTGGCACTTGTAGTTTCCATCTTCATAAAGGTAGAAATTGATGGTTCCATGTTCTCACACTTTATGTTGTACCTGAAGCTTTCTTGCTAATTCCCCACACTAACACATTTTCCTGCAGTAGAGCATAATACCACCAATCCCTTTTAGGGGAATATTGAAATCTTGGTTTCTTAAAATTGGATTGCCTCAAAATCATTGAGGTGTAACCTTGCAACACTAATTGACGATGGAGTTCATCATTTTTTGAAGAAAGAAATCTTGCAAATTCGGCAAGTGAGTATTTTACTGTAAGAAACAAATTTTGATTTTCTATATGCCCATAGATATGAGAATCAACTTAGGCCTACTAATAATTTACCACAAAAATAGATGGCATAACAAAAAATATGATGAGGAATCGTATCACTAGTATTCGTTGATGAAAACCTCAATTTCTCCCTCCTCTGTTTCTACTTGCTGGAAACTATGCACTAGATGTAGGTTCAACATCAAATAGTTTTACATGTCAATGTAGATAGGCACGTGGAATTAGTACTAAATTACAGATCTATAATCAGAAAGGTATGATCTCTCCAAGTACTTTCGAGTTTGAGACTCCGAGTTCCACATTAGTAATACTTCATGGACAATCATAATGCTCCATAGACCTTCACCATGGAGTTTCTCATCAGAAGATATTTTATGGGCCTCAAATACACCATTTGATATTTTAAGGACTGATACATAAAAATTACACCCACTAAGCTCAAACACAACAATTGGGTTTTCCTTCTCATTCATGTCATAAGAAAGGACTATTGCATTTGGCACTTCTTGTGTAACCTCAAGGCCAAATAACATATCAAACAAAAAGGAATACTTGTGTTCTTATTGTGGCTTATTAATTTTAATAGCGTGGCCTTAAATGAGAATGCGACATCGTTTAAACCGTGTTCATCATTCGTAAATATCATATGCACCTACTACATAAAAAAATAACAAGTTCCAGAACCAAATGAAATCATTGTATAGTTGAATTAATAAAGTATGTATTGTTCATATTAAATATGTCATTGGAAAATCAGAGCTATCTTTTAAATCTTTCACTGTTTCATCTATTGTGTCATCTCAGAGTTTATTTTCTGCAAACTCAATTAATTTCAGTCCTTTCAAAATGATGAACAATTTTCCAACCATTGGAAATAAGAATTGTATTTTGAATGGAAAATAGATATGGGTGAAATAAATATTGTAGCATATTTTCCAACACACTTCCATTTTAGTGTTTTTTTTACCAACATTATACAATGCGCTAAAGCAAATCATATCTTAGTTGTGTTTCGTTGGATGTCTTCCAAAGGAGCAACCACCTGCAGCATAGAGGAACACATAGAATGGCATGGCTTCGAATGGGTGGAAATATCATGAATGGACACTAAATAAACATGTGGTCTTGCAAAACACTTGTCTCCCAAATTAATCAAGAACCTCGAATGTTGACAGTTGACGAATGTATATGAAGAAAACCCAAGAGTGGAATGCATAGGGGTCTCTCATAGTTTTCGTTTTTTTGCGAGGGTCCGATTTTAACCTATGCCTTCCACATATCTAAAGTGATTTGAAAAATGTAGAATCACTGGACCCCCCTTCCACTAAACATCGAGCACGACATCGAGCACGCGAGGGGATTCAATATTTATAATAGCCATTGATCATTTGGATAGTATTATTGATTCAAGAAACCTATGTACGCTTATTACTAAACATCAATCTTATTTTATGTTTTATGAGTGATGCATCTAAAATGTTTTCCTTGAAACAAAGAAGGCGTACCTTTATTCATTTTGGTCAGAGAGACTATGAAATATGTAACCATAAAACTTGTGATAATGTTGTCACTCATATTCACTCTCATAACAAGTAGAGTGCATACTTTCCAGAGGTTCAACAATTAGCCTCTTATCAAGATATAGTATTACATGAATGCTTCAATCAAAACCTTCCCTTACCCACTGATAGTCATTGATTTCTTTACCTCCAATGCTGAAGTATCCTTTAACATGTTACTGGTGTGAACTAACTGTCTTTTCTGAGTTTTTGTCTTACATTCCCTTTGAGATTTCTTCCATATTCCTCAATGGCATACTCAACCTTTAGATAACAGAAATTTCAACTTATTTAATTCCTCTTACACCATTTTCTTACTTTCTCAATGCCTATTAACAACTACAAGTTCTGCAAAAAGAATCAACCCCCTTTGTATAAATGAGGAACAAATGAATTCTTTGAAATATCAACAAAACCATGATGAAAACTCATATTTCTAAGTTGTTGGAAAGGCCTCCTAATGCTCAAAATGAAAATTACATTTTGAGGGGGTAACATAAGTCATCATGAAAAACACAAACACACTAAGATTTGTATGGTTACACTTGTCATCTCTGTAAAATTTGGTTGTAGATCTAATAGTAAAAGACATTATTGGAGAGCTTTATACTGCAGACACAATATTCTTATCGAGAAATCCCATTTATGACAACAAGTATGCCTTCGAGGAAGAATTCTGAGAGGATGATGATCTTTCCTTTTATACATGTGTAACTGCTAGTTCTTACTTTATACACACAGAATATGTGAACTCGGGTTACTTTGGTATCATAATTTCAAAATTCTCAAATAGACGAATTCTTAATTTGTAGATGACTTGGGCACCTTTGAGAAAATCCCTTCCAATACTATTTCAAGAAAAAGACAACACCCTAATGCAGATCACAGATTTCTGGCAAAGCTCAAAAAATTTTGTGTGGCGTCTTTCCAAGAAAATGTTACAGCATATGCTCCAACTAAGGGTTGCTTACCCCTGTGAGATGTGGAGAAATGTAGACCAAGTGCCTTGAATCCTTTGGAAATGATGTCATACCAATCTCATATGCAATCTGTTATGACCAAACAATCACATTAATAGAGTATCATGCAATTTGTAAGCTATCATCTGCAACCTATAATCTGTGAACTCGTACCTGTAACTGCAACCTACACTCTGTTTTAATTTGAAGCCTCACTGCAAACAACCATCTTCTGCAGTAGAAAAGAAACCATAGTAGTGCTTAATCCATTGGGCTATGGAGTCACTATTTAACTCATATACTACACACCAAATGCTCATAATAAAAGCTTATTCAATGACATGCCCCTAGTTATTGAACCAAAAGTATGCACTATTAAGTGTAGTCAAATTACCATTGTAGCCAAGTGAGGATTGGATTATTTGACAGGCCACCTTGTATGTGGCTAAAAATATGAAAAGAATATACAAGATGGAAATAAAATTCCATGAGAAACTTATACTTATAGGTGTAAATTATTAAGTTACTGGCACATACATAATTCAAGAACTATGAAAAATTCATCCTCTATAAAATTTGAAATATTTTATTATTGCCAAGAGAAAGAAAAATATACTGCTTTATGCAATCATTACTGAGCCTTGAGAAAACACAATAGTAAATGCACTTGAATCTTGAACCAATGGAATCTGCAACCCATAGAATTTCCAAATAAAAACAAAGTGGAGCCACCACATGAAATAATTACCAAATAGAAACAAAGTTGAGCCACCACATGAAGTAAATGCAATCAATAGCCAATTTATAATTTGTATTCACCATCAAATAATTGATCTAATAAATTATTATTCTCTTATGGAAATTTGTCTTCATTACTGTGCTCCCCAACAATGACTCCAAATGTTGTATTTATTTCTTGAAGACATTTTATTGGCTGAGAAATTGTGCCAAAAAAGAAACCCACCTTGCTTTAGGCTCAAGCTAGCGCTTAAACCAGAGGGGGCTCCCTTAGATATTATGAGTCGTGTCATTGTTCATGGCAATAAATAACAATATTTTAAGCAAAGTTGCCAAATTTAGGATTTTTGAGAGGTGGATGTTGAGGGTTTCAGATCCTTGCTTAAATGAATGAAACTCTACTTGCTTGAATCTAATCAAAGGGCCAACATCCAACCATGACACAATGCAATATTTTGAAATGGTTTAATGGAAGACCAAAGAATATATTATCCATTGGTCATACTTAAACTAAATACTTATGTCAACTGATAAGATTAGAAAGTGTGTGAATATTCTTCAACAACTTGACAATATATAAATTGTTGTTATGCAAAAAAAAAAAACTAACTGTATAGAGGGATCAAAAGTGACAATTACTCACTTTGATTTACTCAATAATGAGAAAAAATTTGCAAGGGATGTAAGGGAAGCTGATACTAATTATCTACATTTCAAAATATATGAGGGAAAAATATTATGAAAAATAAGAAGAACTCAAATGAAACACAATTCTTCTATTAGCTGAATCCAAAAGAATTTAATGAAAACTCTGGTAGCATTAAGCTATTATAGAAAAACAAGTGTATGGTTTTCCACAAATCCAAGTGTATTTATAAGAAATTACAAAGATACCAGCAGTTAATATCCTTTAGGATTTAAAAATCTAATAATAAACAAAAAATAAAAAAAATATTTGATTTGTGACAGGAAATTTGGAGCTATTGGAGTCAAATGCCTTCAAGTATGGAAATAATATTTCTTCTTGATCTTCACCCAATTCTGTAAAAAAATGACTTAGTATTGACTAATCATATTCCTTTATCTTTGTAGTTGTTTCTTAATGCCTAATATCTTCCTTAAAACCTAGAGTTATCATGTAGTTGTCCCCTGCAAATCAATCAAACATTGTGGTCCCCTGCAAATAGTCAACTACCCTTTAAATAAAGGAAGCTCTACCACCTATGCTTGCTAGATGTTACATAACACTTCTTTCCTTTAGACTTCAATTTGCTTCCACTCTTTCTAATATCTGCACAATTTCAGTCATTTTCAGTTTATCTTCTAGTGAGGTCTATGTATACAACAATGCTACCTGAATCATTGCTTCAAATTTGTCTCATTATAATTATTTGAAAACCAGCATATCCTATAACATCATAATCACCATTCCCAAAAGAAAACATTGGAAGACATTTAAGTGAATTGGAATTAATGAACATTGAACTCAAAATAGTGCACTAGTTTTTAACTCCTTACAAGGCTAATCTCTAGCATTATTGTCCATAATTTTTTGAAATGAGTCATTTTCAGTTACTCTTTCAACTACATGTGTTAAAATAATGGGTGGTTTTTCTATCTATTAAAATAATACTCCCATAGCATAGACATCAGATATAGAAACACTAATACCAGTTATTTTCTTTCTCTGGATCAATATAACAAAATATGTATGCAGGGATGGTGTCTTTGTATTCTGTTACCATGGTCATGGTGTTTGTAGGCACAAGCCTAGAAAAAACCACATCACCAATCTTGCTAATAAAATTTTGGTCAAGCAAGATAGTAGCAGGCTTCATGTCATGATGAAAAATCGACTTTGGCTTGGCACTATGAAGAAAATTCCTGCAAATTCCACCTCCCAAGCAACAATGAAGCATGAAAACCATGGAAAGGAAGTAATTTTTCCTTTGCAGTGATATAAAATCTTCTAGTCTATCATTTTCCATATATTCATAAACCAAACACCCATGCTTAGGACAAGCTCCAAGAAAAAGTAGCAAATTCGGTTGACGAATATGGCTCAAACCCTCCAAGTCCTCACTACAAGAAAAAAAGACATTGGCGAGTGTCATGCTTGTGAAAGACCTTTAAGGTCCGTCACCAATGTCACATATGGTGATGGTCCTTAAAAATGCGTCATTGTAACTGTATATAGTGATGGTACTTTAAGGTTCGTCACCAAAGCCATTTTCAATGACACTTTTGGTGAGGGCCGTTAAAGGCTCGTCATTAATTCTCTCTTTGGTGACACTTCTAGTGACGAAACTTTAATGACCCTCACCAATGCTCTTTTTGTTAACTTTTGGTGACGCTCAAAAAATATTTGTCGTCATTGATCATTCTAATGAGTTTTTGATGATGCTATGTACCTGTTAATATATTTTTTGTCAAAAGATAACGATTTAAGACCATTATTATGGAGTATTTTTTATAATATTTCCAACACCATAGTTGTTAGAGTCAGTCAATTTGTTAAGAAGTAATTAGTGTGTATCATTTCTGTCAAGTAATGACTATTCAAATATAGTTTTCCTATTGAGTTTATTATCTAGAAAATTCCCCTTAGATAAAGTTATACTAGTGTGTGTAGGAAATATATTATTTAATACTTAATCAAACTTTGTCAATTCTATTAATGAGAAATACCTAACACTCCTCAACAATATGGGAACACCTTAAATTAATGCTTTGGCACTCACTAACATTTCTTAGCACCTCGCATGTCCTGGAACATATTTGTAGCTAGAACATCTTGTCATGAAACTGACGCCCAAGCACATGGTGGCATGCGCTGGCACAACATATAACTCTCCTAGCATGTGTTGGCATGCAAGTAGTCCCAAGAATTCCCTGGAACACCTTGGTTGCATGCATTGACATACATTAGCACTTGGCACACAATGCCACTTGGCATGTATTGGGACCTATTATTAGTGTTCCTAGGATGCCCATTTTGAAAAATATAGTCTCAATTTATTAACCCTCTTATGTGTTCATTTCATTTCATTTTAGATTGGTTCTTCCTTTAGTTGCATTAACACTTCTTGACACATATTGACATACCCTAGCAACCTGCACATCCTTAGAACCTTGCATGTATTGGCATATCTTGGCACTATTTGGCACATATAATTAGCACACCTTGGAACTCCCTAGCACACTTTGGCACTTCTTAACACACCTTTATATTCACTAGCATGCCTTGTCAATTCTTAGCATACCTTGTGACTCCCTCCTTGGCATGACAACTAGCACTCATTAACACTAGTCCACGGCACATGTTCCTCATATTCATTAACTTCCATTAATTTTGACCTAGTGATCCCTTAATGTTTTTTCCTAGTACTCCTTAACACTCCTTAACATGCATTAGCACTCTTCAACATGCCCTTCCACTTCATAACATGCATAACAATCCCTAACACATATTGGTGCTTGGAAATTCTAAGCATGTATGGAATACGTTGATATGCCTTGGTATGATTTGACATGGTTTAATATTAAATTTATTTGAGATAAATTGTTGGAAAGTAGATGAGAAGAAACGAAGGAAGACTTGGCATTTATAATGCACTAAGACTTTGCACTTGGCACCTATTGGCACCTAGTGTTGGTGTGCCTAGCATTCCCCTCTTGGAAAAGTTAAATTTATGGTTTATTAACCCTCTTATTTGTTCATTTCCTTGTAGTTTAACTTGTTTCTCCCTTTTGTTTCCTTGATAGTCCCTCACACGCATTGACACACCCTTGCACATCTTGGCATGCCTTATCACTTGGCCATCTTAGCATGTTTGACATGCCTTCGCACTATCTGGAACATCTTAGCATTCCCTACCACGCCTTCGCACTCATGTCCTCACAACTAGCCTTTACAATTTTTCATGACTTGGGAACCCAATAAAGTCATTGGCTACTGCATTTCATGTGACAATATTTTCCTACTTCAACCGCAACAACTTGACCAATTGCACCTACTACAAGTAGATTGTGCCTTGTTCACTTAAGAACTACCTATAACTCATTTTATGCCACTCATGTCCAAGCTCAACTTTTCCCACTTAACTAGTTACCAAGACAAGGATCATATGATCTAGCCATGGCTATAAAACAACTAAGCAACATAGCTTAAATAGACCATATTTCAAAAGTATGTTCAGTTCATATAAACAGTAGAACATTAACTGATAGTTTGAAAATACTACAAGATGCACAAGACAAACAAGATATAAGCTAACACAAATCGAGTGCCCCAAAACTTATACACAAAAATTTACATAATTCAAATATCTAGAATATTTTAAAACAAGAGCATGTAGCCAAAGTGTGTCACATCTCATTTAAAAAAAATAGCTAAAGGCAAAACGATGTTTTACCTAGCATAAATTGATTTCCCTTTGTCTAAAACTACTATGTCAAGCCTCGTATAAAAACCATAGGCTTGCCTCCTGTAAATCCTATTCTGAAATTCTCCTAACACACATTGTCCTTAACACACTTGAATTTTCTAACACTCCCTGGCACACACTCTTATTCTTTCCTTTCCATGAATTTTGACCTAGTTATCCCTTGATATGCCCTGACACTCCCTAACACTCTAGTTCAACATGCATTGAAATTTTCTAACATGTGTTAGCAAGCATTTTCATTCCTTTTCATGCCATGACCCTCCCTAGCTATCATGCCCTCACAACTACCCTTACTTAATTTTCAACTTGAGAACCCAACCAAGCACTTGCTTGACTACAAGAGCTTGACCAAGTTACGGTTACTACAACTAGATTATGTTGTTGAATTGTGTATCTTGGGAGGTACTCCACAAGCCTTGTGAGATGGGTTTGTGTGAGTTTGCTCACAAAAGGATTTGTGGGAAAAGAAGCCAAGAAAAGGTATTTTGGACCCAAGATGGGGTTTAAAATCTAAAAGAAAATTAAAAAGGGAAATTAATATTTCTTAAGGTCTAAGTGGATAAAACCCGTAAGTTCTAGAGGGTTCCTAAGAGGTCTAGGAAAAACTATTTAAGGAGGCCTTAGGATGAAGGAAATAAAATCTAGTGAGAAGAAGCTCATTTGATCAAGGGGGCGAAGAGAGATGTAGTCCTAAGGAGGCCATGATCATTAGCATGTCTATCATTCATTAATATGCCTCGGTATGCTTTGGCATGGTTTAATATTGAAGTTATTTGATATCAATTATTGGAAAGTAGAAGAGAAGTAACAGATGATGATTTGGCACTTAGAATGCATTAACACTTGGCACTTGACACTTATTTCCACCTAGTGTTGGTGTGCATAGCATGCCCCTCCTCGAAAATGTAAATTGATGACTTATTAACCCTATGATGTGTTCATTTCCTTGTAGTTTAACTTGTTTCTCCTTTTTGTTTCCTTGATAGTCCCTGACACGTATTGTCACACCCTTGCACATCTTGGAATGCCTTAGCACTTGACACATCTTAACATATTTGGCGTGCCTTGAAACTATATGACACATGTTAGCATTCCCTAGCATGCCTTGGCACTCATGCCCTAAAAACTAGCCTTGCATTTTTTCACGACTTGGGAACCCCATCAAGTCCTTAGCTATTGCACTTCATGTGACATTAGTCTCCTTCAGTTGTAACAACTTGATCAATTGCACCTACTACAAGTAGATTATGCCTTGTTCAACTAAGAATTGCCTATACCTCATCTTAGGCCACTGATGTCCAAGCTGAACTTTACCCACTTAAGAACTTAAAAAGACAACGATCACATCTAGCCATGGCCATAAAACAAAAAAACAACATAGCTTACATAGGCAATATTTCACATGTATGTCCATTTCATATAAATAGTAGAGCATTAACTGATAGTTTGAAAGAACCAAAAGATACACGTGACACAGAAGATATAAGTTGGCACAAACCGAGTGCCCCAAAACTTATACACAACAATGTACAAATATGAAATTGTCTAAAATAGTTTAAAACATGACCGTTCAGCCAAAGTGTGCCACATGTCATATAAAAATAATAGATAAAGGAAAAATAGTATTGTGCCCAACACAAAGTCTCCTTTTGTCTGAAACTACTTTGTAGAGCCCCTTATCGCAATCGTAGGCTTGCCTCTTGCAAATCCTATTATGAAATTCTTCTAACACACTCCATCCTTGGCACACTTGAATTCACTGACACTCTCTGTCACACACTCTTTGTTTTTCATTTCAATGCATTTTGACCTAGTTCTCCGTTGTGATGCCTTGACACTCCTTAAAACTCCTCAACTTGCATTGAAATTTTCTGGCATGTGTTAGCACACCTTTTAATTCCTCAGCATGCCCTAAACCTTCCTAGTTATCATTCCCTCACAACTACCCTTACTTAATTTGAAACTTGGGAACCCAACCAAGTCCTCACTTGACTACAAGAGCTTGACCAAGTTACAATTACTACAACTAGACTATGTTGTTGAATTGTATAGCTTGGGAGGTAATCCACAAGCCTAGTGAGATGGGTTTGTGTGAGTTTGGTCACAAAAGGCTTTGTGGGAAAAGAACCCAAGTGAAGGGGTTTTGGACCCAAGATGAGGTTTAAAATATAAAAGAAAATTAAAATGGAAAATTAATATTTCCTAAGGTCTAACTGGATAAATCCCATAGGTCACAACCGGTTCGTAATAGGCCTAGCTAGGAAAATATATTTAAGGAAGCCTTAGTATGAAGGCAAGAACATCAAGTGAGAAGGATATCATTTGATCAAGGAGGTCAGGAGAGATTTAGTCCTAAAGTAGGTTGAGTTAGAGGGTTGAGTAAGGGTTACTAAAGGGAGGCCATGATCATCAACCGAGAGAAATATCTTCATGTGAGGGTTCAAAAGAATGTCACATACCTTAATGGGTTCAATATAGGAAGTAGGATGGCATACTATTGGTTCTCTTATGGAATATTGAGCTCAAGAGAGGCAACTCATGATAATTTTGGCATGTGATTTCAATGGTGTTTCTGTGTGAAGGCCACACCAAATTTTGAAATAGTAGAGAGGGTTGAGACCCTATCTTGTGGTGGTCAGTAGGCTGCAAGGTCTGTGATAAATACCAACACAACTGGAGGAGGTTTTGCACTATAATTTAGGCCAGAACAAAAGTAACCACAGGTGTAATATTGACTGAGGTAACCATAGTTTGAGGGTCACAGTAGAGATATAAAGTTTAGGTCAATATTGAGTCAAAGAAAATCTCAGAATCTATGGATTCATATGAGCTACGTCGAGCACCTTATGGAGGCAAGAGTTTTTTTTTTCTATGGGTGGATAGGGTTTGTTCTAAATAAATTAGAATACAAGTATAATACCCTAGTTAGGGAGGTTTCCTAGCACGTTCAATCCATAAGGCATGCCCTTAATACTGTGATAAATCTGCGTAGAAGAAAAGGGATCGTGACCCTTAGAGAGAGGTTTATCTCTAAAATATATACCACATATTTGGAGGATGGTTTGCAGAAGTATGTGCAGAGATAGAAAATCCAAAGGAAGGTGGAACCTAAGTAGAATATTGAGTAGAATAAATGTGCCATATGAGTAATGGATTGACATGAAGAGAAGTTGATTTTTGTGGAATATCCATAGAGTTTTGGATAGAGATCTAAAGCAACCTATAAACCATTAGTCAATGGACTGTTAGTGGATGATTTGTGACCCTAGTTCAGTCATCTACAAAATTTTACAAGAATGATAAGAAGAGTAGTTCGGAATCTGGTTTTTTTCATAGATTGGACAACAAAGAAATTGGTACACAAGAATAGTGATTTTGAGAGGACTCAAATCACTATTAGGTGGAATATTTGAAGAGACCTAGATGAGGGCAGTGTTGTGGGCACTAGTTTAGTAAATGAATTGACTATTGTTGGAAAAATTGATGGCAGTCCAAGTATAGTTGGAGGGTTTTTAGGTGACTATCAAAGAGGAGCCCAAAGTCTTGTACTTGTGAAGGAAAAAAAGGTTAATAGAAGGGTAGGCATATTGCACCTAAGGATCTGCAGAATTTGAAGGATGAAAGTAGTAGACAAGTGAGCTAGCCAATGACCCTAGTTCACTGTATTGTAGAGGATTTAGTCAGTGAGAAGAATGGAAACCTCCATATCCCCAAAATTTTTATATTGGAGTAGCAATATGACAAAAGTGGGTAGACCAAAGAGTTGTTCACAAACAGAGTTGTGAACAAATCATCAAAAACCCTAAGTGTTGTAGACCTTAAAGGAAAAAAGAGGTAGATATAGGGAAAAGTTTTTTGAGCCGATTTCATTAACCTAAAAGAGTTGAGTTCATTGATAGACAAAAAATGAGGAGTTGCATAATGGGAGGCAAGAGGAACTACCAGATGTGTTCAGGACATGTGGCCTGAAAGGGCTATGTGTGGCCACCATAAAAAAGTGGGTCAAGTGTTGTCGTGTTTGAGGTAGATTGGTTATCAAAATAATAACACCAAGCCCTAGTTGTATTCCTTATATCAGTGTGATTGTAAAGTGTCATGACCCCTGGTATGAGTGCTATAGCCTATTCTATTATAGTTTGTAATTTAACAAAAGAATGATTTGAAAATTTTAAAAATTATCATGTGCACTAGTTGATTCCCTAATGTGTTTATATGATGTTGTGGAAAGTAGATGTGTTGTGGCACTTGAGTGTGTTTGCATCAAATATTCTAAGACCTAGCACAGATTCTCATATGTCATGGAAATTCAACATATGCCTTGTTCACCTAAGAACTACATGTAACTCATCTTAGGCTACTCATGTCAAATCTCAACTCATACCACTTAACAAGTTACGAAGACAAGGCTCATCACATCCAAATGTGGTTGTATAACAACTAAGAAACACAATTTACATCTTGACATGCCATAACACCTGGCATGTCTTAAATTTCTTGGCACTATGTGGCATGTGTTAGAATCCCCTACATTCCTTGGCATGCTTTTACACACCGTAAAGCACCCTAGCACTTTCTAACATGCCTTGGTAGTTTACAATACCTTGGCACTTCCTAACATATAAACTTGTCACTCTCTCCTTAACACACCTAGAACTCATTGACACTCCCTTTCACACACTCTTATTCATTCATTTCCATGAATTTTGATATAGTTCTTCCTTATGTTTCCCTGACACTCCCTAGTATGCATTGGCACACCCTAACACCTAGCACATCTTGGCATGCCACCCTAGCACTCTAGATTTCCTTGGCACTACCTTGCATACCATGTCACTCTCTCCTTATCGCACATAGAGCTCATTGACACTCCCAGTTAGAAAATCGTATTGATTCATTTCCATGCATTTTAACCTAGTGCTCCTTTGTGTTTCCATAACATTCCTTAAAACTCCTTGACACGTTTTGGTACACCCTAGCACCTAGGACATCTTTGCATGTCGCCCTCACCTCCAGTATGCCTTAACACTACCTAGCATACCTTGTCACTCCCTCGTTAGCACACCTAGAACACATTGGCACTTCCAATCACAAACTCTTATTTGTTCATTTCCATTAATTTTGGCGTAGTGCTCCCTTGTGTTTCCCTAACAGTCCCAGTTAGCACTTCCTTGCATGTGTTGGAAAATCTTGGCCGCATGTCGCTCTACACTCTAGCATTCCTGAGAACTGCCAATAATGGCTTGTCACTCCTTAGCACACTTGGAAGTCATTGACACTCCTTGTCACAGACTCTTATTCATTCATTTCCATGCATTATGACATAGTGCTCTCTTGTGTTTATCTAGCACTCCATAACACTCCTTGGCACACACTGGCACACCCTGAAACTTGGAACATCTTGGTATGATTTCATAGGACTCTATCATGCCTTGTCACTTTCTATCATACCGTGTCACTCCCTCCCTACCACACCTAGAACTTGCTAATACTCCCTATCACACACTCTTATTCATTCATTTCCATGCCATTGAAACTAGTCCTCCATTTTGTTTCCTTGGGACTCCCTAACATGCATTGGCACTAGACCCTAGAACCTAGCACATCTTGGAATGCCTAACATGCCTTGGAAATTTCTAGAATGTGTTAGCACTTCCTAGGATTCCCTGCACACCTTGGCACTCCCTAGTTTTCATGCCCTCATGGATAACCTTACTTTTTTTTATGACTTGGGAACCCAATCAAGTCATTGAAAAAATAGTATTGTGTCTAGCCAAAATTCTCCCCTTCTCATAAATTGGTTTTTCCATCCTCTTATCACAATCATAGGTTTTCCTCTTGCAAGTCCTATTATCAAATTCTCCTAACACACTTTGTCCATGCGACACCTGGAATTCACTGACACTCCCTAATAGACACTCTAGTTATTCATTTGTTTCCATGAAATTTGAACTTGTTCTCCCTTGTTATTCCATGCCACTCCCCAACACTCCTCAACATGCATTGAAACTATCTGGTATGAATTAGCACACCTTTAAATTCATTGACACACCTTGACACTCCTTAACTATCATGTTTTCATAACTACCCTTATTTCTTTTAGACTTGGGAACCCAATCAAGTCCTGCCTCAACTACAAAAACTTGGAGAAGTTTCATTTACTACAAATATACTATGCCTTTTTCACCTAAGAATGAATTATAAATCATTTTAGGCTACTCATATCCAATCTTAACTCATCCCACTTAACAAGTTACCAATTCTAGGCTCACGTCGAACCGTGGCCATAAAAAAACTAAGCAACATAGTTTACATCTTGACATGCCATAACACCTAGAAAGTATAACAATCCCTTAGAACTATGTGGCACATGTTAACATCCCATGCATTCCTTGGCATGATTTGAAACTCTCTAACACACCCTAACATTCCCTAAGATGCCCTGACACTCCAACATACCTTGGAATTTCCTAGCATATAACCTTGTCACTCCCTCCTTACCACACTTAACACTTGCTGGCACTCCCTATCATACACACTTATCTGTTAATTTCCATTAATTTTGAAATAGTTCTTCCTTTTGTTTCCATGGCACTCCCTAACATTCCCTAGCACACATTGGAACACCTTGACACTTGGCACATCTTGGGATGTCACCATGCCACTCTAACATTCCTTGGCACTACTTAACATGCCTTATCACTCCCTTATTATCACACTTATAACTCACAAATAATCCCCGTCACACACTCTTATTCATTCATTTCCATGGATTTGAAACTATTTCTCCATTGTTTTTTCTTTCCACTCCATAACACTCCCTAACATGCATTGGCACACCCAGCTAGCACCTGGCACATCTTGGCATGTTTCCCTGGCCTCTAGCATGCAGGAGCACTACCTATCATACGTTTTCACACCCTCCTTAGCACACATGCAACTCATTGGAACTTCTGATCACAATATCTTAATCATTCATTTGCATGCATTATTTTCACCTAGTGCTCCCTTGTGTGTCCCTAGGACTCCGTAACACTTCCTAGCATGTGGTGGCACACACTAGAACTTGGCACATCTTGGTCACATGACACTCTAGCACACTAGAATGACTTAGCGCTGCCTAACATAACATGACACTCCCTCCTTAGCACACCTAAAACTTGCTGACACTCCCTATCACACACTCTTATTCATTCATTTCCATGCATTTTGACATAGTTCTCCCTTGTGTTTCCCCGACACTCACTAATACTCAACACAGATTGGCACTTGGAACATTTTTCTATGCTTCCCTAATAATCTAGCATGCCTTTGAACTATCTACTATATATTGTCACTCCCTCCTTAGCAAAACTGGAACTCCATAACATTCCCTAAAAATCCCTGGCAAATATTGGCTCTTGGAACTTATTGGCACTTGATAATTCTTGGCATGCGTTTATATCCCTGGAATGCCTTGGCATGGTTTAAGATAAAATTTATTTGAAATCAATTATTCACAATTAAGAAAAAATTAATAGAGGATGATTTGGCACTTAAGACACACTAGCACTTTTCCCTTGGCATGTATTGGCACTAGTGTTGGTATGCCTAGCATGCCACTCTTGAAAAGGTAATGTCCTAAACTATTAACCCTCATATATTTTCATTAATTTTCATTTTAACTTGGTGTTCCCTTTTTTCACCTCACACTCCTTGACATGTGTTTGCATGCCCTAACACCTGGCACATCTTGTCATACCTTAGCACATGTCATGTCTTGACATGGCTGGAATGCATTGGCATGCCTCGGGAACTCTCTGGAACATGTTACCACACCCTGAAACTTCTTGACATGCCCTAGCATTCCCTAGCATGCCTTGTCACTCCCCCCTTGGCACGGCTGACACCAGGGAAAATTTTAAGGATGGAAGTTTATCTTAACGTTTAGAAACCTTGGTGAATCTTACTAGTCCCCAATATTTAAATTGTAAAAAAAATTATGATATTTTTGTAAAAGAATTTAGGATTCTAATTATTTTATATTAGTATATAAAACATTTTGGCGATTTTTAGGGAAAACTAATTTAATACTGTAAAATTTAGGCGAATTAATTTTCAAAAAAAATGGTAATTGGTGAATATTTTTTTGGAAAAAGCATGGAAAATTAGCCCACCTATGAATATTAGCCCCTACAATTTTCCTTGGCTGACACTCATTGAAACTCACTTACACACCCTCTTATTCATTCATTTCCATTCATTTTGATTAAATGATTTATGTTTCATGGGGTGCATGTCTAGAAATAGTGCCTTTAAGATAATAAACAATTGATTGCACCGTTACTAACATAAATAGTTGAGAGAATCTACTTGAATGACAATAGGAAAGTACATAAGAGATTTTAAGAATAGAATTTATAGGGTTTTTCTATGGTGTGGGAATAGTAAGAAGTGAGTGGTCAATATTGTGATTTCCTTTCTCATTAAAGTTCTTATCCTTATGAGAGACTCGTCTTGAGAAAATGACACCCTCGTCATGGTTACCCTCCAACTCATAATCTTCTCAAAATAAAGGCCAAATTGCACAGTGATGGAAGGCATGTTGGTCTATGGTGTGCTGAGTGACTAGGTGAGATTGTTAATGTACTATGAGAGAGACAAAACAATTTACTTTGTGCCCACTATGGATGACATATTGTAGGTGTGTGTCATGGAACCACATGGCCACTAAAAATATTGTGTAAGATATAGCCCAACAGAGTCAATGTCTTGAGAGAAATATGTGGACAAGGGACCCCCTTGTTTATGGGACAACGGACCCACCTTTGTGCTACGATTTGACTACTAAATTTTACAAAAACATACATACTCTATCTTGTCAAGTGCCCTCTTATGAGGAAACATACCCCTAACTATTAGGCCCACTTAACTTATATTTCAAATCAAAATTAAAAATCCTTCTGACGTATAATAACTTGAACATACCTCTCTTGGGCTTTTGGATCATGAAGGAACATTATCATGAATTATAATTGGACTCTTGTAAAAGTATTTTGTGAAAAAAACAATTTTTGTAAACAAATGCATCATTTTTCTTTGAAATAATTGATTCAAATTAATTTTTATTTATTTTTTATGATAAAACTAATGGATATATATATATATATATATATATATATATATATATATATATATATATATATAATGGAGAAATCAAATGTTACTATTATTATTATTATTATTATTATGCAAGAATCATCACCAAAATTTGAAAACAAAATCATAATTTTATATTATTTAAGCTATATGTTTAAATATATAAATATATTAAATCTATAAAAACATTTATATTATACATCCCCAACCACTAAAGTTATAATTCCAAATTCCCCCTAAAAATATTTAATTAAAATAAAAACTTGCCGCTAAAAACATTTAATTAAAATAAAATTAGTTTAATATCCATAAAAAACTAATTAAAAACAAAATAAAAAAGTGTTGGTGTAGAGAGCAAGTTCTTGATTTAACCTTTATTAATTACTTAAACCTTAAACCATCTAACCCTATTCAAGAATGGTTAAACCCCTAGTTAAGGGTTAGGAGAGCCCTAACACATATAAGTATCATTAATAAACAGAAATATATTTTTTACTCTCATAGGAGGCTGAGATATCTTGCTCAAAGTTACATGCAAATGAAGGAAAGGTGTTGACAAAAGTGTCTATAAAAAGTGAGAACTTTTACAAAAACATGGAGGCTTCAATATTATCTCTATCTTATTCTCACAAATAAGTGTGCACTAATTTCTCTTCAAAAAAATTGTTTTCATTCCAAGGATGCCCTTTAGAAAGGCACATTCTCAATAAATATTTCATCCCACAAGTTGCTAGTAAACTAACTCTATCCTATTCAAAAGTTTTGAACTATTTGATGGAACCAAAGCACCAAAGAAAGAGATTTTGTCCTTATCAAGATCATATTTTGAAAATATATTTCCTAACCTGGTGTTTCAGACCTACTCTACCATTCATACTTTTTTTTTCCTTCTGGTGGTTTCGCAAGTCTTCCTAGTTATGGCTAGGGAAAAGTTTAAGGATGGAAAATTATTTTAAAGTTTAAAAAATTGGTGAATCTCACTAGTCCCTAATATGCAAACTATAAAATGTTTATTGATGTATATGTAAAATTATTCAAATTTATAATGATATTATATATATTGTCTATATAATGTTGGCGAATTTTAAGGCAAAATAATTTTATATAGTAAAATTTTGGCGAATCATTTTTATAAAAAAATGGGAATTGGTGAATATTTTTTTTGGAAAAACCATGGAAAATTAGACCACCTGAAAATATTAGCCCCTAAAATTTTCCATGGTTATGGCTAACCTATGCCTTCCATACAGGAGTTGAAGCACCCAAGAAACTTTTGCCAACCCAAGCTACTTCTATCTATCGAGACATCAAACTAGATGCCTATCAATGGTAAGCCAAATCTGTTCGATCCAATGGAACACTTGTTATGAAATATTTTCTAATCACAGATATTTTGAAGGAATTAATTACAATTTGGAAGATCTATTTATTAGGGTTATGCAGTTGCATCATTTAAAATTTATATTTTTTTGAACAATTACTTTTTTTCCAAGTATAGTGATGAAGATTTCCCGTATTTCTCACCAAAAAAAATAGTGTTGTGGGTATAAAGAAATTGAAAGAAATATGTTTATCAAAACCACTAAACCCAACAACACCCTGACTCAGATTTGAGCATTGAACACCATAGGTCTGACTATTGAACCTTTTTAGTGAACTGCATATCTTTCCTTTCGATTAGGTTAACGTACATTGGTGAAACGCTCCAACACTTCATGCTCAACCATAATTCCCTAACAGGAGTATAAATTCTTGTTGGCATTGATCATATCATCAATTTTCTTTATTGTTATAGTAGTCTCGGTGGAAAACTGTATAATTTTCACTTTACTCATGGCTACTTCGAAGACACCTATTTCCAGATTATTTCCCTTCTATTACAATCAAGCCCGGTTGGGCCATTTTATGTCATGATTGTAGATCAAGAGGTCACTGGTTCGAACCCAGTTGGGCCCTTTTCTATTTCCTATCGTTTTTCTATTGCAACTATATTTTCCTATTTCTTGTTTTTCACGATGCACACATTTGTACCCTGCTAGGATACAAACCCAAGTTCGATTCCCTTCTATTGCAACTGTATTTTCCTATTTCTCATTTTTTATGATGTTCTTCTCTTTACCCTGCTAGGATAAAAACCCCAAGTTCGATTCCCGTTTATTGCAATTTAATAAATGTTCTATAACCAATATAGTATTAAGAGAGTAGGATGTTAATTTAAACTGCTAAATTTTGATTTTTTGGGCTCTATTTATTCGATGCGGGTCTCAGTATCCTTCCAAGGTATAGAACCAAGTTACATTCCCATCTATTGTGATTGTATGAATGTTATGAGAATAATAAAATGATAAGAGAGGACACCTGCTTCCAGATTGTTCCTCACAGTTCCTTTTGCAAGATGAAGTCCCATGTTTGAGATCAAATGCTTTCTGTGGGCCTTTGTCTCATTACTGTGATGGTAAGCACAGGGTTTAGTAACTAGCTCTGTAGCTGTTACATAGAAATTTGTCACCATCCCTACAATTCCCCATCCCACACAATTGGAGGGCTTATTTCGTGACCTGTAAGTAGTGACATAACTTGAAAAAACTTTCATGGCATTCCTCTAAACATGTACTCTCATTGCCCTAAAGACAAATCCTTGTGAAAAACCCTAAAAGCACCCGTTTTTGCATAGGCGCGGGTAGCCAGTTCATTACCCGTGCCAATGGGGGAAATCCTTCAAAGAGGGCGCGCCAATTAGCGCTCTGTCCCAGAGTCGCACTCGCTCTAGCCATTTTAAGGAGTGTTTTTTAAAAATAAATGGCGGAAGTTTCGTCCTAACTGATCCAGGAACTGGTATCTAATTTGATTTGGGAGGTTTGGCTCTGGATCTCCATGTAGAGGAAGTGGTTTTGCCACCTCTCATGGAAGCTTCCTTGAGGATAGGGCCAATCCCATGATTATAGGGATCCCAACTCCCCTTCCTCCATCTATAAAAGCTTGCTCATCTCATTTGCAAGCTAGTCTCCAAGTTCCCAAGAGCCTATTGCTGCAAGAGCTTTGATCCATTCCCTTAAGGCCAAATTCAAGAAAGGAGATTCTTTTCGAGACATCCAAAGAGAGAGGTTTGTCCCATCCCTGACAGGATTTATCGAGACGCGTTCTGCTGACGACCCTCCAAAGGAGAATTCAACGTCAGAGCTATGGTTGTGTTCTTCTTTTGATTGATTAATGATAAGCGACTATTGGTTATGGTTCCACTCTTGTTCTTGATAATGATCATGAGTTATGTCTTCTTTGACTGACATATAGTTGTATGCACTAGATTTTACGCTTTCGTTTTTTTCTTTCTTGTGTGTGTAGGTGTCCGATCATGGAGATCGTGGGGATTGTGATCTGCCAGAGCTAAGGAAAGGGAGCGCTACCTTCTCTACGAGAGATAATGTTGGATTCCAGGTAAGCCTTCATCGCTAGTTGGTTTATCTGCAATTAGGAACCTGCACTATAGCATGAACGATTGTTGCTAGACCGGGTCTGGGCTAGTAGGGATCGCCTCTGTTCGCAGAGGGGATTTACCTCCACAACAAATTGGCGACTCCCCTGGGGACAGTTGGCTTGTTGTTGTTCTGCTTTGTAAGCTATGGACGGAGCCTGAAGTTAGCCAGATAGCCTTCGAAATGCTTTTGCTCTGCATTAGCGAAGTAGATCAACACTGCTTCAGTCAATCTCCGGTTTAGTTTATGAACTGAACGCTTGGAGTGTCGTCTTGTCTTTTCAGTTGATTCTTGACCTTGCTTGCTTGGTCAGCTCTTTGGGTTTGTTTTTCTGTTTGTTTGGCTTTTGTTTGGCCTTGTCATCACTGGTCTGTGTCTGGACTGCTCTTTTTTTTTTTCCCATAGTTAACTTGACTGGCGCACTTTTCAGCTTGACAGTCGCGCCCATTGGCGCAGGTTGCTTGTGTATCACCCGCGCCAATTCCATTTTGGCGCTAATTTCAGCCTCACACTCACGCCAATTCTGTGAGGTATTAGGTTTTTCTGTGTTTTGAGCTTTCTGAGACTGATCTGTGACTTTGGCCTTGTTTTTTCGCTTGTTTGAGTGTTCTGGAGCCTTGTTTGATTGGTTGTGACCTTCGTCCTTTGGTTGTTTGCCCGTTTCCATCGATTTCACTTTCTGGCCCTAGGACATCTAGGTCCTCTTGTGTGTCGAGCCTCCCTTGGGAGTTTTGGGTTTCTATCGGTTCAGTCGACCTTGTGATTGCTTCTTTACATTCGTTTAGTGATTGATTATCACTTTATTGTGTTATTTGAGTGTTTGTTCTCTTCTTCATTCGGATTTCGCTTTGCCTCGTTTGGGCCTAGATTACATGGTCCATTTGAGTCTTTGGGATTCTTTTGGTTTTGAGGGACTTTTTTGTCAATTTGAGGTCTGATTGCGTGTTTGTCATTGAGTGATTTTCTCATTTTTTCTCCCTTACTATCGCATCTCAAATTGCTCTTCATTAGTTTTAATTTTGTTTAGTGCTTATTGCTATTAAACATTGAAAATATTAAAAAATCTCTTTTGCTTTTGATCAGTTAGTGAAAATTAAAATCTTTTCGTTGCTATTAGTGATTAGTGACTTTGAGAGAAAAGCTTTTGGTTACATTAGCTGCATTAGAGGCTTTGTTGATTGTTTTTCGATCATTTTGTTTGTGTGAAAAGCTCTCAACTCTCTCGTAGTTAGCTTTCATCGAATGAAATGATATACTGTGGCATATAGTGTGCATTTAGGAGATTTTGTGACATCACACTCGCTAGGGCCTGAAAAATGAAACATAATTGAAGATAAAAATTAAAATTTACTCATTTTACACTAAGGCAGCATTGAAACATTAACGCAACATTTAGTGGCCTAGGCTAGAGACGTGTTCTGGCATCTTTAAACCTAGTAGCTGTCATTCGCCTCTTGGCTTTAGACAGCACTAGTATGGACTTGTGCTCCCCATACCGCCGAGTATATAAAGGGAGACCCCACTAGGTTTCTATCCTTTATCCATAGGAAGCCGTGTCTACCACCCTATATCCATGATACACCGGACACAACATTCTGGGAGATTGCCTGCACGTACGTTAAGTCCTTGGTTGATTTCTCTTTCATTTTTGAAACCAAGGTGTATATTGCAGTTCACGGTTATTTGGTACACCCTTTGCCTAGTATTCTTGAGTAGTCATTTGATATTTTCTGACTCTTTAAATTTGAAAGGATCACCAAGCGCTTGTCCTTTCACGCTTGTTCCAAAACTAAAAGAGATAGAGTCACCTATTATCCGTTTCTTGACTCTTAAAACATGAAAAGGTGAAGTCTCTAAGTTTCAATGTGGTAAAATCAATCACTCGCGATCACACGCTCTGTTAGATTTTGCTTGTTGGCCGTTTGATTGTCTATCTTGACTCTTTTTCAATCCGTGTGTGTTGTGCTTGATCTTTTGTCATTATTGTCACAGTGGCGGAGCCTCCTGTTTCGTCTACTGGTAGTCCATATACGGACGATTCATCAGAGGCTTCTCAATCCTCTTCTGAACCTCAGCAGCCCATCGTTTCCGAGTTTCCCGATGGAGGCCTAGTTCTGTCTGAGCAGCCCTTTGGAGGACCAGTTGAGTTCAATTGGCCCTTTTCCGACCCTTGGTTTGGATTGGGAGTAGGAGAAGATTTCCCTCCTCTTACATCGGGTTCGCCTTTTATAACTGCTGTTATTCCTCCTAGTCCTCGCCGTCTATTACGAGATCTAGCAGCAGGCTCAAGCATGAGTGAATCTAGCGACGAAATCCCCATGTCCGGTGAATATTACCAGTTGTTTCCTCGGAGGTTATTTCTAGGAGACAACCTTGAACCATCTGTTATGTCATCACCTGGTCCCTCATTACCCACCAGGTATAGATCCTTGGGTCAGATCATTGCCGCCACTGCCTCTATGGGGGTATCAGCTCCTTCTATGAGGCCAGTTGTTCCTTCGTTGGGGATGTCTCCACGGACGCATGTTACATCATCCCCTTAGGTTACTTCTGTACCCTCCATTCCCACTGTTTGTGTGGCCGCATCTGCACCCGTCGTTACTACCTAGTCCGTAAGGACCACATCCCTTCCTGAAGATATCTACATAGAATCTGCTATGCCAGAGAACATCTCTCCAGAGGAGTATTGATTGTCTCTGCAACAGTCGAACCCCGAGGTCAGACAGTCCTCTCAGGATCCCAACCTCTCGTACTTTTCGCATTATGCACAGGATCGTACACCCGTGTACGTTTTTCCATATTAGTACGATGAGCATGGGAACTCTTTACGTTTACCTACTCATGAGGCTCAACTTCATGCTCAGGGTTTACCTTTTAACCTGCAAGGACAACCTTTTCAAGGCCAACCTTCGGGCCAGCGTGGCCATCCTTATGACCCACAGGGATAGCCCATACAAGGCTACCCTCTGGGCCAGCAAGGGCCATTATATGGTCCGCAAGGACATATTACAACCCTTCTGGTCAACTCGTGCAGCCTCTCCCTGAAGTCCCAATTGGGCAACCTCAAGGACTCATAGGTCAGCCGAGGTACCAACCCGGGCCAGTATACGATCCTGGGGGGCAAGTCCAACCTTCTCAAACTTTGCAACCGCAGTATCCTCTTGGTCCCAACGTTGCACCTAAGCCAGGACCATATTATGGTCCTGCTGTGGGTCAAACCGGTTATCAGCAACCACCTGGCTCTATCCCGTTACCAGGCCAACCGGCCCATCCAGCACAACCTGGTATCCCACCACCAGGCCAAACAGCCAATTTGGCACAACTTGGTGTCCCTCCACCAGGCCAACCGGCTCATCCAGCACAACCTGGTGCTGTTCAACGGCCAGGACAACCTGCACAACTGGCACAACCTATTTATCTGAGTCAACTCGTTTATCCAGGGCAGCCCGCTCAGCCAGGTCAGCCTGTTCAGCCAGGCCAGCCTGCACATCCTGTCAACCCTACCCAATAGCCGACTTATTCAATGCCACATCCAAATCAATCATCGTGCCCTAATTATCAGGCTCAGCAGGGTCCCACCTATCAGCAGCCCACTCGACCTCAAGGTAGTTACTATTCTCATGGTCAATATCGACCGAATTATAGCCAGCCCCAAGGTTCTAACTATTACTCTCAGCAACCCGGCTACACCTATACTCAGCAGCCAAATCGAAATGCTACTTACACAGGGCCGACTTACAATCAGGGTCCATACTCTGGTTATCAAGCCCCGTACGCTAGTTACCAGCAACCGAATCAAGCTGGATATACGACCTATACCCCCTATAGTCAGAATCCTACGGGATAGAACCCCTGGGGGAAAGGTTATTCTCAACCAGCATGGAGTACAGGTACTGGTCCTTATCTAGGGCCAGGTATGCCGTCCAATCCGCCATTGTCGTTTCTGGCTACCTTGGAATTATCGGATGTTTCGAAATTAACGAATGATCCAATTCTACACAATCCTTATTGGCCTCCGGTTCCTACCAAGGTGCCGGTGATTTCCCCAAGTTTGAGGGAAAAGATGGAGAGGACCCCCAAGCTCATGCGATGACTTACCATCTTTGGTGTTCGTCCAACTCTTGGGTGGATGATTCAATCCGTCTGCACCTCTTCCAGTGCACTTTGACTGGCGCTACTGCTAAGTGGTATATCGAATTATCCCGTGGCATATTTCAAGATTTAAATACATTAGCCATGGCTTTTCTGACTCACTTTCAGTTACCGGTTCGCTACGAAGCCGGGACGCACCTCCTAACTTCTTTGAAGCAAGAAAAAGCCACCCACATTTCTGATCACATTCATGAGTGGCGACGTCATCGTAGACTGATCAAGTTTCATATACCTGATCAGATACTAACTCATTGGTTCACCACCTCCTTCGTTAAAAAAATCTCTCAAGATATTGCTATGGGAGCGTATGTGATGGAAGAACAAGCCATAGCGCGTGCCCAATATCTGAATCTAGTATACTCTCAGTCCAGCACGCTTTATGATATTTTTCCTGATGCTCCACGGTTTGGAACCTCTAAAGCTCCACCTACCCCGGCTGTGGATGGTGTTATTGGTTCCATGTCTCAAAATTCGAAGAAATCTTCGAATGGGAAGTAGAAGTCCAACTCATCCAATAATTATGCTCCTCCCGCTCCTCCCGATTCTGGAAAAAATGCGGAGGTTAATGACGTTCATGCCAATCCTATGGAGAAAGCCTCCAAAGGAAAAAATAAGGGCAAAGGTAAATCCAAATTCGACGCCCCAAAGACAGAATCCAAACCTCATACCGAGGACGGTTCCCAATGCAAAACGAAGTACCCCTGCCTTATTTGTGAAGGAGATCATTATACAAAAGATTGTCCATGACGATCTAAAGTTAGTCAACTTCTAAAAGGCTCCAAAGGGACTCCGGTAGTTCTTAAAGAACCATTCCCGTCTCAACAGACCCAGATGGTTGAACAGCCTTCACCATCTGCACCATTTGGGTCTCAGGTCTTTATGATGAATGGTGCTGCACCTATCTCTATTGCTACACGTTCGAAGGACTACAACGAATCGCGTCAGGCACCTAGAAGGCAGTTGTGGATGGTCCACCTCCCCCACCTGTCTCCGGTTCGTTGGAGATTGAGAAGCCTACTGCCAAACCTGTTGTGAGGCCACCGTCTAAAGGTGTTCTAAGAAGATCTTCCTATAATCAAAATTCCCGTTCCGCTCAGCACTACAGTATTGTTGAGGATTTGGCACAGGCGCCTTCTGCCATGTCTGCATTGGAAGTTCTTCAGAGTTGCCCATCACAATGGAAAGCTTTGTTTCCTACAATCGGTGGGATTGATACCACTGATTCTAATCTTCTCACCTTCGACTTAGAGAACTTTAACCCCCAACTTCCACATCAGATCGCTCTTGTTATTCAAGTCGGGATCAACAGTCTTAACATCCATAGGGCCGTTGTAGATGAAGGTGCTTCTACCTCTGTCATGTCGTCTGCTTGCTGGAAGGCCATTGGCTCTTTGGCCCTTTCATCATCTCCTAATGCCCTAGAGGCATTTGATGGTGGGGAATCGAAACCCCTAGGTGTTCTCGAGAGTTTAGTGATTACCTTATAGGTGAAGACAGTCAACGTAGAAGTAGAAGTAGTTGACGCCAAGCTTAACTACAATATACTTCTCGGACGTAGTTGGACTCATGCCATGTTATGCATGCCGTCCACCCTCTTTCGACTTATTAAGTTCCCTAACGAGGGAAAAATCGTTACTGTGGATCAGTTGTCTTTCTTCACCTCCACCTCTGAGAACAACATTCCGTAGGTGGATCAGATCCCAAATCCCCCTGGCAGTGTAGGACCTGGTCTCTTCAAGGACTCCGTCCTCATGGGTATTTTTCCTGCACCACCACTGCACACCGCTCAAGTTAATATGATCTCTAGTTCTAACGACCCATGGCTCATCCCTACGCCTGAGAAGGTGGCTGAGTTTGGAGAATCGATGCCCTTAACTCCGATAGAGATTAACTACTGTGAAATTGCCTCCGCATCTGATCCTCCCCCTCCTCAGCATGCTCCTTTGAGCATGGATTTAGACATCTATTCTCAATCCCCCTGGCTCAGCGAGGCCGACTCGCCTGATCCTCTTAAAGAGATTTTCCCTTCTGATGAAGCCATTGTCGAAACAATGTCTCTTGAGGAGCTGCCTTGGAGCGATGGACATCATAATCTGTTGTGGAGGTAAATCCCCTCTACGGACAGAGGCGATCCCTACTAGCCCAAACCGGGTCTAGCAACAATCGTTCATGCTATAGTGCAGATTCCTAATTGTAGATAAACCAAATAGCGATGAAGGCTTACCTGGAATCCAATGATGTCACTCGTAGAGAAGGTAGCTCTCCCGTTCCTTAGCTCTGGCAGATCACAATCCCCATGATCTCCGTGATCGGACACCTGCACACGCAAGTAACAAAACAAACGCAAGCGTAAAATCTAGTGCATACAACTATATGTCAGTCAGAGAAGACATAACTCATGATCATTATCAAGAACAAGAGTGGAACCATAACCAATAGTCGCTTATCATTAATCAATCAAAAGAAGAATACAACCATTACTTTGACGCTGAATTCTCCTTTGGAGGGTCATCAGCAGAACGCGTCTCAATAAAGCCTGTCAGGGATGGGACAAACCTCTCTCTTCGGATGCCTCGACAAGAATCTCCTTGCTTGGATTTGGCCTTAAGGGAATGGATCAAAGCTCTTGCAGCATTAGGCTCTTGGGAACTTGGAGACTAGCTTCAAATGAGATGAGCAAGCTTTTATAGATGTAGGAAGGGGAGTTGGGATCCCTATAATCATGGGATTGGCCCTCTCCTCAAGGAAGCTTCCATGAGAGGTGGAAAAACCACTTCCTCTACATGGAGATCCGGAGCCAAACCTCCCAACTCAAATTAGATACCAGTTCTTGGATCAGTTAGGACGAAACTTACGCCATTTATTTTTTAAAAACACTCCTTAAAATGGTTGGCGCGAGTGTGACTCTGGGATAGAGCACCAATTGGCGCACCCTCTTTGAAGGATTTCCCCCATTGGCGTGGGTAATGAACTGGCTACCCGCGCCAATGCAAAAAGGGGTGTTTTTAGGGTTTTTCACAAGGAGTTGTCTTCAGGGCAATGAGAGTACATGTTTAGAGGAATGCCATGAAAGTGTTTTCAAGTTATGTCACTGCTCGTAGGTCACGGAATAAGCCCTCTAATTGTGCGGGATGGGGAATTGCAGGGACGGTGACAAATTGTTGTGTAACAGATGCCCCCTAAAGCATGAGGCCCAAGAGATAGAGAGGGGTGAAATGCTTTACGAGAATGTGTCCAACTGAAAACACCACCGTCAGAAAACTTGCATAGCTAAATACAACTGATGTCTCAAATACATGATATATACGTGGTATGGGCACAACCACCCATAACAGAGTATGTAATAACCCAGATCCGAGGCATGGACGCAGCCATCCAGTGAGGATCGGTAAATAGACTCAGGTATGGTCGCAGCCATCCAATCAGTGAGTCATGTAACTAATCATGATAATCCACAAAATTGTAGCCTGGATTGTAACAAACAGGAATCTAGGGTCTTGCACTCCATCTCGACCCGAACAAAGTACAAGTTCAAGCATGTGAATAAGTGAGCTGAAGTCAACCATGCAAGAACACCGTCTGATTACCAGCCACTGATAAAAGTTGTTAACAGACGCGAGAGGTACCACCATTAATGCCAATGGTCCTCAAGGTACTACAGGTACAATCTACGGCATGTGAACAATGAGCTGACGTCGAACACCCGCAAAATCACTCGATCGGAGGCCAATGATGAAAACCTCACATCGAATGCAAAGAACCCGCCATTGAGGCATGCAGGATCCAAGGTACCAGAAGGGAGTCTCTAGATCAACTTCCTGGATAATGAGCTGAAGTCGACAGGAAGTGACCTTGATCGAAGGCGGGCCATAGTGTTTCCCACCTCATCGACGCGAGATAGAGGAACATAATGTTTTTGTGAATCACAATCAGATGAGAATCAGAGGAAGGTTGAAAACTTTCAGAGGTCAACTTCTCTTGAACATATGGTGGCACGACAGTGAGTTCGGAAGTATTTGACATCAACGGATCAGAGGTCATGGCAATGAGGCAAAGAGTAGATGAGAGGTCAAAAGGATTATCCAACCCACGGAGGCAAGTGGAAAATGAGATGAGATGTCCCCAACCCGACACGAATGCAGGCAAGTGCCATGTTTAAGAGCGACATACTGCCAACACGACAATGATTCTGGTTCCATTTTTCACCGCCATTTATGCTGAGTACCCCAATTATTTTTTATAACAAGCTTGAAGGGGATAGCATATGCTTGTAATATAAGCTCATCCTTCCGACGAATCCATCCTAGTACATTTAACGAGCCCTAGGAAGGAGCAACTTGAATAACATCATTGCGACTGAATCCGATGTCATCAGGGTTTAACGAGTCTGACAAAGGAAGAACTCGGTGTCTTTTCATGTTTAGAGAGTTTGAAAAGACAGTAGAAAAGAAAAATCCAAAGGTCCCTTTTCATAAATAGTTCCTCAGATCCGAAAAGGTAGAAAACTTTTTCTGAGAAAACCTCCTAGTCATGATAGGCTAGGGTATTCCTTTTTCGTAAATAATCTATCCCAGCCCGAAAAAGGGGTAAACGTATACTGGGTAGATGTCGTTTCGTGGCCACTTTAACGAGATTGAAACGATAAGGGCCTCGACAATCTTTTCATGTTTAGAGAGTCAGAAAAGAGCTGAAAGATAACTCCAAAATGACTTTTTCATGTATTTACCGAGTCCGAAAAAGTATAAAATAAAAACTCGTGTCACCATTCAAGCCGCATAAAGACCTGTTGCTACACAGAAAGACAAGTGTAAAACCCATTTTCGATGAAATATATTAAAATATTTATAAAAAATGACTTTTAAAACCTATTTGATTTCAAAAAGTTATTAATAAGTCTCAAATGGTAAAAACAAAATTACTTTTACTATTTACCACATTGGAGAGCAACAGTGGTCCATTTGGTTTGCAAACTTCTGACGACGACTGTGACCGATCCAGGCTATCATTCAGATCATCGTTTGTCCCAGGTAAGAGGCACTTCCCTGAACTCTATTTTGATCCATTTTATAGAGATTTCCATTGCGGATTGGGCTTCTGTGGAAGATTTTTAAAATTTTAGGGCTCCGCCCATTGGCGCGGGTATCGGGCACGAACCCGCACCAATGGCCTTTTACATACAAAGGGGTCACACCAACGACGCAACGCGGTTTTTCCGTTTTAAATTTTCAAATAGAGAACAATCCAAAGGACTTTTCCATGTAAAAGAGGTCTAATCAAGGGTTTTTGATCATGTTGATGCAGACAACCAAACACAATGGTCATCGAATGGAAGGAAAGGGAGCATGGGGAAGAGGATGAAATGGCCATGGAGAATGAGGCCTGTATGAATGCACTTAAGAACCGTGGACTCAAGAATTTCTTCCTGACACCCTGCTTACGAGCTCAGCCTGAGCTCCTACAATACTTGGTGAGTATTTGGGACGAAAATGAAGGAGTATTCAAACTTCGTGACCAAGTGATAGAACTGGAGGTTTCTGATGTATACTTCATAAATGGATTGTCGCGCAGAGGTCCAGTGCCCATCTTGATAGGCAGCAGACCATCTGGTGAAAATATGGAGCAGGTAATGGTGAGGGTGTGCCCAAGGGCATGGAGCGGATCAGGAAGCAGGAAGGTGAATATCCACACTATCGAGGATCTAGCACTGAGAGTAGTGCTACACACCATCACACGAGCTGTAGGATCGCAAGCTCCACACGAGGCCACCAAGGACCAACTCCTATTAGCCTCTGAGTGTATGAATCCGACACTATTTGATTGGGCTACAGCAGTGACAACCAATATCAAGAGGCAACTTACAAAGTGCAAGCAAGCCAAGCTGAAACAGTTTGGCTACAGTTCCATTTTGGTATCGTTCATCCTGGAATGATTACCAATATTTTAGGGCCAATGGTCCATAGTTGCTGAGCCGATACCAAGAGAGCCAAGGATGGCTAGCTGGGCAGCACTTATTCCCAGATCAGGAGGAGGCCAACAGATGTCCTGGAGGCCGGAGATTTTTGGATGGTTACGGTGGAAGCTGATCGTGGTCGAGGATTGGCCCTATGCTGGGACCAATTTCACCAGAGACCCAGACCTTCCGCTCTTGGAGGGGGATGACTGGGACGAAGAGTTGGGTATGACCTTTCTTTTTTATTTTTATGTTTTATGATTTTTTCTTTTTTTTTTGGTAATACATGTCCGTTCTAATAACAGTTGTTATGTGTATGCAGATGTCAGCCCAAAGAGACCTGCAGGCATGTCTCCAATTGCGCAGAGAACCCATGCTGATCATGACCCTCAGGCTGAGGGTGGCGAGGGAGGTGAACTGATTCAGAACCTGGAGGGCATTGCCCGGGGGATCCCAGACTATGCATGGCTAGCAGACGTTCCACTAGCATACCAACGACACACTATGGGGTGCCCAATCGCCTCCACCAACTACTGAGATGCTTAGTGCACGCGGTAGCATGTTACCACGAGCACCATGTGGATTAGACTCCTAGGGCTTCCTTCTTGCATATTTTTTGAGAGACATGTCATCTCCAGATGTATTAAGACGAACATGTATATTTTTTATTTTACGTGATGCACACTATGTAAACATTTCGACACATATATATATACATACCTATTTCTGGATGGATCTTCTCACATTTGATGATGTTTTATAAATTGCGCAAATGTCTATCTAAAACCAAATTAGCTACTGCATCTGTTAATGTATTCATATGTCTAGGTATGTGTTGATATGTAATATAGTCAAAATTTCTTTCCAGCAGACGAATACGCAAATAAAGACGTAAAATGGATGGATTTCTTACTGAATAATGACCGTTAAGTTGTAATACTACAAGTTGTGAGTCTAGATACACAATTAATTCACGAATGTCGAGGTGCACAGCCTCGGTTAATAATTCCAATACAGCACTATATTTCGCGATATTATTTGTAGCAGGACCCAGACACACACCTTGCAGGTTAACTAACTCACCAGCAGGATCATAGATTACCCAGGTCGCCGAAGACAGATTCCTGGTACTATAGGAGGCGCCATCCGCGAAACCCACAAATGGAGTATGGACATCTGCACAATCAGGAAGACCCGATCAATAGAAAGACGCTTACATCGCACACCACACCACACATGCACACAAATGAATATACACACCTATGTACACACACCACACTAAAAATAACTTCAAGCGTAGTATTTCTTAATGTACAGTCCATTTTTAGGCTGCGTCAGTGGAACTCCTTCATAATCAATGAGCTCATAGGCCCCATTCTTCAATACCCATTTTACTATATAGGGCCCATGCCACATGGGTTGGAGCTTTCCTGCCCTGATTTTGTCGTGCGCTTGGTCGTACAGGAGGACAAGGTCCCCTTCGACAAAGGAACATGGAGAGACAGATTGATCAAAGTGTGCTTTGACCCGCTTTTTCTGTGCTTCAAGAACTAAAGCAGCCAAGCGGCGGGTTTCATCCAACCGTTCCAAATACAAGAGACGCTCTTATTCAGGAGAAGTATCAGGCAAAATTTCCACAGCTAGCTTTAAGGAATGAATTTTTCCCTCAACAAAAAGAGTCGCTTCCAGACCATACACCAATTGGAATGGTGTGAATCTGGTTGCACGCTTTGCTGACGTTCGGTATGCCCATAGAGCTGAGAACAATTGGAGGTGCCAATTGAACTTATGAATTCCAACTGTTCGTTGAAGCATTGTGACCAAAACCTTGTTCACAGCCTCAACCTGGCCATTTGCCTAAGGGTAATATGGCGTTGAGATATTGTGTTGTAAGCCCAAACTTGATGTTAGCTTGGCCATCATGTAATCTTGAAAGTGAGTACCATGATCGGTAACAATGGCCTGAGGGACCCAGAAACGTGCAATGATATGGTTAAAGATAAATTGGGAAGTTGTCTTACCATCGGTGGTTAGTGTAGGTATCGCTTTGGCCCACTTAGTGAAGTAGTCAACAACGACGATTATATATGCATGCCCCCCAGCCGAAGGAGGGTTACACGTCAGAAAATATACGCCCCATTTTGCGAAAGGGCCAACGGTAATGACAGGATGTAGAGGGAGGGGTGGTGCGCACATCCTGTGCTGAAAAACTTAGCACGTAAGACATTTACGGACTGCAAAAATATAGTATTTGAAGATTGATGGCCAAAAGTAACCCGCACGCAAAATATTCTAGGCGGTGGCATATCCAGACATGTGACCTCCATAGGCGCCACTGTGATAGTCATTTAAGACTTGTTCGGCCTCTTCCAAATTCAGACACCAACGGAGCACTGAATCTACTCCAACCCGGTATAATGTATCTCCTACAATGTGGTAGGGTTGAGACTGATGCCGAATCCGACGTCGGGCATATTTGGTCAACTTAGAGCGAAAGGATGACGTCTGAAGATACACTATAATATCGCCATACCATGGGTCACGGGTGCTGATAAGGAAGATGGTTTCGTCTGGTATATGTTCTTCAGAATGAGATGGTGGGGAGTCTATTGGGAGAGAGCAAATAAGATCCGCGAAAACCAATGATTTGGTCGACTTAGCAGTAGTGAACTCTACGTCGAACTCCTGAAGGATAACAATCCATTTGGAGTATTTGCCCCCCAGTAATTTTTGAGAAAGAATATATGTCATGGGGTTGCAATCCGAAACCACGGTTACGGTACGTAGCAGGATGTAGTGGTGGAAACGTTGCACAGCTTGTACATCTACTAAAGCTAGCTTCTCGACGTGAGCGTAACGCGTTTCCGTGTCGAGAAGATTCCGCGATAGATAGTAAACAACGTGTTTGTTTCCATCATCGTCATCCTGTACCAGAACCATAGCTATGGTGCTAAACACGGCAGCCATGTATAAAGTGAAATCACGGTGATAGTTTGGAGGCCGAAGCAACAGAGCATTAACAAGTAACGTCTTTAGCTTCTCAAAGGATTGTTGAGCAATTTCATCCCAATGAAAGGGAATGTTCTGCTTTAAAATACGCGTGAATCCTTTGGCCACTTCCCCGTAGTTCAGTATAAAGCATCGTAGGAAGTTAGCTTTTCCCTGCAGACTCTGCAATTGATATAACGAAGAGGGTGATGGGAGATTGAAAATGGCCTCGACCTTTAGAGGGTCAAGGCGAATCCCGTCCTTGGAGACTATGAACCCCAAAAGACGACCAGAATCCACGCAAAAGATGCATTTATGAGGATTGAGCCAAATATTATAGCGTTGGCAGCGAAGGAAAATCTGGCAGATGTGTTCTGGGTGGTCCTCTCGCTGAGCTGAATGAGCTGGAAAATCGTCCAGATAAGGCTGAACGATATGGCGTATGTCATGGAATGCATAAGACATAGCATGCTAGAAAGTAGCTCCAACATTATTCAAGCCGAATGGGAGCTTTTTATAGGCAAAATTACCCCACAGACAGATGAATGTAGTCTTGTGTTGATCAGCAGGTAGAATGTTTATCTGATTGTACCCGGAAAAACCATCCATCAGGGAATAAATCTCACTCCCAGCACATTTGTCAATGATTTCATCTATGAAAGGAGTGGGGTAATTGTCCTTTGGACAGGCGTGATTAATATCTCGGTAATCAACACAAACTCTAATAGTGCTCTGTTTCTTATCTACAGGGACAATGTTGGAGACCCATTCTGTGAGTGGAATCGGGTAAATGAAGCCCGCGTTCAGAAGTTTTTCAACTTCTACTTTAATGGCAGCGGCTTTGCGAGGATGCACCTGGCACAGGCGTTGGTGCACGGGTTTTGAACCAGGATAGGTAGGAATCTCGTGCACTACTATGCTAGGATCAATCCCGAGAATTTCCTCATAGGACCAGGCGAACACGTCTCTGAATTCTCGAAAAATATCAGTATAAACTCGTATCTCATCAGGAGAACAAGTCACTCCCACATGTATGTTCTCAACTATCCCCGGTTTAATGGAGATGTCGATTCGAATGGTTTGAGTAATGTTGCTCAGGTTTCCCTCTGAAAGCACCTCATGTGTCAATATGGGCGTCTGGAGAGGTGTAGTGGGAACCTGAGATGCAAAACGCTCTAGAAAATCTGACATTGCCCCCAAGCATCACTAGTTGGTTTATCTGCAATTAGGAACCTACACTATAGCTGAACGATTGTTGCTAGACTCGGTCTGGGCTAGTAGGGATCGCCTCTGTCCGTAGAGGGGATTTACCTCCACAACAGTAGCATATTTTGCACCATTCACAACAAGAACTTTGGGTATGATCAAAAGAGATTTCGCAAACTCTACAATATCAAGTTGTGCCTTATAACCTAAAGTGGTTTCCAAGTTCTCCAAGTAGACTGATAAATATGCTTCAGCAACACCACCACTGGAAACTACCATGTTCGACTTTTATTTCCTTTTTGTTTGATTTTATGACAAATCCTTAACAACAGAGAAAATAAAGTTTTCCTTCATTAACATAGATAAATTCTCTATTTTATGTGCACACAGACAGAGAAAAACAAAATACACAGTGGAGAGAAAAACATATGTCTTTCATTCATTTTCTTTTTAGTCTTTTACTTTCTTCAGAACTGTTGTTCTCGTTTCTCTTCTACTCTGCCCCATTGTACAACTATTGAACTCTATCTATTATTTACTCTCACACACTCTAGCACACACTGTGCAATATTCTATCATAACAGATATATGTGTGGTTTTACAATACAGGTCATAGCCATAATGAAAGTTAACCTAAGTCTTAAAACTTTATGAAATACAAATATTATGTCCTGGCGGTGTTTCAAGCCATAACACGCGAACATTACAAAAACAATGCGATGGGTTGATTGCATGGAACAATGTGGCACCTGACATCAGCACCAAACTATGAGATAAATTAATAGGGAGAAGAAATGAGAAGGGCTATCGCATCAAATGACGTGCCTGCTGACTGGGACAATAGTTCATGTGACGATGCACTATTGGCTCTCAGGGGTTGAGCTAGCACGGTGGTGGGGTCACACTATCACGCGATTGTGAAGAGGGAATGACGTAAGTGTCGGGGCTTGTGATAAGCCTCGATTGGTCATGGGAGATGGTGAGGTGGACTGGTGGGGCTACAAGAGGATGACATGGCAAGGTTTGAATGCAGATGGTATGGCATGGTAATTTAATGTGGTAGGTCTATAAGTTTATGGCGAGGGTTTGCATGGGTCAAACCACTATTTAGAAAATCAGAAAGGGCTACAGCACTGTAAGGAGAAATCACCTGTTTCAAGAGAATTAAACACAACTTGAATGCATAGGTTGAGTGTAAAACCAAAAATTTTGCTGCTACTGCCATCCTTTGATCTTCAAATAAAAAATTGGTTTTTTGTCCTTGTTTATCTAGATTGCAGTTGGGAGTAATTTCCAACACTCCCCCTTAATCACAACTGCTACTATATTGCATTCCTAGACATTTTATGAGATAATTAAAACTTTTTTGCCCCAATGCTTTTGTAAAAATATCTGCAAACTGTTCTTCTGTTCTACAATGTTGTAAAAAAACTTCTCCATTGTTCACCAATTCTCTGATATAATGATACTTTGCATCAATGTGTTTTGTTCTTTTGTGAAACACTGAATTCTTGGATAAGGCTATTGGTGAGCTATTATCACAATAAATTGTTGTACCTTTTACCTGTTCATGGCACAAATCTCTCAGCATTCTTCTTATCGATATTGCTTGACTTGATGCTGTTGTAGTTGCCACATAATGTAGGTTTTAACCCTGAACAGAAATTATCTACACACGAATCTTATAACAGAAAATAAACAATAGTGAGAGCATAAAAAATAAACCAGATAAACACATATATTTTCCCTTGGATCCCAAATCGGGACGACCAGCTTGATTTTTCATTATATTCCTTTTAGTGTTACAACACATATATATACATGCCAAAGAATACATAAACAGTAATCCATTAAGCTTGGATTATAAAATAATCGTGGTTCCCTTGATTGAATCTACAAAAATACCAGGGGCCGAAAACCACCATACCCCAAAACCATGTGCAAAACCATGCACAAAACCATGGGCGTGGACCACCCACCGGAAATTAAGGACCAAAAAATTTTCGCCGAGGAGCTGCCCCAGACCCCAACAAGGGGGGCTGCCACCCCCCCTGTGACCCCCCCGTTGTGCCCAATGTGCGTTGTTGATCATAATCAGCTTCCTATAAAATTTTCACAGGCAATCTGGCTTAAAGCTCTCAAATTCCCCCCTTTCAACCTTGGAAAATCATTCTTACGCCTATCGTTACCATTTCATGCCTCCAAATTACATTATAAAAAGCAGAAAACCCCACATTTGAAAATATTTTAGGCCACAGCCCCTCTGTCCTTTTCTCCCGAGTAACCCAGTGCTGGAATCGAGTGCAAAAGAACTAGGCGCTTATCAACCAAATGCCCGGGTGAAATATCGGTCTTCGATATTTGCAAGATCAGACGGTCTTCGTGGATCAGCACTGTGCTCGTGGCCCATTCTATTCATCGCCCAAATCATTTATGCACCGTCCGATCGTTCTACCAAATCAACGGTCTGCAACCTGCCTATCCTGGTGGTCCCCACGCCCGCTCCTATTACAAAAACCGGTGGTTTATATCGCACCACCTCTCGGCGGTAGGCGGTAATTCTCCTTGGTCCAACAATTCCATACACTGTCTGAAACGTGTCCCAGCATACAACTCCAAAACCGCCAGCATTTTTGCTCGGAACAGGACGCCCAGCGATATCGCCGTCATCCGTCTGATCTGAAGCTCTTCATCCAACGGCTATCGCGCTTCGAAGCTGCATGAGGTTTAATCACAGGAAAATCATGCCCTTGGCCTACTGTCCATCGCCTCTGATACTCTTTCAACCATCTATCTCCTCCTGAGATTGGACGGTCCACATCTAGTCACATGCACGCCTTGGACCCAGTCTCCCACCACGTCATCCTCCCATGTGTCTATCACATTTTTCTCTCTGCCATTCATATATTCTATTCATACATTATATCTTAATGTTTTACATTTTAGCTCTGGTCAACTCGTTCGCCATTCCTTCGCTGCATTTTTCTGCGACCCTACATTGTTTCACCATTTCGCCATGTCTGCACAGCCATTTTCATCGATCCCGCCACGTCCACCATCTTCCGGCCTAGTTTTCTTTAATGAGTTTGTGGATTTTGCAGGTTTACAGTGGTGGAGAACTATTATCATTCACAATATCAATTACTATGATAGAGCACACGTCAAAGGAGCATTTTTCAGAGCAGAATTATGAAGAAAGTCCTCGAAAGCCAAATTGACAAGACTTCAATTAAAGAAGCAGGGTTCAAATTTGTCAAACCCTACAAGGATATTCAAGGCACCAATTTCATAGATGAGATCATTAATGAAACAACAGAGGAGTATCAGTGGAAGGTCAAGGAATTTAGTGTTCAGCATTGAAGATTTTAAATCATAATTCAGGGTTTAGAAGGAAAAGGGTACGATGCACAAAAAACAATACCCTCCAGGTTTTATTTTAGCCAGATTTTCTTTTAGGAAAGGACAAAATGTTTATGGGATTCTACTCTATGCTGTGTTCCTAAAGAGATTTTCACTCAGAACATTTATTTCAGAAAGTAGGCCACAGAGTACAAACAACACAGCATAGTCATTCAGCAATATGGGTGCAAATGTTTCTGCCATTTTGCCTTAATTATGCAAATTAAATGTTCATGATCTACCTCTTTTACTATGTTTTGGTTTCTCCTATAAACACCATGAAGAAACGCATTGTAGGGGTTCCAGATTTTATCAGAAAATTATGCAGTGAAAGGCTTTTTGTAAAACTTTGGTATGAATGCACAGAGCCCATAGGGTCTCAGTGAGAATGAGTTCTATCTGTCAAAGAGGATTCTGATCTTTGTTATTTCACAGTTTGTAACTCTCATTATTGTGTTTAATAGAACATTTCATTTCATCCATCTTTCTTGTATCATGTTTTGGAATGCAAGTGGCTCACTGATTTTTCGTATGGATTCATCCTAGTTGATGCCCATGCTCGGATCAGTCAAGCGCTTTAAATATGGCTCATGCATGATATTCTGTTCCATTATTCAGCTAACCATACTTCTGCTATATTATTTTCTTTGGGAGGGTGATTTTAAAATGTTATTATCATGTATGGATTCTTAGATTGGTAAGCCCATGCATGGTGGTATTGTATATCTAGGTATCAGCTCAATTTTAACTAATATCTTCTCAATATTTCTTTTGCTACATACACCTTCTAATAATTTATGCCTGTGAAGTATTTCTGAATCGGCCCGCTTTGCAGTAAAATGTCTCTGAATTGTCTGTTGCTTTTGTATTAGAGTTCTGCATCTTGCCTCTGCAGTATCTATTTTCCTGTGTCAGTTTCATAGAGTTTGGTCCCATTTTATTTTATTTCCCTGTTTACAGGAGATAGCATGTGAGCTGAAGTTGACAACTTCATACATTATATTATACGATCCTTGCTATGCTAAGATGTCCTAGGCACTGGTCTATCATAACTCTAGGCTGTCTCTAGGAGCGACAACATCTTTCTGGCGCCGTTGCCAGGGACGAATTTAAGAAAATCAGAATCCCTAGGCCTCGAAAAAATATAATTCACTCTTCAAGTAGGTGAGTATGGAGAGTTGAGAGTCGTAGATCTCTCACCTTGGCGACTCCACATTTTTTCATTTGATAAATCTATTTGCAGTCCTGGTTCCTTGTAAGCCACACCTGAGGTCAGATAGGTCTAAGCGAAAGACAACTTCAGTGTCTGAGCCTAAATTTATCATACATAGAAGAAATTGGAGGGAAAGAAAATCATCCCATTCTGAAATCCCTGAATTGTCTATAGAAGACTTTCCATCCTCTTCTTCTCAAGAAGCTCAAGTGCCAGATCCCGAATCCACTGTGGGAGATACTAATTACTATTATTCAGATAGCCCACCCCGAGAGTGTATCAGAAATAAAAACAGTCTTCATCTTACTCCTGAGGTTTAAGAGGTCAAGGAAGTAACCGAAGTATTTTCTGTTAACAGACCTTTGTTCCCCTCAACCCCTCACACTGCAGTCGAGTATAGTCCTATTATTATTCATACTCCACTTCCACCTCCTCCTCCTCTTACTCATCAAACTATTGCACTACCTCCACCTCCTCCAATGGCCAATGTTCCGGCCTTCTTGATGAATAAATATGCTCCCCTGGCATTACCCCAAGTGTTGAATGATATGCCCCAGGATTATCTGAAGATCTTGCCCAGATTCAATGGCGAAAACGAGATTGATGCTCAAAAACATCTTAATACTTTCTGCTCTTTTGCAGAGAACTTTAATGTTGAACATTTACATGTGGTCTTAAGACTGTTTGTGCAATCTCTTGATGGTGAAGCTCGAAAATGGTTTAAGACGTTGGCTAGCCGTTCTATTACCACTTGGGATAACATGGAAGACACTTTTCTCAGGAAATGGGGAGAGAATAAGGATCATGGAAATTGCCTTATTGAGTTCAATACACTAAAGAAAAGACACAATGAAGGAGTGTCAGAATTTATCAAGAGATTTAATAAATTGTATCTGAGTCTCCCTGCTGATATGAAACCCCACCAAACTGCCGCTAAAGTTGTTTTTGTAGCAGCCTTTGATTCAGAATTTGGTTTCTCTCTCAGAGAAAGAAAGCCTGCTACTCTGGATGATGCTCAGGCAGATGCACTAGAGCTAGAAGCAAACTTTTCCTCCACTGGTAAATCAAAGGGAAAAGCTGAACAAGATACCAGAAGAAGGGGCAAGGAAGAGGCATCTACCTCTAACCGAGACAGAGACTCAGCCAATGAAAAAATGGAGGAAATGAGAAAACTGATTAAGAAAATGGTTAATCTTGAATTGGAGGCCAAGAATTCACCTTTCAGGAATTTCTAGAATGCTCCAAACAAAGGTTACAATCCTCAGTACAGAAGACCACCCCTGCAAATATTGCCAAGGGAATCAAAAGAACAACAAGATCAAGTACCACACCCATTGTACTTGGAAGGTCCAGTAGATGACTCCACTGAAGATACTGCCTATGGACTGGAGGATGAAAATCTTTCCTTTTCAAATAGTGATGGAGAGGAATGCCCTTTGCAAGGGAATGATGAAGCTAGGTGCTCATTGCAAGAAGAAGAAAAGACTAGAGACACAGATGAGGCAGAATTTGAACAATTTGATGATTTCACGCAAGCACATTTCAATAGAAGATATGATCTCAGATATTCTAGGAAGAGGACTCGTACCCAAGAGCAAGAATAAGAGCTACCCCAGAAGGAAGCACCTGCTCAGAAGGAGTCTACAATGTAGAAAGTCATAGACAAAGGTAAGGAACCTCTAAACAAACCTTCGCAATATAATGATCAAATTCCTTCTTCTTCAAAAGTAGTCACTCCCCCTAATGTCAAGCCCGTGTCTAAAGAAGTCAGGCCCCCAGCTGAAAATAAAGAATCAAAAGAGGTCGTGATAGAAAAGTCCCCTCCTACTTTTAGTCTGCAAAAGGAACTTGAAAAGTTCAAAATCTCGGTCCCCTTGACTGAACTGTTGAAACAACCAGCATATCAATCTCAAGTCACCTCATTCATGCTCCCTCCAGAAGCACCAATTATCGCAGATAGTTTCGATCTTCAAGAAGAAAGACCCATGGTAGTTTTTGGCCCACATGTTGAGGAGTTAGATCCCTCTACTCCTCCCTTCTATGTGTCTATAGTGATTCATGACCTGCTACTACATAACTATATGCTAGATTCTAGAGCTTCCCACAATCTTATGCCTCTATCAGTCATGGAACAACTAGGATTACAAATCACACATCCATATAAGGACCTCTATTCATTTGACTCCAAAAGAGTTAAATGCTTGGGGATGATCAAGGATTTGGTGGTCAATTTGGCTCAAATCCCAACAAAAAGTGTAGTAATGGACATCGTGGTGGCTGACATCCCAGCTCGTTTTGGTATGTTTCTGTCAAGGTCCTGGGGAAAAAAAATCGGTGGATCACTCAAGATGGATTTAACATATGCCACAATCTCGGATTTTGGTGGCCAAGAGAGGAGATTGTACAGGGAGACTAGATTTGTCAAGATGGTGACTAAGGCTGACAACTCAGTTAATTCTCCAGCCTACAGTAAAGAAGGAGATTTCTCATGCTTGATGTTGGAAGAAGATCAAGATTATGCTCATGAACCATCCTTTTTCCAGATCAAGACTAAGCAACCTGCAGAGAGTCATGAAACAGGAATCTGGACACTCCATTTTGATGGAGAAAATTATAAAGAAGGTAATGGAGCTAGAATATTATTGATTTCTCCCGCAGGAAAATGGATCCTGCTATCTTTCAAACTAGAATATGAAGCCACAAACAATGTCGCTGAATATGAAGCACTTCTATTAGGATTGCAGACATGAAGTTACATGAATATACAAAGTTTAAAAGTTCTGGGAGATTTAGAACTAGTGGTTAGACAAGTCAGGAATCAGTGTCAGACGAAACATCCTAGGCTAAGGGCTTATAGGAATGAAGTTTGGGACATGGTAGAAAATTTCTTCTTGGCATTCAATATCCAGTTCATGCCTCTAGAACATAATAGGATGGCTGATTCCCTTGCTGTGGCTACTAGTACATTTCGACCACCTCAGAACCCATTTTTAAGATATGAAGTTGAGGTGCGTTATCGGCCTTCAATCCCAGATAAAATCAAACACTGGCAGGTATTTGAGGATGAAGAGCAGATGAAGAGATTCCTGGAAACAGTAGGAGAATTATCCAATATGGAGATTGATGCTGATGAAGAAGAGGAAGAGACCGAGGACATTTCAAAAAGAAATTGGGAGGAGAAAATGGCAGGTAATAAAGTGTTGCAGTTGAAGGGAAACATTATACCTAGAGGGCTGGTGCCTCTAGAAATACTATTTGATAAGAATGATGTCCCACTGCAGCCAAGAAAAGTGGTGGAAGAAAATAAGGTAGAAGACCTGAATTTGGGTACTAATGCTGACCCCAAAATTGTCAAAGTGTCCAAGAAGATCCCAGAAGAATATAAGAAGCTATATCAGAAATTATTTCAGTCTTACAGAGATGTGTTTGCATGGTCTTATCAGGACTTGAAAAATTTTGATATCAGTATTATGCAGCACAAAATTCCATTGAAGGCAGATGAAAAACCCCATAAGCAGAAGCTCAGACAAATCAACCCCTTGTTGTTGCCTTCTATTGAGAAGGAAATCAAGAAGCTGCTAAAAGCCAAAATAATTGTACCATTGAGGTACTCTGAATGGGTGGCAAACCTTGTCCCTATACGAAAGAAGAATGGAGAAATAAGGCTGTGTGTGGATTTTAGAAATTTAAACAGAGCATCCTTAAAAGATAATTATCCCCTGCCTAAAATGGATCACATCCTGCAGAAAGTGGTTGGAGCCTCTAGGATGTCAATGATGGATGGATTCTCTGGTTATAACCAGGTGGCTGTACTTCCAGAGGATCAAAAGAAGACTACTTTCACCACACCATGGGGTAAATTTATGTATGCCAAGATGCCATTTGGATTGATTAATGCAGGGGCCACTTTTCAGAGGGCAATGGACATTGCTTTTGTTGGGGAGCAAGATAAATTCCTAGTGGTCTACCTTGATGATATCACTGTATTTTCCAAAAATGATGCTGAGCACATTGAACATCTGCGGAGAACTTTTGAGAAATGTAGAAGGTATGGTCTCTCTCTGAATCCTCAAAAATCTTTATTTGCATTAGAAGAGGGTAAACTGCTGGGCCATATTGTGACTAAAGATGGGGTGAAGATAGACCCTAAGAGGGTAGAGGTTATAAATAGTATAACTTTTCCCAGAAATAAGAAAGAGGTACAGGTATTCCTCGGGCATATTAATTTCCTAAGGAGGTTCATCCCTAACTATGCTGAGATAGTTAGGCATATAAATGACATGCTCAAGAAGAATAATGAAGTAAAGTGGTCACAGGAATCATGAGAGGCATTTACCAGGATAAAAAATGCTTTTGCAGAAGCTCCTGTGCTAGCCGGGCCAGATTATGACAAACCTTTTATGATCTTTTCTTTTGCATCACCTCATACAATAGCAGGAGTTTTATTGTAGAAAAATGATGAAGGGTATGAGCAGCCTATTGCCTTTTTCAGTCAGGTGCTCCGTGATGTAGAATTAAAGTACAACATATTGGAAAAGCAAGCATACGCCCTAGTGAAATCCCTCAAAGCATTCCGTGTATATATCTTACAGTCTCATATCACTGCATTTGTGCCTGCAGCTGCTGTAAAATATATTCTTATTCAGGGGGATAGTGAAGGAAAAAGGGGTAAGTGGATCGCTAAAATACAGGAGTATGACTTAGACATTCGCCCTACTAAGCTGATCAAAGGACAGGGGCTTGCCAAAATGCTATCTGAATCAAAATATCAAGCTCTGGGCATAAATTTTTCCATTATAGTAGGTGAGGAATCTGAGGAGAAAGAAGAATGACATGGAATTGGGGTAGCTACTCCAGAAACACATATAAAGTACCTCACCAATCAGTGGTACAAAGAGATATTATAATATCTCCTCACACTCAGTTGCCCTCCAAGCTGTGATAAAGTTAAATACAGAGCATTACGATTGAAATCATAGAAGTATATAGTCGCCAATGGCTGGCTATACTGGCGAGACCCCTCAGGCATCTTACTCCTGTGCCTCACAGGGAATGAAGTCGAGAGTATTATAGCAGAATTCCATGAAGGGATCTGTGGAGGTCATTATAGCTGGAGGGCCATAGCTCATAAAATTATGAAAGCTAGCTTCTATTGGCCAAAGATTTTTGGAGATGCTTTTGCCAGAGTAAGAGCATGTGATAAATGTCATAAATTTGCTGAGAGACAGAAATCAACACCATTTCCCCTGATTCCAGTGCATGTGGATGAACCATTTCGTCAATGGGGTATTGATTTTATAGGTGAAATACTTCCTCCATCGAGTGGACAACATAAATGGATATTAACAGCCACAGATTATTTCACTAAATGGGTGGAAGCCATACCTGCAAGGAATGCTATAGATACTGTGATCATAAAGTTCATGGAGGAAAACATCATATCCAGGTTTGGTTGTCCTGCTAGGATAGTGACTGATAATGCACAGGCCTTCAAGTCTACAAAATTTATGAATTTCTGCCAGAAATACAATATCATAATGAGTCACTCTACAACTTACTATCCACAAGGAAATGGCTTGGCAGAGTCTTCAAATAAAACTCTGGTGAGGGCCTTGAAGAAGACTATCAATGAAAATCAGAAGAATTGGGATTCTCAATTGAAATTTTCTCTATGGGATAATAGAATTACCAGTAAGAGAGCAACTAGGAAATCTCCCTATGAATTGGTATATGGACGAGCAGTAGTTTTTCCTGTACAGCTAGCTTTACCAGTGGCCCACTTCATGCAATAAATCTAGGAGGAACCTGATGATATGATCAGGAGAATCAATCAATTGGTGGAATTAGAAGAAACACGGGGCCAGGTGAATCAGAGGTTAATAGAATATCAAGAGAAAATGAAACACATTTTTGATCAGCATGCTAAAGGCAGGAATCTGCAAGTAGGTGATCTAGTGCTCATATCAGACATCCGGAGAGCTGAGAAGGGAAAGCATGGTAAATTCAACCCCCTATGGTTTGGTCCTTTCAAAATTGTGGAACAGGGGGGCAATAATACTTTCAGGTTGGATAATTTATAGGGTGACTTGCTGGATGCCCCTGTAAATAGTCAATTCCTCAAGCCCTACTTTCAGTTCTGATTCAGGCAAAGGCAACCTGATGTATTATATTGTATGATAGTTTCCTTTTTGTTTTCATTTGAATAATGTGAGTGTCATTATGAATCATAAAGTGAAAATTAAGGTTGCTGAAGAGCCGAGTTTGCACAGAAGATGATCAAAGGGTCTGCGAGTTCTTGACATGTCCAGGGATGAACGTGCCGTCCCCAGGTGGAGCCAATGTTGATCGTAATCAGCTTCCTATAAAATTTTCACAGGAAATCTAGCTTAAAGCTCTCAAATTCCCCCCTTTCAACCTTGGAAAATCATTCTTACGCCTATAGTTACCATTTCCCACCTCCAAATTACATTATAAAAGGCAGAAAACCCCACATTTGAAAATATTTTAGGCCATAGCCCCTCTGTCCTTTTCTCCCAAGTGACCCAGTGCTGGAACCAAGCACAAAAGAACTAGGCGATTATCAACCAAATGCGCGGGTGAAATATTGGTCGTCGATCTTTGCAAGATCGGACGGTCTTCGTGGATCAGCACTATGCTCGTGGCCCATTCTATTCATCGCCCAATTTTTTTATGCACCATCTGATCATTCTACCAAATAAACGGTTCACAACCTGCCTATCCTGGTGGTCCCCACACCCACTCCTATTGCAAAAACTAGTGGTTTATATCGCACCACCTCTGGGCGGTAGGTGGTAATTCTCCTTGGGCCAGCGATTCCATACACTATCTGCCATGCGTCCCAGCGTACGGCTCCAAAACCGCCGCTCATCGCATGTTATTGTTCGGAACAGGATGCCCAGTGATATTGTCATCAGACGTCTGATCTGAAGCTTTTCATCCAACGGCTATCGCACTTCGAAGCTGCATGAGGTTTAATCACAGGAAAATGATGCCCCTGCCCCACTATCCATCGCCTCCGATACTCTTTCAACCGTTGATCTCCTCCTGAGATCAGACGGTCGACATCTAGTCACATGCATGCCTTGGACCCAGTCTCCCACCACGTCATCCTCCCACGTGTCTATCACATTTTTCTCTCTGCCATTCATATATTCTATTCATACGTTATATTTTAATGTTTTTCATTTTAGGTCTGTTCAGCTCGTTCACCATTCCTCCACTGAATTTTTCCGCCACCCTACATTGTTTCACCATTTCGTCAAGTCTGCATAGCGATTTTCATCGATCTCGCCACGTCCACCATCTTCCGGCCTGGTTTTCTTTAACGAGTTTGCGGATTTTGCAGGTTTACAGTGGCAGAGAACTATTATCATTCATAATCTCAATTACTGTGATAGAGCACACGTCAAAGGACCATTTTTCAGAGCAGAATTATGAAGAAAGTCCTCGGAAGCCAAATCTACAAGACTTCAATTAAAGAAGCAGGGTTCAAATTTGTCAAACCCTACAGCGACATTCAAGGCGCCAATTTCACAGATGAGATCATTAATGAAACAGTAGAGGAGTATCAGTGGAAGGTCAAGGAATTCAGTGTTCGACATTGAATATTTTAAATCATAATTCAGGGTTTAGAAGGCAGAGGGTACGATGCACAAAAAACAATACCCTCCAGGTTTTATTTTAGCTGGATTTTCTTTCAGGAAAGGACAAAATGTTTATGGGATTCTACTCTATGCCGTGTTCCTGAAGATATTTTCACTCAAAACATTTATTTTAGAAAGCAGGCCACAAAGTACAAACAACACAGCATAGTCATTCAGTAATATGGGTGCGAATGTTTCTGCCATTTTGCCTTAATTATGCAGATTAAATGTTCATGATCTACCTCTTTTACTAGGTTTTGGTTTCTCCTATAAAAACCATGAAGAAACGCATTGTAGGGGTTCCAGATTTTATCAGAAAATTATGCAGTGAAAGGATTTTTGTAAAACATTTTGTAAAAATTTGGTATGAATGCACGAAGCCCATAGGGTCTCAGTGAGGATGAGTTCTATCTATTAAACAGGATTCTGATCTTTGGTATTTCACAGTCTGTAACTCTCTTTATTGTGTTTAATAGAACATTTCATTTCATCCATCTTTCTTGTATCATGTTTTGGAATGCGAATGGCTCACTGATTTTTGGTATGGATTCATCCTAGTTGATGCCCATGTTCGGATCATTCAAGCGCTTTAAATATGGCTCATCCATGATATTCTGTTCCATTATTCAGCTAACCATACTTCTACTATATTATTTGCTTTGGGAGGGTGTTTTTAAAATGCTATTATCATGTATGGATTCTTAGATTGGTAAGCCCATGCATGGTGGTATTGTATATCTGGGTATCAGCTCAATGTTAACTAATATCTTCTCAATATTTATTTCGCTACATAAACCTTCTGATAATTTATGCCTATGAAGTATTTCTGAATCGGCTCGCTTTGCAGTAAATTGTCTCTGAATTGTCTGTTGCTTTTGTATTAGAGTTCTGCATCTTGCCTCTGCAGTATCTGTTTTCCTATGTTAGTTTCTGAGAGTTTGGTCCCATTTTATTTTATTTCCCTATTTACAAGAGATAGCATGTGAGCTGAAGTTGACAACTTCATACATTATATTATATGCTCCTTGCTATGCTAAGATGTCCTAGGCATTGGTCTATCACAACTCTAGGTTGTCTTTAGGAGTGACAACATGCATGATTAGTCATGGAAAGAATATAACACATACCCAAGATTCTCCCACTTGTTGTTTTGTTTCCACAGGGGGCCATAGGAGAGCTTAGTCATTGGCCCAATTCTTCAACACCCATTGTTTCTCTACACCAAGAGAACTTTTGAGTGCTCACAGACTTCGTCAATGCATCTGTAACATTCTTCAAAGTGTCCACCTTTACCATCAACACCCTTTTAGCCTCAACCATATCTCTAACAAAGTGATATTGAACATCAATGTGCTTTGTCTTTGAATGATAAGCAGGGTTCTTAGCCAAGAAAATTGTACTTTTCCTATCACAGTCTATCCTTATAGCTTGTTGTACCAACCCCATACTTGAACACAATCTCTGCAACCAAACTTCTTCCTTGCTTGCATGAGTGGCTGCCATGTATTCTGCCTTTGTAGTTGAAAGAGCCACTATAGACTGCCTTTTACTCATCCAAAAGACTACACCTCCAAATAGGCTAAACACATACCCACTTGTAGATATTCTTTGGTCCAGATCTCCAGCCCAGTCTGCATCAACAAAGCCATGAATGTCCAACATTCTTTCCAATCCTGGTCTTCCCTGGTAGCACAAGCCATAATCACTAGTGCCTATCTGAAAACCTGCTTCACTGTTGTCCAATGCTCCTTCCCTGGGTTTGACATAAACCTGCTTAATACTCCCACTGCATGTGAAATGTTTGGTCTAGTACAGACCATTGCATACATCAGGCTACCCACTGCACTTGCATATGGAAAACAGGACATATCCTCCTCTTCTTCTTGTGTCTTGGGACACTGTTCAACAGATAGATTTACACCTACAGGAATAGGAACATTCACCGGTTTACTATCCCGCATATTGAACCTCTGCAATATAGTCTCGACATAATTCCTCTGGTTTAACCAGAGCTTCCTCTTTGCTCAATCTTTCTTAATTTCCATGCCCAAATATAGTTTGCAGCACCAAGATCCTTCATGTCGAATTTGGAGAACAGTTGGGTCTTCAAATCTTGGATAATTTCTTTGTCATTTCCAATCAACAATATATCATCCACATACAAGACCAAATAAATAACATGGTCACCAATTAATTTAAAATAAACACAGTGATCCTCCTTGCTTCTGGTGAAGCCAATTCTGCATATATAGGTATCAAATTTCTGATACCACATCCTTGGTGACTGTTTTAACCCATACAGAGACTTCTTCAACCTGCATACCAGTTCTTTCTTACCCTTCACCATAAAGCCTTCAGGTTGCTTCATGTATATCTCCTCTTCTAGATCCCCGTCAAGAAATGTTGTCTTCATATCCATCTGTTCTATCTCAAAATCAAATGCAACAACAACAGATAAAAGTAATCTAATAGAAGTAACTTTGGCAACAGGAGAAAAAATATCACCAACATCAATTCCCGGCACCTGGGAATAACCTTCTGCTACCAATCGATATTTTTATTTCTCCACCTTGCCTTCTACATTCATATTCTTCTTAAACACCCATTTGCTCCTGATGGGATTCCTTCCAGCCGGAAACTCCACCAAATCCCATGCCTCCTTTTTGTGCAAGGATGCCATTTCATCAACCATGGCATCCTTATAGAGTTTTCCATTCTCTGAATCTACTGCCTCCCTGACAGTTCTAGGATCATCATCAGTTATAGTTAAGGAAAAACCTGAACAGAAAGCAGATGGAATATACCTTTCTGGTTGCCTTCTTTCCCGAACTGATCTTCTCATAGCTGGAGTTTGTGGCTCTTCCTCTTTTGAATCTTCTTCTACTGTATAGTTTGATTCATACTCCTTTATCTCAAAATCTATCTTCACAGGTTCCTTTGGTATGACTTCCTGTTTAACAACATCTTTCACCTCTCTAAACACCACATCCTAGCTGTACACAACCTTCCTTGTTTCTGGGTTCCAAAGCTTGTAACCTTTTAAACCATCCTTATACCCAATAAAGATGCACGTTTCAGATTTATTATCCAACTTGGTCCTTTTTTGCTTTGGAACATGTACATATTCATCACATCCACATACCCTTAGATGTGAAAGAGAGGGTTTCTTACCAATCCATACCTCATGTGGAGTCTTATCCTCCAACACTGATGAAGGTGATATGTTAACCAAATAGCATGCAGTCTCCACTGCCTCTGCCCAGAATTCTTGTCCTAACCCGGTACCACTGAGCATGCTTCTTGCCTTTTCCATCAGTGTTCTACTCATTCTTTCTGCAACTCCATTTTTCTAAGGTGTGTATGGAGTAGTCTTCTGTCGTGCTATACCACACTTCTTAGAGAACTCTTCAAATTCCTTCTTGCAGAACTCTCCACCATTATCTGTCCTCAACGCCTTTATCTTCTTCTCTGTCTAGTTTTCCACTAGAGCCTTAAATTCTTTAAATCTGTCAAAGAATTCATATTTCTTCCTCAAGAAATATATCCATTTATTCCTTGAGAAGTCATATATGAATGAAACATAGTACACATACTTTCCCAGTGATGGAACTGACACAGGTCCAAACATATCACTATGCACAAGTTCTAATATCTTGTTCGCCCTCTTAGCACCAGAAGGAAAGCTCACCCAATTCTACTTCTGATATACACAATGTTCACAGAAATCAAAATCCAGAGAGAAATTAGAAATACCTTCTACCATATCATTTCTATGCAGTATCTGAAGGCCCTTCTCTTCAATATGTCCAAGCCTTTGATGCCATAGCATGGTCTTTTCTCCAGAGACAGTTAGGATTTTTGCTCCACTTTTAGGAACCAAAGAACCATTACACCCATAAATAATAGTGCTACCTTGTAGTTTGTACATAGTTCCAGTCCAAACTCCCCGCATTAATACTAGTGCTCCCCGAACCATCTTGCAGGCATGTTTCTCGAACACTATTTTTACACCTGCATCATCCATCTTGCTTACAGAAATCAGATTTCTGGCTAATGCACGAATATGCAGAACACCAGGAAGTGTTCTAATCTTTCCACTTTGCAGCTTTAGTTTCACCTTTCCACGTTCGACGATTCTGGCCTTCCTATCATCCCCTAAGAAGACATCACCGCCATCATATTTCTCATACTCGCAGAACCACTCCCGATGGGAAGTGAAGTGAAAGGATGCACTTGAGTCAATCAACCATGACTCATGATCTACATGTGTATTTGAAGAAGAAGCCAAATAAACATCCCCACCTTCATTAGAGGTGGTTTTTTCCTCTGCAGAAGGAGCATCATCAGATCCCTTTCCTTTCTCAAGAGCTTTAGATTTGCACTGCCTTTCGTAGTGCCCTTCCTTTCCGCATTTCCAGCATACCTTTACAAAATTTCCAGGAGATTTAGATCTCCCTCTAGATTTGGATCTCCCACACGAAACCTTATTCTTGTTTATGTTTTGGGACCTTCCTCATACATATAAGGCATCTCCATTTTGGCCCTCCATATTTCTCTACCTCATTTCCTCCGACAGCAAGGATGAGACAATGTCATTAAAATTCAAGGTAGTTGTATTGCTACCTATTGCAATAACCAGAATATCCCACGAGTCTGGTAGAGAACACAACAAAATGATGCACTTATCTTCATCTAAGATTTTAATATCAATAGATGAGAGCTAAATTACCACAGTATTAAAGGCGTTCAGATGCTCTGTCACTGAATCTCCATCCTTCATCCTCAGGTTATACAAATTTTTCCGCAGGAACAACTTATTCACCAGAGACTTAGATTGGTACAAAATCCCAAGTTTTTTCCACAAATTCTTCGTCGTAGTTTCCCCAGATAAATTCAAAAAATATTGAATCTGAGACACACAACCGTATTGTGCTCTTGGCCTTCCGATCCATTTTCTTCCAGTCTTCATCTGACATTGCCGTTGGCTTAGTAACTAGATCTACCATGATCCACTGATCTTTATCCACTAGCAGATCCTCCATCTTGAGCTTCCACAACTCAAAACTCTAACCATTAAATTTCTCGATCTCTATCTTTCTGCCGCTCGCCATCTTCTTTCATCGCAAGAATCGATCTTGCAGATCTCCCACTGAACAAGGTCTACCTCAGGCCCGAGAAAAAAACCCCTCAGCAGCAAAGGCATCCTCTTGAAGCCGAAACTGCTCCGATAACAAATGAAGGTTTTAACCCTGAATAGAAATTATCTACACACGAATATTATAACAGAAAATAAACAATAGCGAGAGCATAAAACATAAAATAGATAAACATAGATATTTTCCCTTGGATCCCAAATCAGGATGACCAGCTTGATTTTTCACTATATTCCTTTTAGTGTTACAAAACATATATATACATGCCGAAGCATACATAAACCCTAATCCATTAACCCTGGATTAGAACATAGTCGTAGTTCCCTTGACAGGATCTACAAAAATACCAGGGGCTAAAAAACACCGTACCCCAAAACCATGTGCAAAACCATGCACAAAACCATGGGCATGGACCACCCACCGGAAATTAAGAACCAAAAAAATTTCACCGAGGCACTGCAACGGACCCCAACTAGGGGGGCTACCCCCCCCCCGTGACCCCCCTGTTGCACCCAGCACAAAGGGGGGGCTATCAGCCCCCCACACGTGATTAGTTGTGGAAAGAATATAGCAAATACTCTGCGTCTGCTATTGATAAAGCCACAATTGGCTATTTCTGAGAAGCTCATGAGATGGCTCGTGATCCTAAATGAAAAACATATCTAGAGGTACTTTTCCTATCATCTATACTTCCAGCCCAATCACTGTCAGTATATCCAATTAACACAAAATTTTCAGAAGAGGTGTATAAAATACCATATCCCTTTGTTCCTTTCACATACCTTAGAATTCTCTTTGCTGCTTGCCAATGTATCTCCTTTGGCTTCTCCATAAATCTTGAAATTAAACTTACAACATGCATAATGTCAGGTTTAGTTGCAGTTAAATACATAAGGCTGCCAACTATGCTCTTATACAAATTTGGATCTACATCCTTGCTGTTGTCTTCCTTGCTCAATTTCAATCCCATCACTGTAGGGGTTATTACTGCCTTGCAATCCTGCATGTTAAATCTTTCAAAAAATACTTTCACATATTTTTCTTGAGAAATAAAATTTTTATTTTGATTTTTCTCTACTTCTATTCCTAAGAAGTATCTCAGCAATCCCATATCAGACATTTCAAATTCTTCTTTCCTGGCTATTTTAAAATTTTCAATGAGGTAAGCATCATTACTTATGAATATGACATCATCAACATATAAAAAAAAAATGAGCATCTTACCATCCTTTTATTCGATGTATAATGTGGGTTCTCCTTCACATTTCCCAAACCCATTTTCCAGTAGATAGGCATTTATTCTACTGCACCATGCTCTTGATGCTTGTTTCAGCCAATATATAGCTTTCTTCAACTTTCATACCTTGTGCTCTTGGTCTTCTTTCTCATAGCCTTGATGTTTTTCAACATAAACCTCTTCCATGAAAACTCCATTTAGGAATGCTGATTCCATTTATGTTGTGCTGCAATAGACAACATTGCTCTCACTGTTTCCATTCTTGCAACTGGTGCAAAAGTTTCTTCATAATCTCTTCCTTGTTGCCGCTTGTAGCCTTTGACAACAAGTCTGGCCTTGTGCTTTTCAATCTTTCCTTCAACATTACTTTTGGTCTTATAGACCCAATTTACTCCAATCACTTCCTTACATTTTAGGGGGTCAACTAATTCCCATGTATTGTTTTTCTCTATTGCATTCATTTTTCATCCATAACATCTATCCATTTCTTATCTTTTACTACTTCTTAAAAATGAATAGGATCTTATTTATGAAAATACAATTCAAATAAAGAGTTTATACCTTCATTGGTTGCCTCTTTCTCATAGATTTCAAATAAAATTTTGAATCTGGTTCTTCCTTCACTTCCTGAACTTGTGCTTGTAAAAGCACTCAAATTTTCTCCTTGTGTTGTGCTTGGAGAAGCACTGTCATCACTTCTCAGTGCTGTTCTCATACCAGCTTGAGGTGTTCCTTGTTGTGCTTCCGTTGGTGGAGGTGGTGCTGCTAATGAGGGATTTCTTCCTTCTATTTCTTCCTCGTCATATTCTTGAGACAAAAAAGTCTTTACATTCACTATTTTCTCAATGCTTCCATCCAAGCTTCTTCTTAAATGAACTGTACATTTCTTCTTACAATAAACTTCTTCATAGATGGGTTGTACAATCTGTATGCCTTTGATTCATCAATGTATCCAAGAAATATGAATTTATCCCCCTTTCTGTCCAACTTCTTTCTCAGCTGATCTGGAATATGTGCATAGGCCACACATCCAAATACTCTCATGCAGGTGAAAATTTGTTTTATCCCACTCCATGCTTCTTATGGAACTTTATTCATTTGGAAAATGTTTTTCCTTTAACATACTTCTTACCATATCCATGATGGTTATGTTTTCCCTTTCAGCATCTCCATTTTTCTAAGGTGTATACCTTGTTGTAAAATGATTGTGAATTTCATTTTCTCTGCAGAAATGCACAAACTATTTGGAGATATATTCTCCTCCTCTATCAATCCTCAAAAATTTTATATGCTACCCACTTTGATTCTCAATAAGAGCTTTAAAGTGGATGAATTTTTCAAACACTCCACTCTTCATCTTCAAGAAATATACCCATGTTTTTCTTGTGTAATCATCAATAAAAGTTAGCATATAGTGGCTTCCTCCTAAAGAAGTTGTTTGCATTGGTCCACACAAATCTAAATGGACTATTTCTAAGGGTGCTTTTTCCCTTATGCTATTTCATGATGGAAAGCTTTCTCTGTGTTGTTTTCCCAAGACGCAACCTTCACATAGGTTGTCTGGTTTCTCAATCAATGGTAATCCCTTTACCATAAATTTTCTATGCAATAAATTTAGGCCTCCAAAGTTGAGATGTCCAAATATCAAGTGCCATAACAAGTTTTCATCTTTTGCTTCCCTTTGGAATGTCTCTTGTGTCACAGCTGCCTTTGCAACTCCTTTCTTCAAATCTGCTCTCATATTGAGAGGAAACATTATGTTTCTTGTCATCTTCACTTGTGTAATACATTTATTACTTGGTGGCATATCCATGATGGCACATACATCATCTTCAAAGAATACATTGTAGCCCTTTTGAATGAGTTGTCAAATTCTCAAGAGGTTACACTTCATACCAGGTACATAGTATACATCTTATATGTATTTCCTTTCTCCTTTTCTTGTCAAAACACTTACTATACCTTTACCCATGACAAAGACTATTGTCTGTTCCCAATGTTACTTAAGACTTCACATTTTAATCCAACATGGAAAACATAGCCTATGTTTCCAGTCATATGGTTGCTACATCTTGATTCTTGAAACAATATATCTTCATTCTTCTCTTCAGCCATATTACATGCTAGAAACAATTTTTCTTGACTCTGAGCTTCTTTAGTAAATTTTTCATTGGGTCTATTACCCATGTCACTATGTTTCTTTCTACATTCATTGGCATAGTGCCCATACTTCTTACAGTAATGACATTGGACTTGGGATTTATCATACCTTTTTCCATGTTCTTGATTTTGTGCTCCTTGTTGGCTGCTGCCTTGGCTTTGATTCTGACTTTGGTTGTTGCCCCTTCCATTTGTATTTACAGGGTTGTTTCTTCCTCCTTTTTTTTGGATTCTGCCTCTACCTATTCCTTGGTAGTTTGATCTGCCTTGACTTCTTCCTCTTCCAAAGGACATTTGGGTCTTGAAGGCATTCTCTAAAGATGAGTTTGATGTTCTGTTCAACCTTTCTTCATGTGTCATCAAATATGCATGAAGCTCATCAACTATAAATCTTGAGAGATCATTTGTCTCTTCAATAGTAGTGGCTATCACATTGAATCTTAAGGGTAAACTTCTTAATATTTTCTCCACTATTTTTCTCTCTTCTACTGTCTCTCCATGAGATCTCATTTGGGTAACCAACCCAATCAACAGTGTGAACAATGAGTCTAATCTATCAGCCTCTTTCATGAAAATAACTTCAAACGCTCTTCTCATTACTTGAAGCTTTGTTGTCTTTACTTTCTCCATACCTTGATAGGCTGTCTAGATGGTATCCCAAGCCTCCTTGGACTTCTTTTTTTCTACAATTCTTGGAAATATGCCTTCATGCATTGCTTGATAGAGATAGAAGAGGGCTTTTGAGTTCTTCTTCTTATTACTCTTCAACAAATCATTTTCTTCATGTGTTAAGGAATTAAACTCATTTGCATTAGCTAGTTCTTCAAATCCATATTAAAATAGTTCCCATAAGTCATGAGATACAAACAGGGCTCTCATTGTGATTTCCCAATAATCATAGTTCTTCCAATTGTACTATGACAGCTGAGTATTTCCCATACTTGTGCTTGTGCTAGTTCCTACCATTCTTTATTGTGCATAACTATAAACTTGACTGTGTAATCTTGAATAAAAAATTTTCACTGCTAACTTGCTGAAACCTTCACTCTGTTGGGGAAATGCTTCAATATTCTTCTTCTCCTTCAGCTTCTTCAGCAACTGCTGAGAGCCTGGACTAGCTCCGATACCATGTTGGATTTTATGACAAATCCTTAACAACAGAGGAAATAAAATTTTCCTTCTTTAACACAAAGAAATTCTCTATTTTATGTGCACACAGACAGAGAAAAACAAAATACATGGTGGAGAGAAAAACATATGTCTTTCACTCATTTTCTTTTCAGTATTTTACATTCTTCAGAGCTTCTGTTTTGGTTTTTCTTCTACTCGGCTCCACTGCATAACTATTGAGCTTTGTCTATTCTTTACTCTCACACAATCTGGCAGACACTGTGCGATATTCTATTACAACACATATATATGTGTTTTTACAATACAGGGTGTAGCCATAATGAAAGTTAACCTAAGTCTTAAAACTTTATGAAATACAAATATTATGTCGCGGTGGTGTTTCAAGCCATAACACGAGAACATTACAAAAACAATGCGATGCATTTATTTCATGGAACAATGTGCCACCTAACGTCAACACCAAACTATGCGATAAATAAATGGGGAGAAGAAATGAGAGGGGCTATCGCATCAAATGACACGCCTACTAACTGGGACAAGAGTTCATGTGACGATGTACTATTGACTCTCAGAGGTTGAGCTAGCATGGTGGTGGGGTCGTCCTATCACGCGATTGCGAAGAGGGAATGAAGTAAGCGCTGGGGCTTGCGATAAGCGTCAATTGGTCATGGGACATGGTGAGGTGGACTAGAGGGGTCCACAAGAGGATGACGTGGCAAGTTTTGAATGTGGACGGTATGGCGCGGTAATTCAATGCGGTAGGCGTATAAGTTTATGGCGGGGGTTTGCGTGGGTCAAATCACAATTTAAAAAATCAGGAAGGGTTGTGGCAGTGTAAGGAGAAATATTCTATTGCAGGAGAATTAAACGCAACTTAAATGCACAGGTTGAGTGAAAAACCAAAAAAAATCTACTGTTGCCATCCTTTGATCTTCAAATCAAAAATTGATGTTTTCTATCTTTGTTTATCTAGATTGCGGTTGGGAGTAATTTCCAACACTTTTCACAATGGATAAGGCATCGTGCATAGATTGTTCCATCTCATCCGACATGTAATCATTAGCACCTCTTAATATTATGGAAACTGCTTTTGAACTCTTAGCTCCTTTGATCAAAATTGCATCATCATCAGCAATGCGTTCCTGTATAACCTCATCCGCATAACCCAAGAAATAATACCCCTAGAATGCCTACAAATGTCGTAGATCTGTAATCCTACCTGACAGATTGTTATTTGATATGTGTAAATAGCCTAGGAAATCTAGATATGCTAATGTTCTGGGTATACCTCCCCGCAAATGGTTCTATGAGATATATAAAGCTTCCAAATTTGTCATCTTTCCAAGACTGTTTGGAATGTCCCCAGACAAGTGATTGTGTGACAGATTCAAAGAATGCAAACCCTTGATATATCCCATCTCCTCGGGGATTTTACCTCTAAAGCTATTTTCTGAGAGGTCCAGACTACTAAAAGTCGATAAGATGTACTTATACGCCCATTTATGATGCTTGACCATCAGGTTAACTTCTTCCTTGTATAAATTTTCATATACAAGAGCAGTGGACTACGATGTCGAGGAATATCCATTACTCAATGTTATTAAATTTGAGAGATGCAGCTCTATCGAGCCTAACAGATGATTCATTACCAAGTCAAGAATTTGGAGTCTTTGTAGATAGCTAATCTGGGTCAATATCACACCTTCTAAATTATTTGACCCGAGAATGAGTATGTGGAGATTTGGGATATCGCAATCCATTCAGGGATTCTGCTCGATATGTTATTTCCACTCAAATCCAAAATTTCTAACATCTTGCAATTTTGCAGGGACGAGGGAATTTCCCCACTTAACCTGTTGTTGTTGATGTGCAATACCTAAAGCTTATTTAATTTTCTAAGTTCCACCGATATTTGTACTTCCAAATTATCATTTTAAACATTCAATACAATGAGAGAAGAGAAATTACTAAAACTGGAAGGAAACTGTACATAGAGCTTATTATTTGAAAGATCCAGAGCCTCATCATTAGCAAAATGTCATCATCATAAGCAATTCTTTCCTCTATAACCTCATCCGCATAACCAAGTAATGATGGATCAAATGTTTCACCCCCTTCCATATCAACAAATGTAAGACCCTGAGTAGCACAAGTTGCCTTGGCAACATGACGTAAGTCTTCCTTGTGTACACAATGCACAACAATAGCCCCAACTTCTACAAAATACTTAAGAGCCATGTCATCTATTCCTTTTTTTGTTAATATGACATTGGCACCAGATTTGAAGAGTTTCTCAATACATTCTTTGTTATATCCGATTCTCTTTCACGAATTTTATCAAGCTCCGTTGATCACTCACAAGAACCTGCACTTCCATCTGCAATTTATTCCTCTACAGATTGAAATCCAAACATGAAATTTTTGCCTATGCCACTCTGGTAGGCATTCCTTCAGTTGCACAACCATTATTTAAAGCATACCCATTCAATAGATAACTATATTTCGAACTTTTCCCTTGATTGGATATTTTATTTCACCCTTGTTGTTAGTAGTTTTGACAGCTTGAATGACATCCAAAACCATTTTTACAAACAACATCCACAACCATTTTTGTAAAAAAATCATTCTAGTACCAATGATTATTTATGACATATTTGTCTTCGAACAATTAATAAGAGAATCCTTTCCAAGCTTATTGACCTCAACAACCAGTTTATCATCAATTTATTTGCAAGCTTCCCTCATTTCAAGTCTGTTACCACTAATGATAGAAGTAGGGTGAATCTTATTATGAACATGGTCACTGGCCCACATGAGTAGCTCTGCAGCGATAATAACAACTGAGGTTGTGCCATCACCAACTTCTCGATCCTGAAATTCTGCAAGTTCCACTAAAACCTCAGCCACCTCCAACATCTTCAATATAGTTTCTCCATCATTGGTGACTGTGACATCTCCAATGTCATCAACCAACATCTTGTCGAGACCGACCGTGGGTTTGAGAGAAGTCTTGACATGTTCGCAACTTCTTGGCACACAGTCACATTTTGAGTGCAAACATCCTAGTCGTACTGATGTTCTCCCTTGAGGTCTAGATTATGTGCTCAAGCCATGATTAATGATCCTGATTTAGTGCTTCAGGGGTGGAAAACGTGAAATACAAAAGGTGTTAACAACTTCAACCTGATGCAATTGTATTTAGATAATGATTAGTATTAGTACTACTCTTAATATTTGGCCAACTTAGCACACAATGGTACCAAATTTTGTGTATTTGTCTTTTGATAATGATTATTATTAGCATTGCTATTATAGAGGGATCATAACTCCATTTATTTCCAATACAAGACTCCCCTAAATTCTGTGTCACTGTTACACTTTTCCCGGAAGCAACAAGCCAAAATACATTATAGTTTGTGGTTTAATATATGTAACTATGGGACACTAGATATTGGAACAAGCGCAGAGTTGTGCTCAATCTCATCCTTCCATGGAGTAATCTTATCATTCTAAGGACTGTGTTTTGTGTCATTTCCTAGGATATCTGCATCTTCTGCTTCCTCTTCCTTTGATTCTGAAAATTGCGAACCTTTGAGATTTTTTGGTTGTCTCTTTTTTCTATTGAGGTCCTTTTTAGCTTGTGGGCATGTGCTTTGGAGATGTCCCGTTTGTAAACATGTACGACATCGGAATGTAATATTTTCATAATCAGGAGGTTGCGTCCATTTTTTATTATTATAGATCAATATGATGTAATCAATTAATCCTTGACTGAATTGAGCTTCAACACAAATTCTGGCAAAATTAAATATGTCTTTATAGGTTAGCTCTTAATCAATCTTAATAAATTTCCCCATGAATTTCCCAATACCTTATAATACTTTGTGATACCATAAGTGTAGAGGTAGATTGTGTAACCTAATTCAAATGGGCATTTTGGATATCACCATGTTGGTAGCATCGAATTCGGGAAACTACAGTATCGTGAAGAGCCTACCATTGCCCAAAAACTATGGTCCTTCATTTAATACACTTTACTTCAAGCATTACTTCTTGAAATGACACCCATAGTAATGTTGGCAAAGCCTTTTCAAAATGGGACCAAAACTATACATAACACTAATATTCCACAAACAGTCTCTTCATGCTAGATTTACAACCACCAATTTCTTAAGGATATAATTGAAAGTGCAAGCTCTATCTAATTTTTTACACTATCTCAGGAGATAGTTGGCGAAAATAATGGTACATTGCACCACCGGACTTCGCTACTAACTCAGCCATAATTTTGTAGCATCTTCTATCATCACTATTTATGCTCTCGACATCTATAGAACATCATAATTTTTTCACTACCCCAATGGTTTCCATCGCCATAGATTTTTCTTCTTTTAAATTTTGAGGTGGATCTCAAATTCTTATCCTCATTCTTTTCCAACAACCTTTCCTAATTGCAGAGCTTCAAATGCCATCGTACCAATCATGAAACCCCTTGTAAAATCCACAAAATATCTTTCAATATCTAAGAAACCTCATGCCTTGTAAGGATACCTTCTATGTTAAAAAAATTTACATAATTGATGATGTCATGCAGATTAAATGGTCCCTTGATGATTTGTTGATGCCTAGCTTGTTCCATCATATTTTAATTTGATATTTGATGACAAAGTTGTTTTCCTGCTTCAATTTTGGCAAGATTAAAGCTAATGTATCTTTATGATGTGTTTCGTTGCTAGCCTAAATAGAATATACGTATTAATACTACCAAAAAACTTTTCATTACACATTAAATTATAGGTACCATCAAAAATTCGAATTTGGGAATGAACAATCATTGCACATTTTTCCACTTGGACATTTTTCTAGTATGGTTTTGAGGATTTTTTCAAATTAGACCATTGAAAACAAGCCTTTAATATATTTGTTCCTAGGGAATCAAATATTTTTTATAACATCATAAAGAGCATGTATTAAGTCCCTTCTTTCATAGCTTGTGAAATTCTATCTCTTATTGGTCTTTTACAATTCCTAGATTCATTGCAAACTCTAACAAACTATGTGCCAAGATTTGTATCATGTAATGTGTATGAATCTTTCTAGGCCCTCCTTTTTCATAGCCATCTCTTGAATCAAGCAACTAATAACGTAAGTTTATGATTTTTCCTTACACCAGTAAAAACGTTCTAAGAAGACAAGCCATTCATAAGTAATGTATTTGGGAACTAATCTAACATGACTAGTTGGCATGTATAGTAGTTGACACTCTTGAAGTGCATACCATCATAGGCCTATTTGTATTGTGTGTTCATTAAGGGGTTAATTCATACCCATTTTGGAGGGAATCCTCACACATTCCAATTTATTATTGTGGTTTCCTAAATGAATCTAAATACCTGAATTGTAGAACTATAGCATTTTGTCAAAATTGTGGTTGTAAGTTTCTTGAGTATTACTTCAAAGTATCTCTACCACAATCATATTGATTTTTTTTTTATTTCTTCCTAATCCCTTGATTTTTGAATCCACCAAAGATGGAAATTATATAGATATATGCATCATTATATTTGAAGATAGTCCAATATGAAAGATGGTGAATAACAATCTTGACCTTCATATTGTTTAGGAACCTATTGTTGGTAGATGGTATCATAGTTATTATGCTAGATGATTGATGGATGAACCTACATTGTTGTACTTCTCCCATCTTCACAAACAAATCCCAATTTTTTGTAGTTAAATGAAATATAACACCAAAATCAGAGCATTCTTCATCCTATTTCATTAGATTTGGAATTTTCATGGGTTTATATTATAGCCTAAAATATAAAGTAGTCCAGAAAGTGTTCAACATGTAGCGATGGTGATGCTACAATATTCTAGTTATAAATCTAAATTCATACGGATTGAAATGGGCTCTGAATTAATTCATTCCAAACATTTAAGTTGAATGAAAGAATTATGTTGATATCCTCATGGATGGATGTTGTCCCATATACTATATGAAACAAAAATGTTTATTGTCTTCTGTTGTTCATTTATTCACTTCATTCCAACTCAAATCCCCATTTTCTTGAGATGAATCGACTATAGTCCTCTATTTATAAATAAAGAGAGAGTTGAAAGAAATTTATATAATTGAAATAATAGCCACTTCTCCTAAGACTCTTCCAGTTCCAATCCAAACTGAGATATTTTAAAAATATCAATTCTGTAAGATTACTTTCAGCATCTGCAGTGGTAGTTGTCTAAGAATAATAGGCAATGATGACTTGATAAGTGCATTAATTGCACCATCAAATACTGAACCTGTAATTTCCATCAATGGTTTAATGGATTTCCTTCAAGCATTACTTCTTCAAATGACATCCATAGTAATCTCTTTCATGTTGGGAAAGTCTTTTCAAAATGGTATCAAAGCTATCCACAACACTAATATTCCACAAACAGTCTCTTCACACTAGATATATAGCCACCAATTTCTTAAGGATCTAATTAACAGTGCAAGTTATATCTAATTTTTTACACTAGTTCATGATGTAGTTGCAAAAAATAATGGTACATCACACCAATGGAAATGAGAGAACTAAAGAAACAAGAACAAATTTGAAACGATCATGCTCCTTTATGGAAGTTGTTGGGAAAATACTGAGAGGGGGGGGGGGGGGTGAATCAGTATTTAATGCAGACAATAAAAAATTTTTACTTTTCCTTTCTAAAACCCATACGCTACTTTGCTGAAGCCAACTAGCGTATATACGCAGATATCCTTCACAGAACTCGTGTATGTCCAAAGATCTAATTATGCATTCAATTATTAACTCAGATCATTGCATTATTCATTCATCAGTTATTTCAGGAAACATTAAACAGGTGCAGAAAGAACAGAATAATCATCACACATAGGCAACACACATGAACACAAAGATTTTTAGGTGGAAACCCAATTCGGGAGAAAACCATCGCTACTGTCGTCTCAGTCTTCAATATTTATTATAAAGAAAAACTTCTTACAATCATGTACTGGTGCAGACTTATACCAGCACGCAGGCACCCACCTGTAGAAGGCTACAACCTTCTCTCGTTTACCAGCCTCACCTGGAAGGGACCTATAACCCCCAAATATTAGCACCAGCCTCTACTGACAGAAATCTTCTATTATCAGACTGAAGGCTTCAACCCTCAGATCCACTGCAAACCACGTTTCATAAATTTTCAAACTGGATCAAACAGCTTCAACACAATTCTTCACTTATCAACAAACATCCCCTTTCATCAGTCAGAATAGTGAAACCACTGTAACCAGAATATCAGAGATAGCTTAGACTTTAGAACAGATATGAAGAATCTCAATTGTCTTTTGTGCAATCATCAATTCAAATACCATACGTGATTTTCCTTAAACAGACCCGCGTATACACGCGACTTTACTGAAGTGAACCCGTGTATACATTTGTGCAACTTATCAGAAAAACCATAACTGTCCATACGCTCTTTTGTCTGAATGGAGCCGCGTATACACGCGCTTTTCACGAAACGAACCTGCGTATAGATCTGTAAAAGATAAATTTTGCAGATCAGACCAGATCTATGAACTTACCCAGATTTCTTCAACTTCTTCAATAGATTTGCGCCAGGTCTTCATCACTTCTTTTCAGATCATCCAAGAGATTCATTATTTCAAGATCTAGAGATCTTGAACCTTCATTATGTTCATAGATGCCTCATAGATTCAGGTCTATCAATTAAGAGAAGAGTTCAACCATGTAGATATACTTCAGAGTGAAGTATTCATTAAAGCTCAGACACGTGCACACCTTTCACAATGAAATTCTTCTCCTTATATAGATTTAGCCTTTTTCAATACCATGAGTCAAAACCACATTACTTTCGATGGTTTTCCTGGACGGGATCAAATAGACAATCCAGCGCTCAATACAAAGGGTCAATACCATGGTAATTCCCCTTGGTATTCTAAATTTGGAGCGCAAAAGACCATACACTACTTGGCACGTACTTTTTCACGTGCATACGTGCTTTCTCCTTGACAAACCCACATATGCCTTGTAACACACATTTTTCATCATTGCTTTCGCCCTCACTGATATTTCCTTCTCTGGTACTTTTGAGCTACTTGTAGAACATCAGATTTACATTATTAATAAACTCATCAAGCATCAAAAACATCTTCATTAAGAAGGTTGCCATCATCTTTATCAAGTGGGTTTCCATCAAGGACAACACTCAGCATCATATTGCCAACAATCTCCCCCTTTGGACTTGATGGAAACCACGATGGTGTTTGATCACCACAATAGATATATACATTAAGCATAATGATATTCTCCCCTTATTCAAACACCATGTCACTCTCCCCCTTTGACATCAAGGGCAAAGGGCGGACCAAAAACCAACACAAGGTTTTCTCCTCAGGTAGAGAGAAAAGCGTTGTAGATCTGATGTGCACTGAAGTTACCATGCTCTCCCTGAGTTCATGCCGAATCTTCAAACATGTTTTTCAATGAAGTACATGGCTCTATGACATTCCTATCACCAAGGACTCATACTTACATCAAAGATCCAACCAAGTGGATTTACATATGAGACTCAAAGACCCAACCAAGAGGGTTTACACATTAGAACAAGTCCTTACATGACTGAATATTACAATTTTACATCATAGGGCTCATCATGACCTTTTCATCAAATTAAAAATATGATTTTTCATGACCAATATCAGAAGGACCTCAAGAGAGATCATATTTTAGAATCATAAGCCAACAATGCATAATATCCAACAAGGCTAATGCTCCCCCTAAACCTGTACATCAGTTTACTCCTTCATCTCCCCCTTAGCTTGTGCATCCTGAACACTTTTCAACAGAAGATCATCAAGGCATCTTTACCCAATATCAAAGAATGAGACAGAAATATAAGAGATAAAACTTCACCAGAGATACCATACAGCATCAGAGATATCAAACAGTGCTGCAGATGTGCTGTAAAATGCTGACCCCAACCAAAATTTGTCAGCAACTGACAATACGCGGCTTTCTGTGGATAAACTCGCGTATATACGCGACTTTCTTTCAGGAAACCCGCGTATCCAATTTGATCTTCTAAATTTAAGTAGTTCGGATTTTCTTCATAGCAGAGACTACTCACAACTTCTGTCTGAGATATTCGAATGCTTCCCTGGGCAGAGGTTTGGTAAATATATCAGCAACTTGTTCTTTGGAGGGAACATACTCCAACTTCACCTTTTTTTCAAGCACTTGTTCATGTAAGAAGTGATACTTGATGGGAATGTGCTTGGTCTTTGAATGCATAACTAGATTCTTTGAGATACTGATGGCACTTGTATTATCACACATAATGGAGATAGGAGATGTACATTTGATTTGAAAATCTTGCAGGTTTTGCATCATCCAAAGAAGTTGAGTGCAACAAGACGCGACAACCACATATTCTGCTTCTGCTGTAGATAAGGCAATAGAATTTTGCTTCTTGCTGAACCAAGATACTAACCGGGGTCCCATATATAATGCACCACCACTAGTGCTTTTCCGATCATCGACATTTCCAGCCCAATCTGCATCAGTGTAAGCATGAAGAGTAAGATCAACATTCTTTGGATACCATAGTCCAAAGTCTTGAATTCCTTGCAGATATTTGAATATTATTTTAACTGACTGAAGGTGAGACTCTTTTGGATTAGCTTGGAATCGTCCAACAATCCCAACTGCATGCATAATGTCCGGTCTAGTCCCAGTGAGATAAAGTAGGCTTCCTATCATTGTTTTGTATTCTGGTCTATTCATCGCGGGAGAATCATCATGAGAACTGAGATTACATCCGGTTATCATTGGTGTACTTACAGGTTTACATTCTTCCATGCCATACTTCTTTAGGATTTTCTTAAGATATTTTGCTTGAGATAAGAATATACCAGTTGTAGTTTGATGCACTTGCAAGCCAAGAAAGAATGTTAGTTCTCCAAGTAGGGACATTTCAAATTCTTGCTGCATGACAGAAGAAAATTTCTGACTCATAGATTCTTCATTACTTCCAAAAATGATATCATCAACATATACAACTACAATCAATAGTTTATCATTTTCAGTTTTTGTGTATAAGTTGCTATCAGCAGACCCCTTTGAGAATCCTTGTTGATGAAGATATTTGTCAAGCCGATAATACCATGCCCTTGGAGCTTGTTTGAGACCATATAAAGCCTTTTTAAGTCTACAAACAAGATTTTTGTCATTGCCCAAAATGAATCCTTCCGTTGTTATATATAAAATTCTTCCTCTAGATCGCCATTGAGAAATGCAGATTTAACATCCATTTGATAAACTTTGATTTGTTGAAAACTTGAAAAAGCAAGAAACATTCTTATGGCTTCAAGTCTAGCTACAGGAGCAAAAGTTTTTTCAAAGTATATACCTTCTTGTTGAGTATACCCCTTGCAAACTAGTCTAGCTTTGTTTCTTATAACATCCCCATTCTCATTTAACTTGTTCTTGAATATCCATTTAGTTCCAATGACATTTTTATCATGTGGTCTTGGTACCAATTCCCAAGTGTGATTCTTTTCAATTTGATCAAGCTCTTCATTCATGGCTTGAATCCAACATTCATCTTTGCAAGCTTGATTGACATTGTGCGGTTCAATTGTGGATAGAAATGCCAGATAGCTAGAAGATCCCACAAGAGTCCTCCTTGTTTGTACACGTGATTCCTTGTCTCCCAAAATTTGAGATTCAGGATGATTCTTTTGAACATATTTGGATGGAGCCTTTTCAGATAAATCATCTTCAGGTTCTTCATTGGATCCACTGTCTATATCATTTCCATTTGATGTAGAAGGACAAAAGTCACCATCATCTTCTTCTGTTGCTTGTTTTTCTTCTTTAGGAGCTGCAGGAGACTCATCAATAACAACATCAATACATTCAACAATCTTTCGAAGCCTTTTATTGTAACATTTGTATGCTCTGCTTGTAGATACGTAACCAAGAAGTATCCCTTCATCTGATCTAGGTTCAAACTTGCCAAGCTTTTCATCATTATTTTTCATAAAGCATTTACTTCCAAAAATTATAAAATGCTTCACAGAGGGAGAATTACCATACCAGAGTTCATATGGAGTTTTGTCACTATTTACCCGAACATGTGCCTTGTTGAGAATGTTTGTTGCTGTATGTGCTGCTTCTCCCCAGAACATGTCAGGAGTTCTAGAATCATCAAGCATAGCTCTAGCCATTTGTTGAATTGTTCTATTCATTCTTTCTGCTACGCCATTTTGTTGTGGAGTGCCTGCTACAGAGAATTATCTTTTTATGCCATGTTGTTCACAAAATTGAAAGAATTCATTTGATGTATATTCTCCTCCTCGATTAGATCTAAGACACTTGATTTTTAGATCTAATTCATTTTCTACCAATGCTTTGAAGATCTGAAAATTTTCAAATGCTTCATCTTTGTGTTTAATCAACCCGATCCAACACATTCTAGAGTAATCATCAATAAATAAGATATAGTATTCTTCCCCACGTGGTGATTTTTTCCTCATAGGTCCACATATGTCAGTATGAATGAGTTCAAGAGGCTCACTTGATGATCCTTCTTTGGCATTAAATCGTACTCTGGTCTGCTTACCGAATTGAAAAGATTTGCATATGATACTTTCTGGTAGATTAATATTGGGAAGACCACGAACAGCTTGAAGTCTGCTTACTTTGTTGATTTGAGAGAAGCTCAGATGCCCCAGCCTTCTATGCCATAGCCAATTTTCTGAAGACTTGCTCAAGTAACATTGATCTTTGCAGTTCTTCAGTACATACAGGTTGCTTGGATTTATTTTCCCTTTTATAATAATTTTACCTGTATCAAGATCACGAACCACACATTCTTTTGAACTAAAGACAACTTCTGTTCCTTGATCACACATTTGACTTACACTTAACAGGTTATGCCTTAATCCATCCACATACATGACATCATTAGCCTTCACCTTTTATTTTAGAAACACGGACCATTTTCCTTTAATTACAGCAGGAGTATCATTTCCAAATGTAACTTTATTTTCCTTTTCTAGAGCATTATATGCAAGAAGTTTGCTTTTGTCACCTGTCATGTGTCTTGAGCACCCACTATCAATGTACCATTGATTTTCTTCACCTTCTGCAAATAACGCTATCCCAAAATTTTCAACCTGTAATTCCTTCTTTTTCCATACTTTGGAACTTGAAGGAAAATGTTGTTTTGGCTGGACTTTGCTCCTGCATTCAGATTCTTCATGGCCAAAGTTATTGCAATAAGCACATTCAACTTCATTTTAAAGAGGAGAAAAGTTGTTATAGGTGTTCTTTTTTTTTTGGTTCAATATCCATCCTTTTCTTTCTTGCTTCTCTTGTCATGATGGTTTTATATGAAACACATTGAACAACTTTATGACCAAAATTGTGACATGAGAAACATTGTCCATTGAAGTAGAAATTTCTGCGATCATGAAATCTTCTATTTGAATTTACATGTTGATTGTTGCTTCTTTGAGAGATATCCCTGTTAATGTTCCTTGTATTGTGATGATCATGTTTTACCTGTAAAGATTTTTTATTCCCTTGCTGAGTGGCTGAATGTAGTAAACCAGTTGTAGCTGCTTTTAGATAATTTGGTGCTAAAGCCTGAGAAGATTCTCCGGTATATCCAAGAGCTGTCTTAATAAGAGGAGAACGTTGAACTTGATAATCTCATCTAAGGTTTCAGATCCTTTACCAAATCTAAGATTCAGAGTCTTTACTTTCTCAAGTTCTTTTCTTAGACTTATTACTTCACATTCTAATTTTTCATTATGTTTCTTTGCTTCTTCATTCTACCTTTTCAGAGTCTCTATGATTATTTTACTTTCTTCCAAGCATATTTTGAGTTGTTTGTTTTGATCAAGAAAATCATTGTCATATAGAGCATCCATAAAAATATCCTTATCGTCTCTAGAATTATTTTCAAATGCCGTGAGAAGTCTAAGATCTTGTTCACATTCTTCCTCACTATCAGATTTCCCATCACTGTCTTCATTTGTATAATAGCTTTTCTTAGTGCTAGATCGGTTCTTATTCCTTCTTGCTACTTCTTTCTCTTTAGCAGATGTTTCTTTATAAGGACATTTTGCAGCATAATGACCAACTCTTCCACAATTAAAACATTTGAAAGGAAGCTTACCTTTGAATCTTCTGGTTCCTAGTTGGAGTCTTCTCACAAAGTTTGCCTCATCTTCTTCTGAGATATATCCTGATCCTTCTGGTTTTTGAACTTCTCTCCCTTTTGTAGAAGCTTTAAAAACAACTTCTTTGACTTTAGATGGTCCTCCTCTCCTCATTTCATATGCAGTCAATATGCCATGAATTTGCACCATGGAAAGATTTTGAATATCATGTTTTTCTTCAAGGGCAGAAACTTTTGATTCAAATTTTGCCGTTAGCGATCATAAAATTTTCTCAACCAAAGTAGTGTCGGATATTGTTTCACCCAGATTTCTCATATGATTTACAACATCATCAATATGTAAAAAGAAACTGGCAATACTCTCATCACTATGCATCTTTAAATTTTCATATTCAATTCTGAGAGTTTGGAGTTTTGCACTTTTTACCTTTGCGTCGCCTTCACAACTTAGAATGATTTTGTCCCATATTTCCTTTGTTGTATTCAGCTACATGACTTTGACAAATTATGATTTAGTTAGACTTCCTGTTATAGCATTGACCGCTTTTGCGTTTGATTCATAATTCTTCCTTTCAGTTGGATCTGTTGGTGTAGCGGCTGGATATTGATATCCTTGTTCAACAATGGCCCAAACATCAGCTCCCATAGACTGAAGATAGGATCTCATCCTCACTTTACAGAAGATTAAATTTCTTCCGTTGAAGAGCGGGGGCTTGATAGATGTTGTTCCCTCATCATTGCTCATCTTGCTTGATCTTCCTTCTAGAGGCTAAGCTTTTTCAGAAGAACCTGGCTCCGATACCAATTGTTGGGAAAATACTGAGAGAGAGGGGGGGGGGGGTGAATCAGTATTTAATGCAGACAATAATTTTTTTTTACTTTTCCTTTCTAAAACCCATACACTACTTTGCTGAAGCCAACTAGCGTATATATGCAGATATCCTTCACAGAACTCGCGTATGTCCAGAGATATAATTATGCATTCAATTGTTAACTCATATCATTGCATTATTCATTCATCAGTTATTTCAGGAAATAGTAAATAGGTGCAGAAAGAACAGAATAATCATCACACATAGGCAACACACATGAACACTGGGATTTTTAGGTGGAAACCCAATTCGGGAGAAAACCACCGCTGTTGTCGTCTCAGTCTTCAATATTTATTATAAAGAAAAACTTCTTACAATCATGTACTGGTGTAGACTTATACCAGCATGCAGGCACCCACCTGCAGAAGGCTACAACCTTCTCTCATTTACCAGCCTCACCTGGAAGGGACCTACAACCCCCTAATATTAGCACCAGCCTCTGCTAATAGAAAGCTTCTATTATTAGACTGAAGGCTTCAACCCTCAGATCCACTGCAGACCACGTTTCATAAATTTTCAAACTGTATCAAACAGCTTCAACACAATTCTTCACTTATCAACAAACATCCCCTTTCATCAATCAGAACAGTGAAACCACTGTAACCAGAATATCAGAGATATCCCAGACTTCAGAACAGATATGCAGAATCTCAATTGTCTTTTGTGCAATCATCAATTCAAATACCATACGCGCTTTTCCTTAAACAGACCCACGTATACAGGCGACTTTACTGAAGTGAACCCGCGTATACATTTGTGCAACTTATCAGAAAAACCCTAACAACCCATACGCGCTTTTGTCTGAATGGAGCCGTGTATACACGCACTTTTCAAGAAACGAACCTACGTATAGATCTGTAAAAGATAAATTTTGCAGATCAGACCAGATCTATGAACTTACCCAGATTTCTTCAACTTCTTCAACAGATTTGCGCCAGGTCTTCATCACTTCTTTTCAGATCATCCAAGAGATTCACTATTTCAAGATCTAGAGATATTGAACCTTCATTATGTTCATAGATGCCTCATAGATTCAGATCTATCAATTAAGAGCAGAGTTCAACCATGCAGATATACTTCAGAGTGAAGTATTCATTAAAGCTCAGACATATGCACACCTTGCACAATGAAATTCTTCTCCTTATATAGATTTAGCCTTTTTCAATACCATGATTCAAAACCACATTACTTCCGATGGTTTTCCTGGATGGGATCAAATAGACAATCTAGCGCTCAATACAAAGGGTCAATACCATGGTAATGCCCCTTGGTATTCTAAATTTGGAGCGCAAAATACCATATGCTACTTGGCACGTACTTTTCTGCGTGCATACGCACTTTCTCCTTGACAAACCCGAGTATGCCTTGTAACACACATTTTCATCATTGCTTTGGCCCTCACTGATATTTCCTTCTCTGGTACTTCTGAGCTACTTGTAGAACATCAGATTTACATTATTAATAAACTCATCAAGCATCAAAAACATCTTCATTAAGTAGGTTGCCATCATCTTCATCAATTGGGTTGCCATCAAGGACAACACTCAGCATCATATTGCCAACAGAAGTCAGCTGTCCTTATCCTGACTTTTTTGGTTTTGAAGAGAAGTCACCTACCAAATTAGTGAACAGTTCAAAATCTTAAGTGAAGGACATCTTAGATTTTGCAAGTAGGAAGGGGACATTAGAACATTATGGGATATGCAAGTTAAAGATGATATCTAACTGTCTAGACCCCAAACTTTATATTTGTTATTCTTGTGATAATGGTTAATGTCCCTTATGTCATCCCATGTACTCCCTGGATTCCAATTGAGTCCCTGAGATTTAGGGTGCTACAGCACAAGGATGGAGCTAGTCTTATATATGTCTAAACATGAACTTAAATGCCGTACTTATTCAATGTAGCATTCTTTATGTGGTCATTTATGCACCCGAGTTTTAAAGTAATGTAAATTAAGAAATTAAAAACCAATAATTAAAAATAAAAAAATATGTATAAAAGAGATATGTCCTATAAAATAGGGGGAAGAATGAAAGTCCTAAAATCAATATCCTTGTTGAAATGAATACCCAAGGGGTTGGGGATGTTGGAGAAAAACCCGGTTTCGGAATTAGAGATAATTTCTCAATATTTTCCCTTTATAATATATTCATCAAATAAAATTTGGTTAATCCTACGAAGAAGATGACCTGTAAATTGAATTGTTTTTCAACCACTCAAAATAACAATGGAAACTGGCATTTCTCGCCTAAAAACTGGAAAAAAAAACGTTTTAGATTTGATGGAATTGCAAAAAAAAAATATTAGCGTTGTACAATACATGTTAAGTTGTCTAAAATTGTGGAGAAACAATGAATCTTCTTAGCTCACCAAAAACCATATAATTTCTTGACACATTTCCCAGGATTCGATCTAATAATTTATTTATTCTTAGCGATGTTACAAATATCTTGGATTTCTCTCAAAATATCTTTGATTTCTCTCAATAATTTCAGTTATTTCCAAGATTTTCAAGTTGCCAATGTTTCTAATATTTTTTAGGTTTTCATGCCAAGTTTATGCCGGCCAATAATTTTCAATAACTTCCAATATTTTCCCCAACATTTTTGGTTAGTTCATTTTTGGACCCTTAAACATAGATTCCCCAAAACAATATTTGCAACATTGACTTTGAGATCATAAGGATTTGTTGCTTTAACTCATGCACTAACCTAGAAAAATATCATAAAAGATGTAGGTATATGGAATGTTTTTACTACCATCCAAGGTAAATATCTCCGTTGTGGAGGTTAAGAAATTAGCGACAAAATTTCAAATTATCCTTCTTGGCATGCTCAATAAATGTGCCTACTAGGAGTTTGGAGGTATTGCCTCATAGTCCTTGTATATGATTTATATAGCTATGTATATATTTGATTGTCAGCATACTGTAGAGCATAATCATTCCAATTTGGGGTGAAAGTGATTGAAAGTAGGTAGAAAAATAGTAAAGTACATCATCCATAAGGGAATATTCTCTCCCTATGGAAGAGTAGCTCTGAATTAAATAGGGAAGTATTCTTCTGGTCCTATAATATGATAGAGCTCTAAATATAATAATATATTTACATAAGGGACATTCAAAGATAGGTAGTGAAGAAATTGTGCCCCAAAAGTTATAGAAATGGTTGCCTCTTGTTTATTTTTTCTTTTACATGTACGTTAATTTGCAATTGGATAACACTACCTATTCCATATCGGTGTATGATAAAAATATTCATAGCACAAATATACATTTAGCAGTCTTGATTTATTCATTGGAGCATATGCATATTTTACATAGAGTAGTTAAATTAGTTCATAAACATTACAATCTCAAACTTTCCTCTAAGACTTATAGAATGCAATAAATGTATTCTACTTGTATGTTTGGTACTTCCCAACACTTCATTTACACCTCCAACCACTTTTCATAACTTCCATAACCATTAGGTAGGGACTTGCAACTTCGATGTTACTTTTCTTGTTTAGTAGAATATTTTCCAACACTTTACAAAGTCTTATAATTTATTGAAAGTTATATAATTTACAATTTATAAAGTTTCAAGGTTTGATTTGTTAAAGTCTAGTTCTTTAACGGGTTCTAGCTCAATGGAAGAGCACCTACTTTACAAGAAGGAGGTTGGTGGTTCGATTCCATCGTGCCCTGATATTCATATGGAATGGTGACAATTAGTTTTTCGTGACAAAGAATCTTTTGACCATCATCAATGAGCTTATGGTGACATTTTTCGACCCTCACCAATGAGATTATGGTGACATTTTTTGACCCTCCCCAATGAACTTATGGTGACATTGTTTGACCCTCACCAATATATTAAATGGTGAGGGTCAATGACCGCCACCATATGTATGCATCAATAGTGACGAGCATGAAAGGTGTGTCACCATAAATCATTGTTATTCAAATGAAATGGTGACGGTCACTATCCGTCATTATAATCATTATTCGAGATGGACCTTGAATGTCACCTCAACACCTATACTTTTGGTGACACCATATTTGGTGATGGAGGCTTAGGCACATTGGCATTGCTCATATAAAATCATGATGGTCACTATCCATCATTATAAATAATTATTGGCGATGAACCTTGAATGTCAGCACATCACCTATACTTTTGGCGACGCCACCTGTTGGAACAGGGTCTCCTGCAAGCTGCAAAAATGGTCCAATTTTTCATATTTTTTAGTATAATTAGTCTAGCATAGGGGTTTTGGGGTGGGTCAAAGCCTCGAAAGCATTGTAATGGGTCAAAGGGTAGACCTATAGTCCACAAACCATGGTGTGCGGACCATAGGAAAGATTAGGCTAGATTGTTATAAATAGAGGGACATTTTGAATTATAAGGTAAGAAGAAGATGATGATATCTTGATGCGAATTGTGGCTTAGTAGATCTGTTTGGGTTTTCAAGGAAAGGATTCCTGCTGGCTGTGTGCGTGGAGATACCTATTCCTACTGTGTGCAGACCTTGCTGCTGTGTGCACAAGTCAGGTTTGGGTATTGTAAGAAGGATATAAAGGATTAATGAATGAAAAAAGTTGTTTCAGTAACTAAATCTATTTATATTGTTGATGCGAATCTTTGATAGCTGTTATGTTATGCATATTCTGTGTTAAGCTGTGAAAGTAACTATGTTAAGTGTTTCTACTATGCAAACCTTAGATCTGGGTCTATTCTGTTATGTTTTATGCAAAGGATAACTATAATGTTGCACTGTTGTTTTAGAAGTGTATGATTTGTTGAGTAAAGTAAGTATAGTTGACCTTGCGCACATGGATGTGAAGGAGATCTATAGATCCGGTTTTGGGACAGGCGATCTGGACATTATAAAGCCGAACGTAGCTTTTCTTGGCTTACCTATCCTCTCTCAGGGTGTAGAAACCTGGTTCCAGCACCCACCCATACTGCTTCAGGTGAGACTTTGACTTGTGTAAGCAGGTCACTACCAAAAGGGCCAGTAGTATAGGGGTTTGTTGGTAAGCCTTAACCTCCGAACCTGGGTCAAGACCCCTTGAGCCAAAAAATGGTTCCATTTCTAGGACCGGGAGCATTTTGAGAGAGGGATCGGGTAATGACAAGAGAGTGCTGGAAGATTGAGAGGAAGGAAATCGAAGAGTGGTTCGAAAGGCAAGTTCAGGAATTTGCGATAAAAGAGAATCGCAGCACAAGGTTAACGACGAAAAATTGAAAAGACAGGTACATTCTTATGGAAAGCTACAAAATTTTCTTTGTGACATTTGCAATCAAGCTTTAGGAGTGGCTGCCAAGGCTCGTAGAGTTCCAGAAGTGTTGGAAGGACGAAAGGGTCACTTAGTGGACTCCAGGGCTGATCCAGCAGCTGGAAAGGACTAATAATACCATCACTCGCATGGTGGATCGCTGGGTGGACAGTGTGCTAGGAGGGTTTGTGATAGAATTTGCCATTGATCAATTTGTCTCCTACTTGGAAGTAGAGCGAAGATTATTTAAAGGTTTCCTGGGCAAGTTTCTAAAGACATTACCCCTACTAATTAAGATATTATTGTGCGAAAAGACTATTTTGTGTAGTCATACTAAGTGAATGACCTCGAATTCGAATGAGAGAACCACATGCAGTGGTAAATACTATCGAACCCACCTTGAAAGGGGAAGATCTGTTTATAACCCTTTGTGAGAGACGGCTGCACAGAGACCCCCAGCTACACTGACGTCCAAGCCACGTAGAGGTACGAATTTTCCCATACCATCACCTCCGCCAAATAGTGATATGGCTGCGCACATGAAACTACCTACCTTCAAGGGGGTTGGAGATGAGGATATGGACCGATTTTGGTTTTGTTACAGATTTCGTATGGACTGTGGAGAATGTGGCAAGCGATATGGTGAAGAGGGCACAACTGTCCCTGGCATTCGAATAAAGAGCTATGGACTGGTATATGCGATACATATCTCATCTAAACAAGAATTAATTTATTCAAGATATTAAGGATGCTCTGAAGGAACAATTCCAAGAGCCAAAATCTTACTCTCAGCTAGTAGCAGATGTGAAGGACTTTAAGCAAGGAGTGTCTGTGTCTATATGGGAGGTTGATCAGGGAATGAAGAGAGCAATGAGGGAAGGAGGATTTTATTATGACGATAGAAAACATATGAAATGGTTCATCGCTATGTTGTTGCCTCACCTGCGCATACCAATGAGTTACCAAACCTTCGAGTCATAGGAAAAATATGTGGAAGTCGGTATGAAACTAGAAGCTGCACCCGAAGAAGATTCTTTGTTAGGAGTACATCCAATTCAGGAGTAGCTCGGAGCTATGCACATGGAAATTTAAAACCTGTGAAAGGAACGAGGAAAAGGAGCCAGCACAGATCTATGGTGCATCCGATGTTGGGTATCTGGGCATACGAAGGATCAGTGCCCACTATTGAAATATTACATACAGGCAGGAGAACCTAACCTAGTGTGTCTAGGCTCAAGCAATTCTGCATAGTAGGGTTGTATGATACGAACCATTGCCCCCGGATAGGACCGTATGTCCCAGAATTGAAGCAATAACAGTGTAGTTTCTGCCGGTTGGTAGGACACGATGAGAAAAACTGTCGAACTTATGATCTGATGATAGATAGAGGAAACTTGTATAGGGTACAATCAGACCTTGCATCACCCAGATCTCTCGCGAGCTTTGGTGGCTCTCCAGCAAGGGGCAGGGGAGGAGGTCGAGGACGCAGATAGCTAATCTGCTATAATTGTGGAGAAGCAGGGAAATTTTCTAGGGACTACCTAAATCCTACATGGTAATCCTGTTGATATTGTAGATAGCTAGACCATGTGATTGAAGATTTCCCAATCTTAATAGAAAAAATTCAGGAAAAGCAGCCCACCCCTATGAAGAATGTGTAAAGAGTTAAAGTCGAACTAGGAAACATGGACCCAAGTGTGAAAGTCATAACACGTAGTGCGATGGCCACCCGAGGACCAAGGGAAGAGGCTGCCATGGATCCTCTGACCTGACAAGAAGGATTGGACATGAAAAAGGGACAAGAAATAATGGCCACGGCTCACCAGGACTTCGCTAAGGCAGGGGCAGCTATTGTGCAGGTACTGACACATCCCAAGACAGATGAGGGGATCAAGCCCTTTCTGAAGGCATGTATGACGCTGCTACGTAACCCAAAGGCTGTAGATAAACTTCAGGAATTAATGAATAACTGCGCAGCGCGGACCAATCCGATGCAGGGACCAAGGGCATACACAAAATATATAGGTATAAAAAATGCACCAAAAGAGAAATGCAGTTGATTGCATAGATTGGTGACTACGAGATGGATCGGGTTATTTTGGACCTTGGATCAAATGCAAACGTGTTACCTAAACAAACATGGAAACAAATGGGAGAACCTAAGTTGGAATGGTCCACCATCTAGCTACGCATGGCGAATCAACATAGGATCGTCCCTCTAGGAAAGCTGCCAAAAATCATTGTAGATATCGCAGGAGTGAAGGCCCAAGCTGAACTTGAGGTAATAGAAATCGTAGAAGATGTAGACCACTACCCTGCGCTCCTAGGACTAGACTGGGCTATAGATATGGGGGGTGTTATCAACATCAAAAAGCAAAGCATGGTGTTTTAAAATAATGGTACACGAGTAATAGTACCATTGGATCCCGCTGAAGGTGCACAATATACAGAGCCAGCGCGCGAAGAGGAGGAAGTGGATGACATATACAATTTGACTATGCAGGACGAAGATTGGATTAACCCCACAACAGAAGGAGTACTCTGCTGGGAAAAAGATAGTGAATGCTTTTCCGACTCTGATGGGGAACTAGAGAATTGGCAAGGCCAGTTGCATGAGGTTTCGGCACTGTGATGTGTTTGAGTCACAAGGAACTTATGCTGCATCTCCTCTGAGGCAAGAGACCTGCCCTACCTTGGGCATTCGGGTAACATTAAGGAATTTTTACGCGCATTCGAAGCAGAAGTTCCCAAGGGACACAGGCTATGGGCCCTTAAGCTAGCCCTGTGCGCTGGTGGGAGATGCATGGGAAGGTATTCCTGGATTGGGAGGAATGCTGGGATAATATTATCCTGCGATTTGAAGCTCCAGCTGCGCGATGGATCAAAAATTTCCTTGGGTCAGAAGATCCACACAGATATTTGTTTGCATGGGAAACGCAATGGTGCGATAGAACCCCAAAAGAATGGGTCCACCTGTTTATCCATGCTCTGAGACTGCACCCAACTGCATGGTATTTAGACGTGAAGCTACATCAGTGCACTCGCCATTGGGAAAACTTGAGGGATGAGTTTCTGCAAACATTTAGGGTGGTGGATGGCACAAGAGCGCTTGACATAGCTCTGCAGTACACTGACACCTTTACTTGGGGTAGACCATGCCTGTACATCACATTTGAATCATGGGGAATGAAGGTACCACACATGGTTGAATACTTCAGCCTTAGCCCAAAGGAAGGAAAGGATGATCCCCAAAGTGTTCCAAACTCTGAACTGGACGGGATGCTCACGGTTGCCAAATTGTTTAGGCTACATCTGAATCACATTCCAGCACACCCTACTTTTGCTATAATTAAGGCTGCACCAGCAGCATGGATGCTTCATCCGAGGTTAGTAGATACGTGGGAAGCCCATAGGGTGTGAACGATGATAGTCAAAACACTAAACTCTGGTAAAAAGGGAATATTACCGTTAAGGAAAACAGGCGGCTGGCAATTAATGAGGCAATTTCTTGTGAGTTTTTACCATTTTCTTGATGGCAAGTTCCAAGTAAGTTTCCCCTTACCGTTGGACAGCCATGGGCGCTATAAAGAATAAAGGATAACTCTGACCAAGGTTCCATATCATCTCTGTAATCCACATGTATTGTTCTACTACATGATTCTCTAGACCTTTAGCATTCTGTTCATACCCAATCAACCTGCTTCCGCTGCTTGTGAGTCTCCAAATTTTGAATCCCCTCCTTATGTTAATATGGAAACCCCTAACCCTCCGAACACTTTGGTGCTTAGCAGTCCAGATCCTGCGGACATTACGTTGAGGGGGTCTAGGGACGAAGAAATTGATAACCTAATTGCCCTCCAGCTCCTTGCGTGGAGAATTAACTTCGAACCCTACACGGATTGGCTTCATAGATATATGATGGAATTCAATGCCCCTTTCAATCATAGGATGTTCATAGGGTCCAACCGGATGGGCTCGGACATAGCAACGAAAGATGTTACGCAACCACCGCAGATCACTGTAAGCACTGACACGGTCAATTGACAACTAGTCCTGTGAATAAAAGGGATGACTAACAAGGACACTACATCCCTCCGGGGTACGAAGCGACACAGAGAGCTTGCAAAGGGGCCCCAAAAAAAGTAGTGCACCCAATCCCAGGAATATGACGCAACGATCATGCTAACCTATGGTGACCTCGATAAAATTACAGACATAATTACTCTGGCTACAAAGGATAAGTGGGAAGCCATAGAAGCACAAAAAAAGGCTGCAATCAATGCCATGCAGGCTGAGCTTCATGACCTCCGAAAAAATATAGATACACTGCACCCTACCATAATATAGGCATAGGCGCCCATGATATCTAGCAGTATCGAGCTAACTTCAAAAGAAAGCCATGCTTATTCATTGCCTAGCACTGTCCTAGTCGGCACCCACCTTCCAGTGGATACGAGACTACAATTGGACTTGGAAAAGCTGCCCTGCGAGGTGTTACAGGGTTTCCACAAGGTCGTGCTTCAGAAGATCCACCATCGCAACTGGACCACACAACAACAACTCAATGTGGCCATGCAAATCATTGCACGATAGACTGCAGACATATCCCTTGCTATCTCACAGAAGGCGCAACTTGAAACAATGGTCCACTAGCTCGGCACAAAGGTCCTAGACGAGCTCCCGGCTACAGCTCTGCTCCGGGCTATAGTAGAAGGCTTTGTTGCAGCATTAAAGACATCTAAAACCCAAATGCAGGCCCTCAAGACCCAAATGGAGAAGTAAATCACCGCATTACAAGCCCAATTACAACCTGCAACACCTGCAGAGGTACGAGCCTAGCGTGCTACACTAGTAACAGAAGCTATGGACATCATTATGGGCTAGATTTCTCAGGGTACTCAGTTGCTCGAGTCGTCCATGCAGCTCTGGATAGTCATCCAGTTCAACCTGGTTCTTCAGCAAATCAATCAGGACTTGCGACAGAAGGAAGCTAATTTTGATCAGATCGAAGCTACCTTTCCCTCCTTAGTCCCTGTGTAGCATCTAGCACGCTTGAATACTAGCAACGCACTCCAAGATAAGATTGAGGAACTCCGACGAACGAACCATGCAATCACAGAATGCTTGAAGCCATGTGTCGATGCCTCCCTCCAGCTATCACAGGATACAAATGGCGTGATCAACCGACTGAAATAGACCTTAGAGTGTGTTATCACGGTTACTGAAGGAATGACCTCCCAGAAGCTTGTAGACATCACGAAGAGTGCTCCCACTTAGATTCAAGGAGTATTTCCTCCACTGATCATAACCATCAATGCCCTACATGCACAGGTAGAGACCACACCACCCCAGTGACTTGGGACGAGTCACAAGATTGTGTTGGGGGACTGTTGGGATAGGGTCTCCTGCAAGCTGCGAAACTAGTCCAATTTTACATATTTTTTAGTATAATTAGTCTAGTGCATGGGTTTTTGGGTGCGTCAAAGCCCCGAAAGCATTGTAATGAGTCAAAGGGTAGACCTAGAGTCCGCAAACCATGGTGTGCAGACCATAGGAAATATTACGCTAGATTGTTATAAATAGAGGGAAATTTTGAATTATAAGGTAAGAAGAAGATGATGAGATGTTGATGCGAATTGTGGCTTATTAGATCTGTTTGGGTTTTCAGGGAAACGGCTCCTGTTGGCTGTGTGCGCAGAGATCCTTAGTCCTGCTATGTGTGGACCCTACTACTGTGTGTGCAGGTCAGGTTTGGGTATTGTAAGAAGGATTTGAAGGATTAATGAATGAGAAATGTTGTTTGAGTAACTGAATCTATTTGTACTGTCGATGCGAATCTTTGATAGCTATTATGTTATGCATATTCTTTGTTAAGCTGCGAAAGTAATTGTGTTAAGTGTTTCTACTACACAAACCTTCGATCTGGGTCTGTTATGTTATGTTTTATGCAAATAATAACTGTAATGTTGCACTACTGTTCTAGAAGTGTATGATTTTTTGAGTACATTAAGTATAGTTGATCTTGCACACATGGATGTGAAGGAGATCTATAGATACGATTCTAGGATAGGTGATCTAGTCATTATAAAGCTGGATGCAGCTCTGCTTGGCTTACCTATCCTCTCTGTGGGTGTGAAACTTGGTTCCAGCACCCACCCATACTACTTCGGGTGAGACTTTGACCTGCGCAAGCAGGTCACTGCCAAAAGGGCCAGTAGTATAAGGGTTTGTTGGCAAACCTTAACCTCCAAACCTGGGTCAGGACCCCTTGAGCCAACACCACCTTTGGTGACATTCAGTTTTTGGTGACAGAGGCTCTTTTGACCATCACCAATGAGCTTATGATGACATTTTTTGACCCTCACTAATGTCCTTTTTTCATGTAGTTCCTGTTGAAATTTATATTGTATTCCTCGGCTACTTTACTTCTAATAACTTTGATGGCCACTATTGTATGTTGCAAAATTCCCTTGTATTGCACGAAAACCTCCCTCTCGTTTATAGAGTGATTCAGATAAGAAATTTGTGGCAAATTAAATTTATTTTATTAAGTATATTCTATTTATCATATTTTATATCCTTGGGGAGAAGATGCATGTGAATACCTTGGCGTAAATTCCATGGTTAAGATATTCCTCTTTAGTAGATAAGCTCCCTCACTAAAAATTCCACACCTTCTATATGATAGTCATGGAAACCGGAATTTGTTAAGATAATTTTCAATGGCCTTCATTGGGTGAAGGTTTATGATATTTTGGCAACTCTCAACTAATTCTCACATGACCTTGTAATGTTGTTTCATTTCACAATAATTGAAATAAATATCTTCACTATCAACAGAAAGAGAAGTCTAACTTAGGCCTTTTTAAACCAAATTTTGATTCTTTGAGTTTGATTTTGCAATTCCTAAATAGTTCTCACATGATCTTGTGCTTTTGTTTCATTTCACAATAATTGAAAACAATATATTCACTATTAACAGAAAGAGAACTCTAACTTAGGCCATTTTAAACCAAATTTTGATTCTCTAAGTTTCACTGTCTAATACATCACTAGTTCTCACATGACCTTCTGTTATTGCATTTCACAATAATTGAAAGTAATATCTTCACTATTAATAGAAAGAGAAGTCTGACTTAGGACTTTTTAAACCAAATTTTGATTCTCTAAGTTGACTGTGAAATACATCACCTGTGTTATGCCTATTTACATCAATAGCTATAATATCAAGATCATAGTAAAATAAATAGTAAATAAATAATAAAATATAACTCTATCAAAAGGAAACTCTATAAAAGATATTAGAAATGCTTGTCCTCTTTTTTCCTACACACCAAACATGTATGTGCCCCTTGTAGTTTCCATCCTGATAAAGGTATAAATTGATGGTTCCATGTTCTAATGGTTTTTATTGTACTTAAATCTGTCTTGCTAATTCATCACATTAGAACATTTTCTTGCAGCCAAGCATAAGACCACCAAACCCCCTTGGAGTAATATTGAAATATTGGCTGCCTAAAATTATATTTCCTCAAAATCATTGAGATGTAACCTTGCAACACTAATTGAGGATGAAACTAATCATTTTATGAAGAAATAAATCTTGCAAATTCAACAAGTATTTTGTTGTAAGAAACAAAACTTTATTTTCTATATTCCCATATATTTGAAAATAATCTTATATCTGCTAATAATCTGCCACAAAAATAGATGGAATAACCATAAACATGAAAAGGAAGCTTGCAACAAATATTTGATGATTAAAACCCAATTTCCCCCTCCTCTTTTCTACTATGTTGGAAACTCTCTGTTGGATTTAGTTTCAACATCAAATATTTTTACATGTCAACTACCTAAATGACCAATATAAGTACATAAGAATTGTTTATTAGTTGTTCTGTAGTCAGGAGCATGGAATTAGTACTAAATTATAGATCTATAATCAGAAATGTATGATCTCCCCAAGTAATTTCTAGTTTAAGACTTTGAGTTCCACATTACTAATACTTCATAGACAATCCCAATGCTTCATAAGCCTTCACCATGGAGTCACTCATTAGAATTTTTTCCATGGACCTCAAATACACCATTGGATATTTGAAGGACTGATACATCTAAAGTACACCCACTAAGATTAAGCATATCAACTGAGATTTCCTTCTCATTCATTTCCTAATAAAGGTTTGTTGAAGTTGGCACTTCCTTTGTAACCTCAAGACCAAATGACTTATCAAACGAAAAGGAATACTTTTGTTCTTGTTGTGGTTGAATAAGTTTAATAGCATGGATTATTTGACAAACCACCTTGTATGTGGCTAAAAATGTGAAAAGGATATACAAGATGAAGATAAAATTCCATGAGAAAATTAGTAAGTTGTTAGAATATACATAACTCAAAAAATATGAAAACTTCATCCTCTATAAAATTTGAAATATTTTATTATTTCCGAGAGCAAGAAAAGTATATCGCTTAATGCAATCATTATCGAGCCTTGAGAAAACACAACAGGAAATGCACTTGACATCTCGAACTAATGGAATCTACAACCTATGGGATTTCCAAATAAAAACAAAGTGGGGCCACCACATGAAAGAATTTACAAATAAAAACAAAGTGGAGCCACACAAGAAAGAAATGCAGCCAATATCCAATTTCTAATATTTATTAACTATTAAAGAATTGATCTAATCAATTATTATTCTCCTAGCGATATATCTCTTTCTTACTATGCTCCCTGGAAATGACACCAAATGTTGTATCTATTTCTTGAAGACATTTTATTGGCTGAGAAACTATGCCAAAAAATCAAATAACCTTGCTTTAGGCTCAAGCTAGCACTTGAACCACAATGGGCTCCCTTAGATATTATGAGGCTTCTCGCTATTCATGGCAATAAATAATAATATTTTAAGCACAGTGGGAAGATTTAGGAGTTTTGAGAGGTGGATGCTGAGGGTTTCAAATCCTTGCTTAAATGAATGAAACCCTACGTGCATAAATCTAATCAAAGGTCCAACATCCAACCATGACAAAATGTAATAGCCTGAAATAGGTTAATAGAATACCAATGAATATATTAGACAATCGTCATAATCAAACTGATTACTTATGTCAACTGATAAGATTAGAAAGTGTATGAATATTATTCAAAAACTTGACAAAATGTTGTTATGCAGAAAACAACAATCTAACCATATAGAGGGATCAAAAGTGACAATCTCTCAGTTTGATTTACTCAATAATGAACAAAAATTTGCAAGGGACATCGATACTCACCCTAGTTCCTAAGTATCTACATATCAAACTATATGAGAGGAAAATATTATGGAATTAAGAAGAGCTCAAATGAAACGCAATTATGCTATTATCTAAAGTCAAAAGAATTTAATTAAAAAACTTGTAGCACTGGGCTATTACAGAAAAACAAGTGTATGGTTATCCAAAAATTCAAGTGTATTTATAATAAATTACAAAGATACCAACAATTACTATCCTTTAGGATTTAAAATCCTAATAATAAACCAAAAAATAAAAACAATATTTGATTTGTGATAGAAAATTTGGAGCTGTTGTAGTCAAATGCCTTCAAGTATGGAAATAATCATGTCTGCTGATCTTCCCCTAATTCTCACGAAAATGATTTACTATTGACTAAAATTATTCCTTTAGTTCTATAGTTGTTGCTTAGTTCCTAATATCTCCATCAAAACCTAGATTTATCTTGTAGTTTTCCCCTACAAATCAGTCAACTATTTGTGTCCCCTGTAAATAGTAAATTTCCCTTTAAATAAGGGAATATCTGCGACCTATTCCTGGTAGATGTTACAAAACAATTATTTCATTTAGACTTCAATTCACTTCCACTCTTTCAAATATGTGCACAATTTCATTCATTTTTGGTTTATCTTCTCGTGAGGTCTATATAAAGAACAATGCTACCTGAATCATTGCTTAAACTTCTTATCATTATAGTTATTTGAAAACCAACACATCCTATGACATCATAATCACCATTCCTAGAATAAAACATTAGAAAATTTTTTAGTGAATTGGAATTAACGAGTATTGAACTTGAACTAACGCACTAGTTTTTAACTCCTTAAGATGCAAATATATAGCATTACAGTCTAGGATTTGTTAAAATGAGTAATTTTCAATTACTCTTTCAATTTCATGTATCAGACCAATGGATGGTTTTTTTGTCTATAAAAATAATACTCCCAGAGCATAGAAAGCATATCTAGGAACATGAATACCGGTTCTTTTCTTTCTCTAGATCTATATAACAAAATATGTCTGCAGTGATGGTGCTTTTGTATTCTATTACCATGGTCATGGTGTTGGTAGGCACAAGCCTAGCAAAACTCACATCACCAATCTTGATAATAAAATTTTGGTCAAACAAGATAGTAGCAGACTTCACGTCATGATGAACAATCATCTTTCGCTTGGAACTATGAAGAAAAATCCTACAGATGCCTCCTCCCAAGCAACATTCAAGTGTGAAAAATATGTAAAGGAAGTACTTTTTCCTTTGCAGTATAGACAATATTCTAGGCTATCATTTTCCATATATTCATAGACCAAAAACCCATGCTTAGGACAAGCTCCAAGAAAAAGTAGCAAATTCAGGTGACGAATATGGATCAAACACTCCAACTCCTTTTGAAATTTATATTGTATTTCTCGAGCTACTTCATTTCTAATAACTTTGATGGCCACTATGGTATGTTGCAAACTTCCCTTGTAGACTAAACCAAAACCTCCCTCTCCTATCTCAAGTGATCCAGATAACAAATTTGTGGCAAATTAGATTTATTTATTGATTATATTCTATTAAGTATATTTTATATCCTTGGGGAGAAGATTCATGTGAATAAATTGGCATAGATGACATGGTTAGGTTATTCCTCTTTACCAGATAAGCTCCCTTACTAACAATTCCACACCCTATATCAATGATAGTCCTGGAAAATGGAATTTGTTAAGAGAATTTTTAATGGCCTTCATTGGGTGAACGTTTGTGATATTTTGGAAACCCTCAACTAGTTCTCACAAGACCTTTTTTTTTGTTTCATTTCACAATAATTGAAAGAAATATCTTCAATATCAATAGAAAGAGAATTCTAACTAGGCCTTTTTAAACCAAATTTTGGTTCTCTGAGTTTGACTGTGCAATGCATCACTAGTTCTCACATGATCTTCTGTTGTTGTTGTTGGAAATATGATTCTTTATGGTTGCATATGTTGTCCTTGATGACAAATATCTTACAAATAATGAAGTATATGTCTTCTGGAGAAGCATGGTGGTTTGTAGAAGGTCTAGCAGAAGAAATGTATTAAGTCTAGCTGAAGATGGTTAATATTCATAATTGAAGGTTCTATACACAAGTTTGTGCAGGCCAAGTCACGTATACACGTGGACAAGAATGATCCAAGATGTATATGCCTTTTGCGCTCTAAAATTATGATACCAGGGGGGAATTAACATGGTTTTAGCCCACAATATTGAGTGTGGTGTCTTCTATTTGATTTCATCCAAGAATACCATCGACACTTGTGTGGTTTTGGATCATGGTATTGATAAAGGTATTGAAATTTGTGTGGTTTTGGATCATGGTATTGATAAAGGTTAAACCGATATAAGGAGAAGAAGATCATAGTGCAAGGGTGTGCATGAGTAAGGGTTTGAAATGAATACTTCTCTCTGAAGAATTTCTGCATGAAATGGGCTCTGTTTATTTCTAGATCTGAAATTATGATGCACCCATGGATACAATGATGGATCAGGACCTCTAGACCTGAAATGAATATGTATATTCATAATATATTGATGAGATGGTTGGATCTGTTACCCCCCACATGTTTTTTGAAGAGAAGTGAAGAAATTTGGGTAAGTCTATAGATCTAAAACCTTCTGCAGAATTAATATTTGTATATCTATACACTGGTTTGTCACGGTGAAAGCGTGTATACACGTGGGTTTGTTTAAGCTAAAGTGTGTATTGAAGTCAGGCTTTTATAAAGCTTGATGGAGAGGTTAACTATTTAGTGATGTTATATTTATGTTGTCCGTCAATGAAGTCCTCATGTAGATTTGGGTTGTTTGAATATTGTATGTGTTGCCAAGTTGAATATGTAAAAATATGATCAATGAATGATTAAATATGATTAATGGTGCTGACTGAATAAGGGTTCTGCAAATCTGAAAATATATATGACTAAAAGCCTTAGATTTTTTTCTGAGACTAATCAAATTTTGGAAATTCAGCATTCACAGATCTATACGAAGGTTGGTGTGCAGGAAAGCGCGTATATACACAGGTTCAATAAAATGAAGTAGCGTATGAATTTAATATAATGAATGATCAAGGTTGAAATTGATTCTTCATGTTGATTATGAGATTTGGGTTTATTACTGTGTTCTGGTTACGTTGCTCTCACTGTTCTATTTGAAGTTGTGGTTAAGTCTATTGGTGTTGATCTTTATGTTGAGTTGTGTTGAAGCTGTTGGATCTAGTGTGAAAATTTATGAAACCATTGGTTTGCAGTGGGTCTGAGGGTTGAAGCCTTTAGTGTGGAAGTAGAAGCTTCCTGCCAGTAGAATTTGGTGTTTTTATCAGGGGGTTGTAGCTACCTTCTTGTAGTGGCTAGTAAATAATATCATAGGGTTGGAGCTCCCTTCCAGTAGCATCTAGAGAATGAGAGAAGGTTGTAGCCTTCTGCAGGTAGATGCCTATGTACTAATATGATTCTGCATCAGTACAATATTGTAAGAATTTTTCTATATAATAAATATTGAAGACATAGACGACATCAACGGTGTTTTTCTCTTGAATTTGGTTTCCACCTTAAATTGTGGTGTTCATGTGTGATGCTCTTGTGTGATGATTTATTATGTTATTACTGCACATATATACTGCTTAACTATCTGATGCATAACCGATGATTTGGGTTAGGAATGTTTCTGAATGTTTACCCAAACAATAAAGTTATCTGAGTGTACGCTAGTTTTTGTTTTCATAGCCACATACATACACTAGTTGGGCTAATCAAAGTTGCGTATAGAAATCAATAAATAGAAAAGTAAAAGATTGTGATTATTGCCAATATTGATTCCCCCCCCCCTCTCACTATTTTTCCCAACAATTGGTATCAGAGTAGGTCCTTTTGTAGAAGCTTAATCATTAGAAGGAAAATCATCTAAGATGAGAAATCAAGATGGGACAACATCTATCGGACCTCCAATCTTCAACATAAATAATTTAATATTTTGGAAGACCAGGACAAGATCATATCTTCAGTCCCTTGGAGCAGATGTATGGGCTATAGTTGAAGGCGACTACCAAAATCCAACAGATCCAGCAGTAAGGAAAAACTATGAAACCAATGCAAAGGTTGTTAATGCTTTATTGGGGAGTCTGACTGAATCAGAATTTTTCAAAGTTATGCGGTTAAATACAGCAAAGGAGATATGAGACAAAATCATTATGATCTATGAAGGTGATGCCAAGGTAAAAAGCGCTAAACTCCAAACTCTTTGAATTCAATATGAAAAAATCAGAATGCATAATGATAAAAGAATTGCTAGTTGCTTTTTACGTCTAGATGAGATCGCAAGTCGTATGAGAAATCTAGGTGAAACTATAACTAACACCACTCTAGTAGAAAAAAATTTAAGATCTCTAAATCCTAAATTCGAGTCAAAAGTGTTTGTTATTGAAGAGAAGCAGGATCTACAAACTCTTTGTATTATTCAACTTCATGGGATTCTAACAGCGTGTGAAATGAGGAAAGGAGGTCCATCTGAAGTCAAAGGAGTTGTTTTTAGAGCTAATACAAAAGGCAAGTAAATAGAAGAATGATAAGGATCAGGGTATGTTTCAAAAGAGGATGAGATAAATGTTGTAAAGAAACTACAACTTGGCACTTGAAGGTTCAGAGTTAAGCTTCCTTTCAAATTTTTTTCTTCCAGAAGAGTTGGTCATTATGCTGCTAAATGTCCCCATAAATATAATCATGAAAAGTGAAAGGAATTAGAGAAAAGTAATAAGAAACATTTTATCAATAGAAAAAACTATTATACTCATGAAGATAGTGATGGTATATCAAATAGTGAAGAAGGAAAATATGATGAAGATTTTAGGCTACTCATGACATTTGAAAGATATTCTAGTGAGGCTAAAGATAATTTTATGAATGCCTTAGAAGAAAATTATTTTCTTGAAGAAATCAATCAACTCAAAATATTTTTGGAAGAAAAAAAAATAACCATAGATACTTTAAAGAATCAACTTCTAGAAAAGGAGAAGCACAATGAGAAATTAGAATGTGAAATAGTAAGTCTAAGAAAGGAAATTGAGAAAGTGAAAACTTTAAATATTAGATTTGCTAAAGGATCTCAAACCTTAGATGAAATTATCAAGGTAAAACACTCTCCTCTTGTAAGGACATGTCTTGGATATATCGAAGAATCTTCTCAGTCTTCAGCACCAAGCTATCTAAATGCAGCTAAAGCCAGCCAACAACATTTCATCACTCAACAAAAGAACAAAGAGAATACCAAGGTAAAGCATGACCACTTCAATTCAAGGATGAACAATAATATAATTATCGATCAACATGTAAACATCAATAAAATTTTCCATGATTGCATAAATTTATTCTATAATGGAAAATGTTTCTCATGTCATAATTTTGGTCATAAAGTTTCTCAATGTGTTGCATAAAAAAACATCATGACCAGAGAAGAAATAAATCAAAGAAATGAGATTGGAATAAAGAAGAATACTTATAACAATTTTTCTCCTCTTCAAGACGAAATTGAATTTTCTTATTGCAATAACTTTGGACATGAATAATCTGAATGTAGGAGAAAAATTCAACCAAAAGAGCATATACCCTCAAACTCCAAGGTATGGAGAAAGAAGGACTTATAGGTGAAAGCCGTGGCATATATTTATTTGCATAAGGGGAAGAAAATCAATGGTACATTGATAACGGATTCTCAAAACACATGAGAGGTGTTAAAAATAAACTCCTTTCATACAATGCATTAGAGAAGGAAAATAATGTTACTTTTGGAAATGACTCTCATGTTGTCATTAAGGGTAAAGGTTCTGTTTTTATAAAATAAAAGGTGAAAGCTAACAATGTTATGTATGTGGATGGATTAACACATAACTTGCTGAGTGTGAGTCAAATGTGTGATCAAGGAAATGAAGTTGTCTTTAGTTCAAAATAATGTGTAGTTCATGAAATTGACACGGGAAAAACCGTAATAAAAGGAACTAGAACACCACGTAATATGTATATATTGAAAGGTGACCAAGAAAAACACTATTTAGGTAAATCTACAAAATATTGGGAAATTTGAACTTCTCTCAAATAAGAAAATCTATCAAAATAAAAGTTGTTCGTGATCTACCCAACGTCACTCTACCTGAAAGTACCATATGAAAATCTTGCCAATTTGGTAAGAAAACTAGAGTTCAATTCAATGCCAAAGAAGGATCATCAAGTAAGCCTCTTGAACTTATACATACTGATCTATGTGGTCCCGTAAGGAAAAAGTCACCTCATAGGGAACAATACTATATTCTATTTATTGATGACTTTTCTAGAATGTGTTGGATTGGTTTATTGAAACATAAATATGAAGAGTTTGAAAAGTTTAAAACCTTCAAAGATTTGGTTGAAAATGAATTAGATATTAAAATCAAATGTATTAGATTTGACCGAGGAGGAGAATAATTATCAAATGAATTATTTTATTTCTGTGAACAATATGGGATAAAAAGTTAGTTTTATGTAGTTGGAACTCCACAACATGATGGTGTCGTAGAAAGAATGAATAGAACAGCTCGGCCTATGGCTCATGCAATGCTTGATGAATGTGGAACTCCTGATACATTTTGGGGAGAAGTAACACATACTACAGTAAATATTCTCAACAAGGCTCATGTTCATGTGAATAGTGATAAAACTCCTTATGAGCTCTGGTATGGTAATCTTCCAACTGTGAAGCATTTTAGAGTTTTTTAAAGAAAATTTTTGATCAAGAATAATGATGAAAAACTTGGTAAGTTTTAACCTAGAGCAGATGAAGGAATATTTCTTGGTTACTATTCTAGAAGTAAAGCATATAAATTTACAATAAAAGACTTCAGAAGATTGTTGAATGTATTGATGTTGTAACTGATGAGTCTCTCACGACTCCAAAACTGAAAATAACAAAAAAAAATGAAGATGATGATGATGTATATTTTCCCTCATCAAATAACAACAATATAGAAGGAGAACCTAATGAAGCACCAGAAGAAGATATATTAGAAAAGGACCCATCCAGGTATGTTCAAAAGAATCATCGAGAATCTTAAATATTAGGAGAAAAGGGATCAGGTGCCCAAACATGAAGAGCTCTTGTAGGATCCCATAGCTATATGGCATTATTATCCATTATTGAACCAGAGAATGTAAATCAAGCTAGCAAAGAAGAATGTTGTATTCAAGCCATGAAAGAAGAACTTGAATATATTGAAAAGAATCATATGTGGGAATTGGTTCCAAGACCTCATGATAAAAATTTTATTGGAACAAAATGGATATTCAAAAACAAGTTAAATGAAAATGGAGATGTTATTAAAAACAAAGCTAGACATTGAAGAAACATTTGCACCTGTAGCCAGACTTGAAGCCATAAGAATGTTTCTTGCTTTTTCAATTTTTCACCAATTCAAAGTTTATCAAATGGATGCAAAATCTACTTTCCTCAATGGTGATCTAGAAGAATAAGTTTATATAGAACAACGAGAAGGATTCATTCTAGAAAATGATGAAAATATTGTTTGAAAACTTAAAAAGGATCTATATGGTCTCAAACAAGGTCGTCAGGCATGGTACTATGGCCTTGACAAATATCTTCAACAACAAGGTTTCACAAAAGGATCTGCTGACAGTAACCTATACACAGAAATTGAGAATGATAAACTATTAATTATTGTTGTGTATGTTGGTGACATCATTTTTGTGAGTAATGAAGAGTCCATGAGTCAGAAATTTTCTTCTGTTATGCAGCAAGAATTTGAAATGCCATTACTTGGGGAACTAACATATTTTCTTGGCTTACAAGTGCAACAAGAAACACATGGAATATTTCTATCACAAGAAAAATATCTCAATAAAATCCTAAAGAAGTATGGGATGGAAGAATAAAAACCTATAAGAAATCCAATGGTAACTATATGTAACTCAGTTCCCATGATGATTCTCCCATGGTAAATCAACTGGAGTATAGATCTATGATTGGAAGTATACCTTATTTTACTAGGACTAGACCAGATATTATGCATAAAGTTGGGATTGTTGGAAGATTCCAAGCTAATCCAAAAGAGTCAAACCTTCAAGCTGTAAAAAGAATATTCAAATATCTACAAGGGACTCAAGACTTCGATCTATGGTATCCAAAGAATGTTGATCTCACTCTTCATGCTTACACATATGTGGATTGGGTTGGAAATGTTGATGATCGAAAAATCCCTAGTGATGGTGCATTCTATATGGGGCCCCGATTAATATCTTGGTTCAACAAGAAACAGAGTTCCATTGCTTTATCTACAACATAAGTAGAATATGTGGCTGCCGCATCATGTTGTATACAACTCCTTTGGATGATGCAGACATTACAAGATATTCAAATTAAAATTTCTCCTCCCATCTCCATCTTATGTGATAATACAAGTGCCATCATTATCTCGAAAAATCCTATTATGCATTCCAAGACCAAGCACATTCCTATCAAGTATCACTTCTTACGTGAACAAGTGCATGAGAAAAAGGTTAAACTAGAGTATGTTCCCTCCAAGAACAAGTTGTTAATATATTTACTAAACCTCTTCCCAAGGAAGCATTTGAATATCTCAAACAGAATCTGGGAGTTTTCTCTGCCTCACTTATCAAATCTACTTAATTTCAGAAGATTAAATTTGGTACGCTGGTTACATGAAGGTGAATCATGTATATACGTGAGTATCACTGTATAAAGCCACGTATGGTTTTTGCTAACATAAAATTTATGGGTCAGCTTTTAGAACAGGTTGAGGTGTTCAAGATGCACAGGTTTAGGGGGAGCATTTGCCTTGCTATAAATATTGCATTGTTGGAACTATGTCAGTTACTATTATGATATCCTACTTGAGATTCTTTTTTCTTGGTTATAAAAATTCTTGTTCAGACCTTTGATGTAAATATTGTCATGTTCAAATTGTAAACCCACTTCTTTGGGAAGTCAAGTCAATATGTAAATCCACTTGGTTGGATCCTTGATGTAATTTTGTATCCTTGGTGATAGGAAAGGTCCTAATCTTTTGAGTTAAAGAGTCATGTAAAACTAAAGACTTTGTATATGCTCAGGGGGAGAAATTTCCCGCCCATTGCTCTTAATGTCAAAGGGGGGGAGTATTTTGTGTTTGAATAATGTTTATACTCTACAGGTTGTGGTGATCAAATTTGATCATGGTTGCCATCAAGTCCAAAGCGGGAGATTGTTGGAAATATGATTCTTATGGTTGCATATGTTGTCCTTCATGGAAACTCTCTTAAAAATGATGAAGTATATGTCTTCTAGAGAAGCACAATGGTTTGTAGGATGTCTAGGAGAAGAGATGGATAAAGTCTAGTTTAAGATGGTTAATATTCATAATTGAAGGTTCTATACACGAGTTTGTGTAGGCCAAGTCATGTATACACGTGGACAAGAACGATCCAAGTCTTGTATCCTTTTTGCGCTCTAAAATTATGATACCAAGGTGCATTACCATGGTTTTAGCACACAATATTGAGCGTGGTGTTGTCTATTTGATTTCATCCAAGAATAAAATGGACACGTGTGGCTTTGGCTCATGGTATTGATAAATTTTAAACCTATATAAGGAGAAGAAGATCATAGTGCAAGGGTGTGCATGAGTAAGAGTTTGAACTGAATACTTCTCTCTGAAGTATATATGTATGAAATGGGTTCTATTTATTTCTAGATGTAAAATTATGATGTACCCATGGATACAATGATGGATCAGGATCTCTAGACCTGAAATTAGTATGTACTTGCATAATCTATTGATGACATGTTTAGATCTGTGACTTTTCGCATGTTTGCTAAAGAGAAGTGAACAAATTTGGGTAAGTCTATAGATCTGAAACCTTCTGTAGAATTAATTTATAGATCTATACATTGGTTCGTCACGTTGAAAGCGCATATACACGTGGGTTTGTTTAAGCTAAAGAACATATTGAAGTCAGGGTTTTCTAAAGCTTGATGGAGAGGTTAATTGTTTACTGTTGTTATATTTTTGTTGTCTTTCAATGAAGTCTTCATGTAGATTTGGGTTGCTTGAATACTGTATGTGCTTCCAAGTTGTTGGAAATATTGTCATTGATGGCAAAGGAGTAGAAATGAGTATCACCATAAAGGCAGAGAGGTAGAAAATATAGAGAGGCAACAAATATAACAGAGGCAGTGAATGAAACTAAGAAGGCACCAAAGGTAACAAAGGCAACATAAAGAAGCAGAGGCAACAGAGAAGTAGTTAAGGAAGAAAAGGAGCAAAGGCAGCAAAACAAGCTCAGAAGGAGTAGCGTGGAGGACCCGATGAAAAAAAGCGGAAACATGAATCGATGGCTTGCTTGAACATTTTAACAAATATGCAGAGAAGCGAATTGAAGAATTGAAAGCAGAACCATGAGCCAACAACGAAAAATGAACAGGGAAAGTGGTTTCAAAAACCACAAAAGGGTTTTCACACCGCTTTTGGAGGATAAGTGGTTTTAAGTGAGATGGATGCGATACAATTAGGAGGGTGACGTGTGGCATACTGAAACTGCCTATTTCGTGTAGGTTCCAAAACAATTACCCATCAAGCTAGTTGGCACGTGATAACGTGATGAACCTGATTTATTAATTCGAGCGCCTTTTGAGGTCTAGTGCTATGCATATTGTGGGGCCAATACATTTTGTTGAAGTGTTTTGTTTTAAAGAAAAAAGTATATAAAGAGAGCGGAATGTTAAAGGTGTGGGACCGGTGTCTCAAATCTGGAACCCACTTTCCTAAAGCCCAAAAGTACAGTCGTGGACCAGCACGATCAACGGATGAGAATTAAGGGAGATTGACGACACTGATTAAATCACAATCGGGGTAGGAGGAATATCGCAATCAAGTGGGACTCGATCGCATCACAAGTGGATGCAATGCGATGCAATTCGATCACATATAGGACATCGCAAAAAAATGCGATAGCCACTAGATGGATGAGCAAAGTTGCAATGCGATGGATAGATGCAATGCGATGGATGAGATGCGATGCGATCGCATATCGCAATCGGGGCAGGAGAGATATCTCACAAACTTAGAAGTCACAGAAAATGCAAAGAACGATATGATGATGTGGCAGTGACCTGACAATGACGTAGGCAGTGACATGGCAAGTGACGTGGCAACTGACATGGACCTGACCACACAAATCTCAAATAAATCAAGATGACATGGAGATGACATGGACCTAGCTTGCATATCGCATATCACATTGGCGATGTTTATGTGATAATAATTCGCAAGTTATAGAAGTTGTGATGCGAAGTAGCGATAAAGTCAAGTGGGACCTATCACATATCACATATCGGGAGATTAGATAGATTAAGGCACATGGGATAGATGGAATTGCCGAAGTGCAATAAAGAGAGCGGACACGATGCAGATCAAAGCTAAAGCCTAAAAGTTTTCAAGTCTGGGAGTATGAATTTTCCCTTTGTAAATCGCATCGGAGAGAAAAAGAGCCATATATCAAAGAACGATTGAAATATCTAAATGTGATAGAAAGTAGACACGATATAGTTCAAAGCTAAAATCTAAAGAAATTGAAGTCTGGTGCGTGACCTTGTAAGCCCTTGTTTCATATATGTTAAATGCACCATAGTATAACTTTCACACTATTGATCGTTTTAAACATATGTATGATGACTAAAGCCTGGATTTTTAATCCATCATGGGCATAAAGGAAATAGTATGTGGGCCATACTCTACAGGTCACAAAGGAATGGAATGAACGCATAACAAGAACTTGTGCAAGACAATGGTGCGGCAGCAAGGGTAGATAAAAAGGGTGAACACAGCACAAAAGACACAGGTAACAGAAGAAATAGGGCAGTTATGCAGCAAAGCTGGAATAAAACGGCATAACAGAAAAGACAGAAGGACAACAAGAAGAAGAGGACGAATGCTCAGCAAAGCTAAGAAATTGAAAGTGCTGAGTAAATGTTTGATTGTAACTGTAAATGTATTATTGAATTTATATTGTTTGTGTTGCAAAGGAAAGTCTCCGTAGGCAAAGAAAAACTCCAATTTGATACTTTGATGATTTTATATATTGTTGTAACATTTGAAATATGTTGAGTGAGGAAATTAGTGGGTGAAAGGCAAGAACCGTGCCTGTTCATTTCATATTCCCTGTAGAATGCAAATATCCATGAATATTTTTTTATAAATAAGGTAATATACATGAGTATAAGGTGACGAGAATAGAGAGAGTGTGTAAGAAGAAGAAGGATTAGAGAGAGGAGTTGTGAAGATACAGAGATGATATAAAGAAAATTTGAAGGCTGGAAGGACAACAGTAAAGAAGGAGAAAAAAAGAGCTAATATCTAGGTAAATCAGCATATGATTTTATTGTACAGTGAGGAAGTTGGTGCTTCCATTTCAAGTTGTAGCTTGATAGATGTCCAGTTGTAGCTGGCTGCAGAATTGAGGTAGTACCCTCCTGTAGGTTGGAGCCTATAGAAAATCAGTAGTGAGAGGGAGTTGGATATTGCCTTTACATCACAACAATAATAAGATGTGGTTTTCTTCCTTATGGGTTTCCACTTATATCTGTTGTCTATGTGCATGATGATTATGTGTTGATATTTTGTATTTAATATTCTTAATACCTGCTGGTCACTTATTAAGATCGTTGTTCCATTGTATATTAAGTTGATCACGAAATGAAGATGTAAATAAGTGTAAAAGAAAGTTTTGCAAGACCATAAATTCATTAAACTAATTCACCCCCCCCTCTCAGTTTAACCAAGGGTTCAACAATTGGTATCAAATTAGGTTCCTTTTGTATTAGTTTAAAAACTGGAAGGAGATCCTAGGTCCCCAAGATAGCTAGTCTAGAAGGATGCTCAACAAATAAAGCCCCTTTGTTTACTGGTACAAATTATGCCTTCTGGAAAATAAGAATGAGGACATACATAATGTCTCTAGGAATAGAAGTTTGGGCTGCTGTGGATTTGGGATATGCCCCAAAGGATTCTGCCATAGAGAAATAAGCCAAACAAGATTTTATAGCTAATTTCAAAGCCATGAATGCTCTCTTAAGTGGTCTGTGTGAGGCATAATTTATAAAATTAATGCACAAAAAGACTGCCAAATAAATATGGGATACATTATAAAGTATCCATGAGGGAGATAAAAAGTTGAATATGGCCAAACTACAAGTCTATCAAGCCAAATTTGAAAATATAAAAATGAATGAAGAAGAAGATGTTGCCAGCTGCTTCTTAAAGGTTGCAGAAATTTTGAATAATATGAAAGCTCTAGGAGAAACCATTAGAGAATGTGTAATTGTTCAAAATATATTGAGATATTTACCATCCAGTTTTAATCCCAAGGTTTCTGCCATAGAAGAAACAGCTAATTGGGAAACATTGACCATGAACCAATTACTTGGAAACTTAACAACCTATGAGATGAGACTTCCACAGAGGAAGTCAAATGTGAGGGAAGTAGCCTTTAGGGTTGAGAAGATCAAAGAAGAAAAGGAAGATACATGCTCCTTATTTGATGAAGAAGAGGCCAAATTTGTCAGAAGATTAGATAGAGGCTCAGGTAAGTATAAAGGTAAGATTTCATTTAAATTCTTTAACTGTGGAAGAGTTGGGAACTATGCATCAAAGTGTCCTTACAAGAAAACAAAGAATCAGACTCAAGAGACAGAGAAAACCAAAACAAATAATTGGCTGAAAGGGAAGAGATTCAATAGAAAATTACTTTATGCTTAGTAAGATAGCAGTGCATCTGAAAACTCAGATGAATCCTCAAATGAGGAAGGAATCTCTGAATTTTTGTTGATGGCCAAGGAAGAGTCTGAAAGATTCCTTCTAGAATATGAAGAAGAAGGTGAGGTAGATCTTGAGGGGGAGCTAAGAAGTACCTTGGAGGAAATAGACAGACTTAAAATCAAGTGCAGAAAACATAAATACATTCTTCTCAAATATGTAAAAGAGGTACCAAATTCAGAAGACCTCATTCAATTGAAATTATAACTTGAAGAAGCTAAGAAGGTGGAAGACACATTACTAAAGAAAATTAAGGATAAAATTCAGAAGCAAGAAAAATTGGAAGAAGAAGTAGTATGCCTGAGAAAGAAATTAGAGCACACCCAAAGGGAATTGACAATGAACACTCCTCGAATGAAAAGCACTAAACAGTTGAATAAAATAATAAATGCTCAAAGATCTCCTCTCATAAAGATTGGGATAGGTTACAAAGGAGAAACCAAAAAATCCAAGGTAGAGGATAATTAGAATATCATTTTTGTGAAAGCTACAAAAGAAAAAATTAACTCTCAACAATTTGAGATTATTACAGCTAGAAGATTGATATAAGAAAGGAGTAGGGGGTGTAAGCAGCTCGGAGATGAGATTGCCTCCATGGAGACCTCGAAGAAGGTAGACATTGAAAGAAATGATAAAGAAGGTAAAATCAAAGGAAAAGGCTCAGTCAGTTTGAATAATGGAAGAGGAGAGGCTCAAGATGTACTATTTGTGGATCGGCTGAAAGCCAATATGCTAAGCGCCAGTCAAATGTGTGATAAAGGCTGTGAGGTCCTTTTTAGAGCCCAATACTATGAAGTAAGATCAAGCACCATAGGAAAGACCTTGATAAAAGGTATTCGAACAGAAAGTAATGTCTATATAGTGAAAGAAGAGAATGAAGCATGCCACATAAGAAAAATTGATGAATCATGGTTATGGCATAGAAGATTGGGACACCTAAACTTTGACCATATCATCATTCTGAGCAAGAAGAACGCAATCAGAGATATGCCAACAATAAATAATCCTTCAAATAACATATGTAAATCCTGCCAACTGGTCAAGAAGACCCGCATATCTTTCAAGACCAAAGAGATACTATCTACAAGTTGGCCTCTTCATCTTGTACACATGGACCTGTGTGGACCTTCAAGAACTAAAGCACCAAGCAAAGAATATTATTTCATGCTGATAATAGATGATTTTACCAGATTGACGTGGGTAGAATTTCTCAAATATAAATCGAAAGTGCTTCAGAAATTCAAAATATTCAAGGCATTGGCAGAAAATCAAATAGGATGCAAGCTAAAGTGCATCAGATCAGACAGAGGAGGTGAATTCATAGACTATGATTTTGCAGACCTATGCAATGAACATGGGATAAAACAATAGTTTACAATTGCAGGAACACCTCAACATAATGGAGTGGTAGAAAGGCAAAATAAGTCAGTACAATAGATTGCCAGAGCTATGATGCAAGAAAGTAACATTCCCCAAACCTACTGGGCAGAAACAGTACACACAGTTGTTCACATTCTCAACAAAGCTCATCTAAGACCAAATTGTGATAATACTCCTTATGAATTATGGCATGGTAAACCAGCATCAATCAAGCATTTTAGATTCTTTGGAAGCAAGTGTTTCATAAGAAATAATAATGAAAAACTGGGGAAGTTTGAAGCAAGAGCTGATGAAGGAATATTTTTAGGATATGCATCCAAGAGTAAGGGCTATATGTGCTACAACATAACACTGCACAAAATTGTGGAAAGTATTGTTGTAAGATTTGATGAAGATCTACCAAACAGAACAACAAGCACAAGCTGCGCCACTCCTCCAGATGATCATGAAGCTGAGAACCAAGATAATGATGATCATAGCAAGACAATAGAAGATACTGAATTAAACTCAAAAGGTCCCTCAAGACACACTCAAAAGAACCATCCAGAAGATCAAATCATTGGGGACAAGAGTGTGGGAGTCCAGACAAGAAGACAACTTGCTGAACAGACAGAAGAAGTATACCTAGCCATGCTATCTCAAATAGAGCCAAAGAAGTTTGAAGAAGCCAGCAAAGACAAAAAATGGGTAAATGCTATGAATGAAGAACTAGACCAAATTGAGAAGAACAATACCTGGGAATTAATTCCAAGACCCACTGGGAAAAATTTCATTGGCACAAAATGGATATTCAAGAATAAAATGAATGAAAAAGGGTATGTAATCAAAAATAAATCCAAACTTGTATGCAAGGGATATTCACAAATTGAAGGACTTGATTATGATGAAACCTTTGCCCATGTAGCCAGAATGGAAGCAATCAGAATGTTTTTTTCCTTTGCATGCTATCATGATTTCAAGGTATATCAAATGGATGTGAAGTCTACCTTCCTGAATGGAGATTTAGAGGAAGAAGTCTACATGGAACAACCCAAAGGATTCTCCTTAACAGATAAACATGACTATGTGTGCAAATTAAAGAAAGCCTTATATGGGCTGAAACAAGCTCCTCGTGCATGGTATTCAAGGCTGGACAAATACTTACAAAACAAGGTTTTAAGAAAGGAGGAGTAGACAAAAATTTGTACATAAAGGCTAATGAAAATGAACTCTTAACTGTAGTAGTGTATGTAGATGACATCATGTTCAGTAGCAACAAAGATGAGTTAGCAAAAGGATTTGCTGAAGAAATGAAATTAGAGTTTGAGATGTCAATTATTGGAGAGCCCACCTTCTATTTAGGACTTCAAATTCAACAAACGAACACATGAATATTCATTTCGCAAGAAAAGTACTTAACGGAAATGTTGAAAAGGTTTCAAATGGAAGACTGCAAACCTATGTCGACTCCCATGATCACTGGATGCAAACTATGTGCTAATGATGGATCAGCAGATGTAGATCAAAAAATTTATAGATCCATGATAGGAAGTCTGCTATACCTAACTGCTTCTAGACCAGATATTATGTTGGCAGTAGGACTTGTGGCAAGATATCAAGCAGCACCAAAACAAAATCATTTACTTGCAATCAAGAGAATATTTATATATCTACAAGGAACTTCACATTATGGCCTATGGTATCCAAAAGGAAAAATATTCACATTGACAGCATACACAGATGCAGATTGGGCCAGCTGTGTGGATGACAGGAAAAGCACAAGTGGAGGTGCATTTTATTTGGGAAAAACTTTGGTGGTATGGCTAAGCAAGAAGAAAAATTCTATCTCTCTATATACAACAGAAGAAGAATACATAGCAACAGCTGCATGTTGCACACAACTAATGTGAATGAAACAAACTCTCCAAGACATGAAGGTAAGCATTGATGAACCCATTTCTATAAAATGTGACAATACAAGTGCAATAAGTATATCAAAAAAATTTGTACTTCCTTCAAAAACAAAACACATCCCAATAAAGTACCACTTCCTCATAGAACAAGTAGCACAGAAATTAGTGAAGTTGGAATCTGTCCCAACTAAGGAACAAATTGTTGGCAATATGATGCTGAGTGTTGTCCTTGATGGCAACCCACCTGTTGAAGATGATGGCAACCTACTTGATGAAGTTGTCCCTGATGGAATATGTCTTGATGAACTTGTTAAATGATGTAAATTTGATGTATATACAATGAGTACAGAAGGTAATGATGTAAGGAATGTCAGTATGTGCTAGAACATGATGAAAAGAGTATGTCTCAAGGCATACGCGGATTTGTCTAGACAAAGTAGCGTATGCACGCGGGAAATAACGTGCCAAGTCGCGTATGGGAAAAAGCGCTCTAAATATGTAAAACCAGGGGTAACCACCATGGTATTGACCCATTGTATTGAGTAATGATTTGTCTATGTGACCCCGTCCAGGAATAGCATCGAAATTAATGTGGTTTTGGCTCATGGTATTGATAAAGGGTAAACCTATATAAGGAGAAGAAATTCATTGTGCAAATGTGTGCAAGAAGTCTGAGCTTGAATGAATACTTCTCTCTGAAGCATATATGAATGGAAAGGGTTACAGTTGAATGAAAGATCTGAATGTATGATGCACCAATGAAGAAATGATGAAGAAGGGAATCTAGATATGGAATGTATTTGTATCTGCTAGATCTATTTATGGAATGATTAGATCTGAGATGAGGCGAACATCTATCTGAAGTAAACGGTAAAATTCGAGTGATATATCTGTTCTAAAGAATTGCAATGGCCTAAATGTCTAAAGAAATATATGCTAGTTCGCCGCAGAGTAAGTGCGTATATACGCGGGTTTGCTGAAGAGAAAGCGCGTATGGGCAGTAAAATTAGCTCTATAATATGTACAGAAGTATACGCGGGTTTTTTATGGTCGAAGGTGCATATATACATAGGATCAGTGAAAGGAAAGCGCGTATGAAGATTAGGGTTTGCTGAAGTATGAAGTATCAAAATTCTGATCTATTCTGCTGTGTTACTGCTATCTGTTGATGATGTATGATTGAGCTCAAATGTATGGAGTGGGTCCAGTCTGAAAATATGATGAAAAGTGGCCTGCAAGTTGGCCTCTAAAAGAAAGCTTTTGGATCCAATATGAAAATTGATGAAACGTGGTCCATGGTGGTGCTGAGGGTTGTAGCCTTTAGTCAAGGGGTTGTAGCTCCCTTCCAGGTGAGGCTGGTAAACGAGATCAGGGGGTCGTAGCTCCCTTCCAGGAGAGGCTGGTAAACGAGAGCAGGGGGTTGTAGCTCCCTTCCAGGAGAGGCTGGTAAACAAATGCAGGTGAGTGCCTGCGTGCTGGTAGGAGGCTGCGCCAGCACATATGTTGTAAGATGTTTTCTCTATAATAAAATATTGAAGGCTGAGACAACGACAGCGATGGTTTTCCCCCGACTTGGGTTTCCACCTAAAATCCTGGTTTTCATGTGTGTTGCTTATGTGTGATGATTTATTCTATTCTTACTGCACATGTTTACAGTTTATTGAACATCTAATGAATGAATGATGGAATGATATAACTGAAGAATTAATGGCATAACAATATCTCTGTGTATATGCGAGTTTTATGAAGGATATCCACGTGTATACGCTAGTTAGCTTCAGCAAAGTAGCGTATGGGTTTTAGTGAATGGAAAAGTAAAAAAATTTTATTAAGTCCTAAATACTGATTCACCCCCCCCTCTCAGTATTTTTCCCAACAATTGGTATCGGAGCAGGTCCTTCTGCAGAAGCTTGATCGCTTGAAGGAGATCCGTCGAAATGGGAAATAATGAAGGGCTAATGTCTATAAGGCCACCTCTATTCAATGGAAATAATCTTTTATTCTGGAAGATACGAACAAAATCATATCTACAAAGTCTTGGTGCAGAAGTATGGGCAATCGTGGAAGGAGGTTATCAGTATCTGGCAAGTATTCCTACTAATGGAGCAGAAAGTAAGAAAAATGAAATCAATGCCAAAGCCGTCAATGTCTTATTAGGAAGCCTGTCTAGACCAGAATTTTCTAAAGTGATGCAGCTAAATTCAATAAAAGAAATATGGGACAAAATCATTCTGAGCTATGAAGGAGATACAAAGGTAAAAAGTGAAAAACTCCAAACTCTCAGAATTGAATATGAAAATTTAAGGATGCATAATAATGAGAGTACTGCCAGTTTCTTTTTACGTCTAGATGATATTGTAAATCGTATGAGAAGTTTGGGTGAAACCATAATCGATAATACTCTGTGGAAAAAGTCTTAAGATCTTTAACTTCAAAATTTGAGTCAAAAGTATGTCAGCTTATTGAAGAAAGGCAAGATCCGCAAACTCTTACTATTGTTCAACTACATGGTATTTCGACTGGCTTATGAAATGAGACAAGGAGGTCCCTCTCAAATCAAAGAAGCTACTTTTAAGGCGTGTGCAAAAGGAAAAGAAAAGGAAGTTGTCAAGGAATCAAGTTACATATCAGAAGAAGAAGAAGAAAATTTTGTGAGAAGACTCCAACCAAGTACTGGAAAATTCAGAGGTAAGCTTCCCTTCAAATGTTTTGATTGTGGAAGAGTGGGTCATTATGCTGCTAAATGTCCTTATAAACAATTTGAAAAGAGGAAGAGTTATTATGCAAATGAAGATAATAATGAAATTTCAAGTGAAGATGAAGAAGATTTTGACCAAGATCTGCTAGTGCTCATGGCAAAGAAGAAAAAGAAGAAGGCTACTCAAGAAAAGAAGATATCTCAGAAAACATGTGCAGCAGAAAATAAAGAAGAGGAAATAGGTATTGATTGTTGTTCTTGTAATCCACTCACTTGTGCATGCAATGATGAAGATAGTGAAAGTAACAGTATAAGTCTAGAAGCAAATCCCAAGATCACTGATGAAAGTAATTTTTAGGATCAATTTAAAAGGAGGGAATCTATCCTCAAGGATGTGATCTCTAGATTGAATGAACAGATAGAAACAATGAAGGGACAGATAGAAATGTATCAAAGATTGCAGGAAAAAGTAACCAATCAGAGTGAAGGACTCGAAGCAGAAATCATCTCTCTGAAAGTAGACCTTGAAGCATCAAATAAGAAGAATGAAGAACTTGAAGCAGAAATCATCTCTCTAAAAGCTGATCTCGAAGCATCGAATAAGAATAATGAAGAACTCTTACAAACTTTTGAAGAACAACAAAATGGGTTGAAATAAGAGATTCTAAATATAAATGATCAAGTAGAAGAAGGAAGAAGGGTTGAAGAAAGCATGAAGAAGCAATGCCAAAAATTGGAGGTTGAGGTAAACATTCTCAAAAGAAAATTAGAAGAAAAGGATAAACTCTTGAGGTTTCAAGATAGTACTAAGATTCTAGACAATATTCTTAGTAGTCAAAGATCTCCCTCTATCAAACTTGGTCTGGGTTTTCATGAAACGGTTAAAGGAGATTCTAGTTCACAAGGAGGTGCTAAAGAATCAAAGGAAATTAATGCAAAATCTGAAGTGTTGAAAGAAACAAAAGGTCAACCGACAATCATGAATTCTCAAAGGAAATCATTAAATAATGTTGAATGCTTTAAATGTCATAATCATGGACATGTTGCAACAATCATGGCGTATTGTTTCCCAACCCACAAACAAATAGATCCTACATAGAAAGGTACTCTAGTTTCTTCAAGGGATATTGTTTTTCATGTAACAAGTATGGACATAAAGCAACATTGCAAAAGAAGGAAGATTAGAAATACTCATTATGATTCTTATGCTTATTTCTCTAGACACATGAGATTTTATTCTTGTAACAAGTATGGACATGTAGAAAAATAATGCAAAGCTGAAATCGCATCTAAGAAAGGGACAATTTTTATACACAATTAGAAATTTCAAGCAAAGCTGGAAAAGGAAGGAGGACCGGTCAGAAACGTAGGAAATACTGACCCTACTGCAGTCATCAGCTTCTGAAGCTTACTTCTCTTAATGACTGCAGAAATGATGTGAGATACATTATGGAGCTTAGTAATGTATCGTCACAGGGGGAACGATGTATGATGATTCTCATGGTTGGTTTGGAAAATCTGGTTATGATTATTGCTGACAGAGAATCTGACATGAAGAAGACAGGTACAGGAAGGACAAATTCAGGGGGAAATGGAGGAATGTGAAATTTTCTATAATTCACTTTCCATACGCAGGTTCAATGAACTAAAACCGCGTATACACACGAGTTCCAGCAGACACAGTCGCGTATGCATTGATGATAAGAGAATTGGGATGACAGCTGAAGATCAGGAGCAGAGGTTCAAGGGGAGCATCAGTCTGACTGCTAATGATTGTATTGTTAGCATTATTCTGGTTATACTCATGCTAATGAATTGATACATGGTTTCTTATGTTGAAGATTATGGATAGGCCCGGATTCCTTATTTGATGAAGAATATCTTTTGATGAGATGGAAGTCTTATGATTCAGAAATATGGACAGATCATGCAGAGATTTTTGCTGATGACTTGTTGCTGAAGGTGTTCAAGTTGCACAAGCTAAGGAGGAGCCTTGGCCATATGGAAAGGATGTTTGGATGCACATTTTCAAGGGGATCACTAGCCTTGCTGAGTATAATGCATTGTTGGCATTATGATGGATCTGACACATGATCTCTCTCTTGAGGTCTTTCTGGTATTGGTCATAAAAATTCATACTTGTAATTTGATGAAAAGGTCTTGTTGAGACCCATGATGTAAATTTGTAATATTCAGTCATGTAAGGACTTGTCAAAATTTGTAAACCCACTTGGTTGGGTAGTTGAGTTGAGATGTGTAAACCCACTTGGTTGGGTATTTGAGTCTCATATGTAAATCCAATTGGATGGATCTTTGATGTAAGTATGAGTCATTGGTGATAGGAAGGTCATAGAGTCATATACTTCATTGAAAAATATGTTTGTAGGTTTAGCATGAACTCAGGGGGAGCATGGTCACTTCAGTGTACATCGGATCTGCAGAACGCTTCCTTCTACAAGAGGAGAAAAAAACCTTGTGTTGGTTTTGGTCCGCTCTTTGCCCTTGATGTCAAAGGGGGAGAGTGACATGGTGTTTGAATAAAGAGAAAGAATGGTGTCAAGAGTGACATGGTGTCATTGTATTCTTAATGTATCTATCTTTTGTGGTGATCAAACACCATCGTCGTTGCCATCAAGTCCAAAGGGGGAGATTGTTGGCAATATGATGCTGAGTGTTGTCCTTGATGGCAACCCACTTGATGAAGATGATGGAAACCTACTTGATGAAGTTATCCCTGATGGAATATGTCTCGATGAACTTGTTAAATGATGTAAATCTGATGTATATACAATGAGTACAGAAGGTAATGATGGAAGGAATGTCAGTATGTTCTAGAACATGATGAAAAAAGTATGTCTCAACGCATACGCGGATTTGTCTAGACAAAGTAGCGTATGCACGCGGGAAATAACGTGCCAAGTCGCGTATGGGAAAAAGCGCTCTAAATATGTAAAACCAAGGGTAACCACCATGGTATTGAACCATTGTATTGAGTAATGATTTGTCTATGTGACCCCGTCCAGGAATACCATCGATGGGGAGAGTGACATAGATTCATTGTATTCTTAATGTATCTATCTGTTGTGGTGATCAAACACCATCGTGGTTTCCATCAAGTCCAAAGGGGGATATTGTTGGCAATATGATGCTGAGTGTTGTCCTTGATGGCAACCCACTGAATTAGCACATGGAAACCACTTTCATGATGAGGTTGTCCCTAATAAGCAGGTTGATGAGTTAAACCTGTTAAATGATGTAAATATGATGTATATACAATGAGTACAGAAGGTAATGATGGAAGGAATGTCTATATGTGCTAGAACATGATGAAAAGAGTATGTCTCAAGGCATACATGGATTTGTCTAGACAACGTAGCGTATGCACGCGGGAAATAACGTGCCAATTCGCGTATGGGAAAAAGCGCTCTAAATATGTAAAACCAGTGGTAACCACCATGGTATTGACCCATTGTATTGAGTAATGATTTGTCTATGTGACCCCATCCAGGAATACCATCGAAAGTAATGTGGTTTTGGCTCATGGTATTGATAAAGGGTAAACCTATATAAGGAGAAGAAATTCATTGTGCAAATGTGTAAGAAGTCTCAGCTTGAATGAATATCAAGCAGACATTCGAATGGAAAAAGGCTTACATGAAACGAGAGATATGAATGTATGATGCACCAATGAAGAAATGATGAAGAAGGGATCTAGATCTGGAATGTATTTGTATCTCCTAGATCTGTTTATGGAATGATTAGATCTGAGATGAGGCGAACATCTGTCTGAAGTAAAGGGTAAAATCTAAGTGATGTATCTGTTCTGAAGAATTGCAATGACCTAAATGTCTGAAGAACTATACGCTAGTTCGCCACAGAGTAAGTGTGTATATACGCGGGTTTGCTAAAGAGAAAGCGCGTATGGGCAGTAAAATTAGCTCTGAAATATGTACAGAAGTATACAAGGGTTTGTATGGTCTAAGGCGTGTATATACATAGGATCAGTGAAAGGAAAGAGCGTATGAAGATTAGGGTTTGCTGAAGTATGAAGTATCAAATGTCTGATCTGTTCTACTATGTTACTGCTATCTATTGATGATGTATGATTGAGCTCAAATGTATGGAGTAGGTCCAGTCTGAAAATATGATGAAACATGGCCTGCAAGTTGTGTTCTAAAGGAAGCTTTGGATCCAGTGTGAAAATTGATCAAACGTGGTCCATGGTGGTGCTGAGGGTTGTAGCCTTCAGTCAGGGGGTTGTAGCTCCCTTTCAGGTGAGGCTGGTAAACAAGATCAGGGGGTCATAGCTCCCTTCCAGGCAAGACTGGTAAACGAGAGCAGGGGGTTGTAGCTCACTTCCATGAGAGGCTGGTAAACGAGCGCAGGTGGGTGCCTGCGTGCTGGTAGGAGGCTGCGCCAGCACATATGTTGTAAGATGTTTTCTCTATAATAAAATATTGAAGGCTGAGACAACGACAGCGGTGGTTTTCTCCCGACTTGGGTTTCCACCTAAAATCCTGGTTTTCATGTGTGTTGCTTATGTGTGATGATTTATTCTATTCTTACTGCACATGTTTACAGTTTATTGAACATCTAATGAATGAATGATGGAATGATATAAGTGAAGAATTGATGGCATAACAAGATCTCTGTGTATACGCGAGTTTTATGAAGGATATCTGCGTGTATACGCTAGTTAGCTTCAGCAAAGTAGTGTATGGGTTTTAGTGAATGGAAAAGTAAAAAGTTTTGATTAAGTCCTAAATATTGATTCACGCCCCCCCCCCCCTCTCAGTATTTTTCCCAACACAAATAGCAAACATATTCACAAAACCTCTTGCTAAATAACCATTCAAATATCTAGGAGACAAGCTAGGGGTAGTGTCTACAGATTTTACTCTCTAACATGATCAGAAATTAAAAAAAAAAAGGGCTGCATACAAGAAACATGATCAGTGTAGAAGACAAGTGATAGTCAATATCAGACAAGAAAGCATCATTCCAGGGGGAGAGAAGTCAATAAATTGTCATCAAAGAGCTAGAACAATGGAGCAGTGCATGGAACAGGTCCTCAAGATCAGAGGAAATGGAAAGATAGAAACTACATTGGGAAATGTGCAACCCTTTGTCATTAATTTCAAAGGGGGAGGAAAAGCAAGCAAAAGAACAAAGGGTCTTCTGAAAAGCAAGCAGAGGAAGTCCTGGAGGAAGTATTGAGTATTGGTGGATGTATTGCCATCAATGCCAAAGGGGGAGACTGTTGGAAATATTGTTATTGATGGAAAAGGAGCAGAAAGGAGTATCACCATAAAGGCAGAGAGGCAGTGAATGTAGAGAGGTAGCAAATATAGCAGAAGCAACAAATGCAGCTAAGAAGGCACCAAAGGCAACAAAGGCAGCAGAAAGAAGTAGAGGTAGCAGAGAAGAAATTAAGGAAGAAAAGGAGCAAAGGTAGGAAAACAAGATCAGAAGAAGTAGCGTGGAGGACCTGACGAACAAAAGCAGAAACATGAATCGATGGCTTGCTTGAACGTTTTACCAAATATGCAGAGAAGCGTATTGAAGAGTTGAAAGCGAAACCATGAGCCAACGACGAAAACAAAATAGGGAAAGTGGTTTCGAAAACCACCAGGGGGTTTTCGCATCGCTTTTTGAGGGTAATTGGTTTTAAGTGAGATGGACGCAATACAGTTAGGAGGGTGATGTGTGGCATACTGAAACCACCTATTTCGTGTAGGTTCAAAAACAATTACCCATCGAGCTAGTTGGCACGCGTTAACGCGATGAATATGATTTAATAATTTTAGCACCTTTTGAGGTCCAGTGCTATGCATATTGTGGGGCCAATACATTTTGTTGAAGTGTTTTGTTTTAAAGAAAAAATTATATAAAGAGCGCAGAATGATAAAAGGTGTGGGACCAGTGTCACAGAACTGGGACCCACTTTCCTAAAGCCCAAAAGTACAGTCGTGGACCAGCACAATCAACAGATGAGAATTAAGGGATATTGACGACATAGATTAAATCGCAATCGGGGCAGGAGGAATATCTCAATCAAGTGGGACCCGATCACATCGCAAGCGGATGCGATGCGATCGCATATTGGACATCGCAAGTGAATGCGATAGTTTCTGGATGGATGAGCAAAGTTGCGATGCGATGGATAGATGCAATGTGATGGATGAGATGCGATGCGATCACATATCGCAATTGGGGAAGGAGAGATATCTCACAAACTTAGAAGTCACAGAAAATGCAAACTGCGATATGATGATGTGGCAGTGACGTGACAATGATGTAGGCAGCGACATGGAAAGTGGCGTGGCAACTGACATGGACCTGACCACACAAATCGCAAATAAATCTAGATGACATGGAGATGACATGGACCTGGCCTGCATATCGCATATCACAATCGGCGATGCTTATTTGATAATGATTTGCAAGTTACAGAAGTTTCGATGCAAAGTAGCGATAAAGTCAAGTGGGACCCATCACATATCGCATATCGGGAGATTAGATGGATGAAGGCACATGGGATAGTTGGAATCGCCGAAGTGCGATAAAGAGAGTGGATGCGATGTAGATCGAAGCTGAAGCCTAAAAGTCTTCAAGTCTGAGAGTATGGATTTTCCCTTTGTAAATCACATCAAAGAGCAAAAGAGCCATATATAAAAGAACGATTAAAATACCGAAATGTGATAGACAGAGGACGCGACTGTTGGGTATGTGTTATATTCTTTCCACAACTAAGCACGCGCGGGGGGGTAAGAGGGGGGGTCACAGAGGGGGCGGTAGCCCCCCCTGTCGAGGTTCGGGGCAGCACCCCGGCGAAATTTTTTGGTCCTTAATTTCCGGTGGGTAGTCCGCGTCCATGGTTTTGTGCATGGTTTTGCACATGGTTTTTGGGTACGATGGTTTTCGGCCCCTGGTATTTTTTTAGATCCGGTCAAGGGAATACAGTTATGTTCTAATCCAGGGTTTATGGATTGGGGTTTATGTATGCTTCGACATGTATATATATGTGTTGTAACACTAAAAGGAATATAATGAAAAATCAAGCTGGTCGTCCCAATTTGGGATCCAGGGGAAAATCTCTGTGTTTATCTGTTTTATGTCTTATGCTCTCGCTATTGTTTATTTTCTGTTATAAGATTCATGTGTAGATAATTTCTGTTCAGGGTTAAAACCTACAGCGATATAGTTGAAAGCTAAAATATAAAGGAATTGAAGTCTGGTGTGGGACCCTGTAAGCCCTTGTTTCGTATATGTTAAATGTGCCATAGTATAATGTTTACACTATTGATTGTTTTAAATGTATGTATGATGACTAAAGCCTACATTTTTAATCCATCATGGGCATAAAGGAAATAGTATGTGGGCCATACTCTACAGGTCACAAAGGAATGGAATGAATGCATAACAGGAACTCGTGCAACACAGTGGTGCGGCAGCATGGGTAGATAAAAAGGGTGAACACAACATAAAAGACAGAGGTAATGGAAGAAACAGGGCAGTTATGCAGTAGCACTAGAATATAACGACATAACAAAAAAGACAAAAGGACAACAAGAATAAGAGGATGAATGCTCAACAAAGCTAAGAAATTGAAATTTTTGAGTAAATGTTTGATTGTAACTGTAAATGTATTATTGAATTGATATTGTTTGTGATGCAAAGGCAAGTCTCTGTAGGCAAAGCAAAACTCCAATTTGGTAATGTAATAATTGTATATATTGTTGTAACATTTGGAATATGCCGAGTGAGGAAATGAGTGGGTGAAAGGCAAGAAACGCGCGTGTTCACTTCATATTCCCTATAGAATGAAAATAGCCATGAATTTATTTATATAAATCAGGTAATATCCATGAGTAGAAGGAGATGAGAACAGAGAGAGAGTGTAAGAAGAAGAAGGAGCAGAGAGAGGAGTTGTGAAGATTCAGAGATGATATAAAGAAAATTTGAAGGCTAGAAGGACAACAGTAAAGAAGGAGAAAAATAGAGCTGATATCCAGGTAAATCGACATATGATTTTATTGTATAGTGAGGAAGTTGGTGCTTCCATTTCAATTTGTAGCTTGATATATATCCAGTTGTAGCTGGCTGAGGTAGGAGCCTCCTGTAGGTTGTAGCCTGTAGAAAATAGATGGGAGTTGGAGCTTCCTTGCAAGTTGTAGCTTGCAAAATTGAGGTAGTAGCCTCCTATAGGTTGAAGCCTATAGAAAATCAGTGGTGAGAGGGATTTGGAACTTGCATTTTCATCACAACAATAATAAGATGTGGTTTTCTCCCTTATGGGTTTCCACTTATATCTATTGTCTATGTGCATGATGATTATGTATTTAATCTATTTAATACATGTTGCTCACTTATTAAGATCGTTGTTCCATCGTATATTAATTTTATCATGAAATGAAGATGTAAATAAGTGTAAAAGAAAGTTTTACAAGACCATGACTGCGTTAAACTGATTCCCCCCCCCCCCCCCCCTAGTTTAACCAAGGGTTTAACACAAGTTGAATATGTAAAAATCTAATCAATGAATGATTAAATATGATTTATGTTGTTAATTGAATAAGGGTTCCACAAATCTGAAAATATATATGATTGAAAGCCTCAGATCTGTTTCTGTGACTGATAAAATTCTGGAAATCTATTATTCACAGTCTATAAGCAGGTTGGTATGCAGGAAAGCATGTATATACACAGGTTCAATAAAGTGAAGTAGCGTATGCATTTAAGATAATGAATGATCAAGGTTGAAATTGATTCTACATGTTTCTGAAATTTGGGTTTATTACTGTGTTCTGTTTACAATTATCTCACTATTCTGTTTGAAGTTTGGGTTAAGTCTATTGGTGTTGATATTTTTGTTGAGGTGTGTTGAAGCTGTTGGATCTAGTGTAAAAATTTATGAAACGTGGTCTGTAGTGGGTCTGAGGGTTGAAGCCTTTAGCGTGGAAGTAGAAGCCCTTCCAAGAGGAAGCCGGTGTTCGATTGTGATTTTAGCTCATGGTGGAGGTAAATCCCCCCATGGGACAGAGGCGATTCCGCCGAGCCCGTACCTGTCCAGCAACAATCGTTCACGCTATAGTGCAGGTTCCTAATCAAGAAATAAACCAACTAGTGATGAAGGCTCACCTGGAATCCAACGTTGTCACTTGTAGAGAAAGTAGCGCTCCCGTTCCTTAGCTCTGGCAGATCACAATCCTCACGATCTCCGTGATCGGACACCTGCACACGCAAGAAACAAAACCAAAGCAAGCGTAAAATCCAGTATATGCAACTATATGTCAGTCAGAGAAGACATAACTCATCATCATAATCAACAACAGGAGTGGAACCATAACCAATAGTCGCTTATCATTAATCAATCAAAGGAGGATACAACCTGGCTCTGACGTTGAATTCTCCTTCGGAGGGTCGCCAGCGGAACACGTCTCGAAAAATCCTGTCGGGGATAGGACAAGCCTCTCTCTTCGGATGTCTCGACAATAATCTCTTTGCTTGGATTTGGCCTTAAGGGAATGAATCAAGGCTCTTGCAACATAAGGCTCTGATGGCTCTTGGGAACTTGGAGATTAGCTTGCAAAGGAGATGAGCAAGATTTTATAGATGGAGGAAGGGGAGTTAGGATCCCTATAATCATGGGATTGGCCCTATCCTTAAGGAAGCTTCCATGAGAGGTGGAAAACCGCTTTCCTCTACATGGAAATCGGGAGCCAAACCTCCCAACCCAGATAGACACAAATTAAGTGGATTAGTTAGGATGAAACGTCATTTATTTTTAAAAAACACTGCTTAAATTGGCTGGCGTGAGTGCGACTCTGGGACAGAGCGCCAATTGGCGCGACCTCTTTGAAGGAATTTCCCCATTGGCGCAGGTAATAAACTGTCTGCCCGCACCAATGCAAAAAGGGGTGTTTTTTAGGGTTTTTTCCAAAGAGATGTCTTCAGGGCAATGAAAGCTCATGTTCAGAGGGATTTCATGAAAGTGTTTTCAAGCCATGTCACCGCTCATCGTGCCTGCGGAAAAAGTCTTCCAATGTGTGCGACGAGGATCAGTGGAAGATGACAAATTACCGTGTAACAGATGCCCCCTAAAGCATGAGGCTTGAAAGAGAGAGAGGGGTGAAATTGTTTAAGAGAACGTGTCCAACTGAAAACACTGCCATTAGAAAACCTGCGTAGATAAGTACAATTGATATCTCAAATACATGATATATATGTGGTATGGGCGCAGCCATCCATAACAGAGTATACAATAATTCAGATCCAAGGCATGGACGTAGCCATCTAGTAAGGATCGATAAATAGACTCAGGTATGGTCACAGCCATCCAATCAGTGAGTCATGTAACTAATCATAATAATCCACAAAATCACATCCTAGATTATAACAGACAGGAATCTAGGGTCTTGCACTCCATCTCGACCCGAATAAAGTACAAGTTCAAGCATGCGAATATGTGAGCTGAAGTTGGACATGCAAGAACATCGTCTGATTACCAGCCAATGATGGAAGCTATTAACAAATGTGAGAGGTACCACCAATAATGAAAATGGTCCTCAAGGTACTATAGGTACAATCTATGGCATGTGAATCAATGAGCTGGTGCCGAACACCCGTAGAATCACTCAATCGGATGCCAATGATGAAAACCTCATGTCGAAGGCGAAGAACCTGCCATTGAGGCATGCAGTTTAAGGTACCGATGAGTTCTAGATCAGCTTCCCGGATAATGAGTCAAAGTCACAGTAAAGGACCTTGACTGTATGGGTGGCCATAGTGTTTCCCACAACATCGACATGAGACAGAGGAACATAATGTCTTTGTGAATCAAAGATCGATGAGAATCGCAGGAAGGTTGATACTTGCAGGTCAACTTCTCTTGAACACATAGTGGCACGGAAGCAGCATTGGCGCATTTGACATCGAAGTTCATCGTAGGTCATATGACAAGAAGAGCAGATGAGAGGTCAAAGGATACCCAAACCCATGGAGGCAAGAACAAATGAGATGAGATATCCTCAACCCCAATGGAATGTAGCAGTGCCATGGTTCAAGAGTTTCAAGAGCGACATATCGTCGACACGACCGATTATAGGGTCCCATTTTCTCACCATTTCTCAAGTAGTACCTTCTTTATCTTACATAACAAGCCAGGAATAGGATACCATATGCTTGTCATATAAGTTCATCCTTCGGACGAATCCATCCTAGTACATTTAACAAGCCCTAGGAAGGAGAAACTCGAATATCGTCATTACGACTGAATCCAATGTGATCAGGGTTTAACGAGTTTGACAAAGAAAGAACTCGACGTCTTTTCATGTTTAAAGAGTTTGAAAAGACAGCAGAAAAGTAAACTCCAATGGTCCCTTTTTGTAAATAGTTCCTCAGATCTGAAAAGGTAGAAAACTATGTCTGAGAAAACCTCCTAGTCGCGATAGGCTAGGGTATTCCTTTTTTGTAAGTAATCTATCCGAGCCCGAAAAAGGGGTAAACGTATACTGGGCAGATGTCGTTTCGCATCCACTTTAACGAGATCGAAACGACAAGGGACTCGGCAATATTTTCATGTTTAGAGAGTCAGAAAAGAGCGGAAAGATGACTCGTCCTGAAGGAACGAGTGGTATTAAGGGTAGCAACTAGTTCCGGTAATGGTGGAACTGCTCAGAACAAATAACGGTTAAGAGGCTGGCTAACAAAGACCACTCATTGCAGCGGTTCCTCAGGAATGGGTAAGACAACCAAGTGAAGGCATATGATTGGCCAAGCAGATAGTGACGATGGAATGAGAAAACCAAGGCTCATATAGCAAAAACAAGCTGATAAAATGGCAATCACAGGAGGTAAAATGGGAATGGTTTCATTTTTACACAAGCTTGAAATCAAGAAACTCTGCTTGAATTTGGTTTCATTTTTACACAAGCTTGAAACAAAGATAAACTATGCTTGAAACTGGTTTCATTTTTACACAAGCTTGAAACAGAAACAAACTATGCTTGAAAAGGTAAGCATGCCCCCAGCATGGTGACTCAATTCGAGGTACATGTCCCCCAAGCTTCAATCCGTATGAAAGGCAGATGGAGTGAAGGTTCAGGTTACGAGATCAGAGAAAGACTCGATTGGGATTTTACGAGATCTTATCAAAGACTCGAATTGAACGAGAACTTGTTTCATTTTTTAAGGAGCTTGACACAAGAAAATGAACTCTGCTTCGACAACCTTGTTTCATTTTTTAAGGAGCTTGACACAAGACAAGGAACTCTGCTTCGACAGACCTTGTTTCATGGTTTAAGGAGCTTGACACAAGAAAACGAACTGTGCTCCGGACGACCTCATCATAATGAACAAGAAGTCATCGCTTCCAAGAGTTCCACTCCCGATGGAAGGAAAACATCCTGGAAGTCAGGACCCAATGCCCCCAGCACCTGATGCACAACGGCACTATCACTGAGTATAGACATGAGGTAGGTAGCCACATAGTTGACCTGCGGTGGGGAAGATACAACGGGTGGATAAAAACCAGGAAGGGATGATGGGGGGCTAGCTGCCATATCAGGACCAAAGAACGAAAGTTGATCAATGGTCACAATCCGTCCTTCATGTGGAAAACAGACCACACAAAAAAGGGAGGAGACAAGCGCTCCCATGGCATAGGTGTAATCGTGCCCCAAGAGCAGATTGAAATCCAAGGGGCCTAGAACAACCATCACGTCCATATGGACGGTTTTATTCCCCTTCTAATAGGTAACTTGGAAGTGATCCCTAATGGTTGAATATTTCTTTGTTAAATTTCAAACGCATTCTCATGTAATTATGTTGTAAGCGTGCGAACCGAAAGCCTTCCAGTCGAGGATAGAATACTACCATATGCGCCTTCATCTATAATGGTGCTGGGTACAACCAGACCAAAGGCCTGTACCGTTATCTCAAAAGGCACATAAGCCGGAAGGTGGTATCCTGCATATCGACTCCAATCAAAGGAAGTGACCAAACTACTCAGAGGGGCTACCATCAAACTAAGAAGGTCTTCCCGTGGTGTTACGGAAGAAGGAGCATCCTCCACAACCTCCATATTGAAGGTGGGAGGAGAATCCTCCAGGAACTCCATCACAGGAGGTGGAGGAGCAGCTTCTTGAGGTATAGGGACAGGAGAATCTTTCTCCAAGTCTAAGGAATCTAAAGAAACAAGAAGAACATGGGGGGTGTGAGGTCCACTCTCAATGGAAAATACCTGGTGTACCATAGACGGGGCTAGCTCAACCGATCCCACGACCAATGGTTGGTCGGGAATGGATTCCTGAATTTGAATTTCCGAAGGAGCGAGATTGACCAAGGATGTCTCTTGACCAATCAGGGCATCAACTGGTAGAGGACTCAAAGACAGCTGTTTGTAACCAGCGGGTAGGCATGGTGTAGAAACAGTCAGGTTGTCCAACACTCTCTTGGCTTCATCCATATAAGGACAAAGGTGAATGGCATGGTGCCCTTCACACAACTTACAGGGATTGGTAATCTTACCCTGCTTCTTAGGAGCCTTACCAACACCAGTTGAAGATGTGCCCCCAACCTGACTCTTGGAAGCCAAAGGCAACGGTGGACGACCATTGGACCATACTTCAAGCACCTTGGGAATGCCAGGGTAGTCTCGATGAAGATGGTCTCCCATGCACAACATGCAAGGAAACTTGACTTTTCGCGGAGGGTTGGAAGGTTTATCGAGAGGAGATGTGCTAGAAGCAGTAGCTACAGCCTTAGCCTCTCTTTTATCAGACTTCTTCTTCTTTCTCTTCTTCTTCTTCTTCTTAGCCACCCGGTTACTCGAATCCAGACTTTCACTAGGCGAAGTAGAAGAGGAGGACGCAGAAATAGGCAAAGAAGGGGAGAGGTCCACCTTGGAATAAACATGATGTTGCTCAAGCAGAGGAACTGATTGAACAGTAGCCGAGACATTCGGGACCACAGAGGTTGAGAACAACCAAACAGGCAACCCAACGGTTAACCCAGGAAGGGACAATGTTTCCATATAAGGAGCACCAACATTTCCAAAAGGAGGAAAATGACCAGGATTCCCATCGGAGGGGATTCCTTGGTCGGAGAAATCCGGAAAAGTTGCCATCAGAAATGACTCAAAACAACACCCTAAGGAAACTACTTTTAACCAAGAATATTTTGTGGGTAGTCAATTTTTAAAACATTGAAACAAAACTCTACCATTTCACATTTTAAGAGTCAAGAAATAGGCAAAAGGTGACTCTATCACTTTCATATTGGAAACAAGCATGAAAGGACAAGCGCTTGATGACCTTTTCAAATTTAAAGAGTCAGAAAAGATCGAAATGAATACTTAGGAATTCTAGGCAAAGGGTGTACCAAATAACCATGAACTGCAATATACACCTTGGTTTCAAAATGAAAGAGAAATCAACCAAGGACTTAACGTACGTGCAGGCAATCTCCCCGAATGCTGTGTCTGGTGTATCACGGGTATAGGGCGGCAGACTCGGCTTCCTATGGATAAAGGATAGAAACCTAGTGGGGTCTCCCTTTATATACTCGACGGTATGGGGAGCACAAGTCCGTACTCGCACTATTTAAAGCCAAGAGGTGAACGACAGCTACTAGGTTTAAAGACACCGGAACACGTCTCTAGCCTAGACCTCTACATGTTGCGTTAATGTTTCAATGCTTCCTTAGGTAAATTGAGTAAATTTTATAGTTGATCTTCAATTATGTTTCAGTTTCAAGGCCCTACCACATGTCATCTGACAATCTCCTATATGCAGCTATATGAGAAAAGAAAACATTTCAATTCGATGAATGCTATCTAGTTAAGGGAAGAGTCTCAAACAATGATGCAACATACATCAACACTGCAAACAAAATTTTTTCCAAACTAGATGACTTTCACTATCCAAAAGTAATTCCAAACATTCAACGATGCGGATAATGCAATGTAATCTATGCAAAATCCTCTTTCATTGTGATTATTGCAAATATTGATTCACCCCCCCCTCTCCCTCATTATTTTTCCCAAAAGTTGTTTCATTTCACAATGATTGAAAGCATTATCTTCACTATCAACAAAAAGACAAGTTTAACTTAGGCATTTTGTACCAAATTTTGATTCTCTCAGTTTGATTGTGCAATACATCACCTGTGTTCTTCCTATTTACATCAATAACTATAATAGCAATATCATGGTAAACTAAATATTAAATAAATAATACAATATTATTGTATCCAAAATAAACTCCATAAAACATATTAGCAACACTTGTCCTTTTTTTCCTAGACACCGAACATGTATGTGGCCATTGATTTTTCCATATTCATAAAGGTAGAAATTGATGGTTCCATTTTATAATGGTTTATGTTGTAGCTGAATCTATCTTGCTAATTCACCACATTAGAACATTTTCTTGCAGCAGAGCATAATACCACCAAACCCTCTTAGAGGAATATTGAAATCTTGACTGCCTAAAATTATATTTCTTCAAAATCATTGAGATGTGACCTTGACTAATTGACGATGGAGCTGATTGTTTTCTGAAGAAATAAATCTTGAAAATTCAACGAGTATTTTGTTGTAAGAAACAAAAATTTATTTGATATATTCTCATATATCTGAAAGTAGTCTTATGTCTTCTAATACTCTACCACAAAAAAAATGGAATAACCATAAAGATCACAAGGATTCTCATGAAAAATATTTGATGATGAAAACCTCAATTTTACCCCTCCTCTTTTCTACTATGCTAGAAACTTTGTGCTAGCTCTAGTTTCAACATCAAATATTTTTACATGTCAACTGCCTAAATGACCAATATAAGTACATAAGAATTGTTTATTAATTGTTCTATCGAAAGAGAATGTAGTCAAGCACATGGAATTAGTATTGAATTATGGATCTATAATTAGAAAGGTATGATGTCCCCAAGTACTTTTGAGTTTGAGACTCGGATTTCCACATTATTAATACTTCATAGAAAATTTCAATGCTCCATAAACCTTCACCATGGAGTCATTCATCAGAATCTCTTCCATAGACCTACCGAGGCCTCGGAATTCCGTTGCCACAACATGGGGGAAAGCCACCCAGTCCAGACCTTACAACAATTCCTTTTCCATTTGGTGGGGTGGCTATGACTGGGGATGAAGAGACCATTTTCCTAATAAGGATGATTTTCAGGTGTGTTTTGTTTATATAACATGAAATGGGAAATTATTTTAATCTATCACATGAATTTATCTAACACTATATATTCTACTATATACCCAGGGTGTTATTTCCTTTATGCGATCTAGACATATATCCTACAATTATTAGTAATGAATATTATTTAACAGTTGAAAGAGATGAAAATTATGTAAAGATGGTTCTTCTAAAAAATTAGTTTGATTAAAAGAATTGTGAAAAGTGTATCGCATTCATATGTGTGATTATATATCATATAAGAAATCATAGATAAATATTAGTATAAAAGTGCATTTAATATTCATTTATGATAACAGTTCAAATATATAATGCAAGTAAAAGATAACCATTAATCTAGAAAGAAAAACTTAATACAAATGAATAGAACTACCATATATACAAAGTCCTACTCATATAAACTAACAGTATATTTTTTGCTCTTCTTCACTTTCAAGCAATTTAAAGAGTACAATAGTGCAACATTAGTTAATAGCTTAAAATGTCAAAAGATAACATATTTTGTTCCATTAATCCATCAATTTTTTACAAACTTACAGAAGTGCATTCTTTGCAAAAAAAATTGACAAAATTTTGTACCCTTCTCTAAATGCATGAGAAGGGTTTAAATAATAAACTAAATATGTTTAAAAATATATTATTACATTAAGATAGAGGAGGCTTCAAACAACAATCCTCGTAAAGAGTAAACTTCAACTACAATCTATGAAAATAAAGTAGCAATATAACTATGAGTGTTGATCTTCCTTTTGGCTTTGATATCGAAGTTGACAAATATCTAGCATGGGTTTAAGTTGAGCTGGTTGTGAAATTCGCGATTTGACGAAGCCCTTGAATACTGCATTTGAAAGTATTGGTTGTGATCTTTTTGTTGAATCAGTTAATGACTGCAGGGTTTGGTATTGATGATAAGGTTTGATAAAAAAATTCCAATAATTTTCTTGATCAAGCTTATTTACTTTTTTAATCATTTCTTCTTTCATTCCTATCTTTTGTTTCTATTGTGCTTCTAACGGCTTGATTTCTAAGAGCACTTCAGATGTGGACTCTTTGATAAGCTCAGGTTTCAAAAGTTGTTCACAAACATATTCAGTGATTTATTTTCTTAACCTTGATGCTTTTTTTCTTGCTTTGTCTGCTTGTCTTAGTTGTGCTTCCCAATTTTAAATAAGATTTCCTTGTGAAATTTATCTACCTGGGGTATATCAGCTTCCTTTCTTGAGTCTGATGCTTTCCATTGAATGAATTCATTAATTTTCTTCTCAATTTTCTCACACTCAAGTTTCTTGATAGCCACTTGCTAGATCAGGATTTCACTTAAATCATAATAAGCGCTAGTGATTGAAGCTTGTTGGAAAAATACTTCTTGTTTCTTCTTTAGCTTAGAATACACTTCCAATGCTTCTCTTATGAATTTCTCTACATGTGGTTGGCTTTTTAATTTGTTTATTATTGCTTCGAGTTGTGTTTTATTTTCTATATGTTGCACCTGATGTGGTAAAGTTAATATTTCAAAATCCTTTTGAAAATAAGAAATTTTCAATTCCATTTTCCTACTGGAGTTAGGCTTTTATTTCTCTAACAATCTTTATAAATATTGTATTTTTTCTTCTCTTTGCTTTAGTAACAATTGAACCTCAGTAGCCTTGTCAATAGCGGCAGTAGCATATGCCCCTGAAAACTGTGATAACTTAGTTAAATGTTTAGTAGGATCGGCTAGAGGATCCTTCCATAGAACGTCAACAGATTCATTTGTAAGATTTTAAATTGTATCATCTATTCTTCTCCTTTTCCTTCTCTTGACTGTAGCCTGATGACTAGAACTGTAGAAGACATCTAGTGAAGGAATTTCTTCAATTTTTAAAACTATCTTCTCTGTAGGGTAGGTCAGAATGATCTCTTGATCATGAGTTTCAGGTACCCGTTGTAGAGGAGTTGTAGTTTCCACTAATTTCTGAGAATTATTTGACGTCTGAAAACTGGTAGATTGATCAGTATTAGGATTTGGTTGTGATGTTTGCAGTGCCATGGAAAAATTTTCCCATTAATTTTTCAAATCCTTTGGCTGAGATTTTTATGCCTGATCAGGTGTATTTTGGCTATGCTGAATTTCTTGGGAATAGGATCTAGTTCCATTAATTCCTCCTTTATTTTTCATTTCAATCTCTTTGATTACTTTATCAATTACCTATTCTGGGATTTCATTTCTATTTTCGGATTCATTATCAGAATTATCTAAATTTTGAGAATGATGTTCTGATTGCCCTAAGTCATCTTTAGACATGTCTTTAGCTTCATTATCCAAGCTAATACTTGGATTCAATCTATTGACATCTTCAATAATCATTAAATCGAAAGGAATCATTTCCAATCTCTTGTTTTTCTATGCTTGGAAGGCTTCAAAGTCATCTTGATTAAGTTGATTGAATGCAATTTTTAGTACATATGTAAAATTTTCAATGCCTTGAAAGAAATCATCAAATCTATCTATCTCTTTCATAAAAAGCTTTAATTTCAGCTATGTGGTGAAATTCTTAGTCACATTTGAAACTTCCTTGAAGGTATGACCAATATCAAAAAGTGAAAAAGTATTGCACTGCAAAGGGAAATTAGGCCAAATGGACTTCTTGGCATCTTTAAGTTGCTTCGAAATACCATTTACTACAAGTTGGTAAGAAATTTATCTAGCAAGTAGCTTATCAGGAAAATAATAGGGCAGGATGTGGGGAGAAGCATAACTCCCGAAAACTCTGACATAGGTGAAAATTTCTTCGGAAAACCATATGGCAATGAGAAAAATGTATGTACTATCCTATTTGGAAATCCTAGGGGCTTTCTCGTTGAATATAATCTGGTGCATAGGTAGTATGAATCTATGGAAAATTTTGTAAAAAGTAGATGAAAATCTAACTCCCAAAGGGCGCTGTGGTAAATATGGATTAGAGTGGAGTCTTGGGTTGTCCACTTCCATCCCATGGTAGGAAAACTAGAAAAAAAATAAAATTGCGTCCATGACATAGTCACTCATGTCAAAGGGGGGTATTGACCTAGAAGAAATATTTCTTTTACTTCTATATTCCATGATACTTCTGGCCAAATTATCAGACTAGATATTTTCCCAATTCAGAATTAAATAATTGATGATTGCATCAATTAATGGGACCCAGTCTACAAAAAACCTAGTAGTATCAGGCTTCGAAAACAATCTACACAACATTAGAGTACCATAACAATAATGGGAAGGAATTTGTGCTATCTAGTACATATCGAGTTTGTCCCGTTTCAGCTTGCCTTGGTCAACCATCAATTCCCTTATTAATTTCATTAGGTTTGGATGTTTCTCTATAAATATTTGGACAAAATCTTTGTCATAGGATGGGTAAGTGGTACATTGTCCTCAAATCTTCTGTTGTGAATGAACCAATATTCTCGTCCTTTGAATTCTTAAATGTCCTATCTACTATGTTTAGGTGGTCAATTACCCACTTAACCACATTTGTATAGGGGAGAATCTTTGGCCGTGTTGCTACTTTATGGATGAATGAGCATGCAACATCAAAATAAGACGGGTTTGAAGAAACTGATGTGCCTGCTATAGAAATTTGGGTTATTACCCTTGGCTGTTCATTCTCGAAGATTTGGTACATTTCCTCCCACAAGGAACTACCGCAATCCTTGCTACAGGTGGTATCTAAGAATAAGGTAGACATATCTGAGTTTTCAGTAGATGATGCTTGGGAAATTTCCTTGCCTTTCATGTTCATCCCTTTTATCCTTGCTCTATTAAGTGGCTTCTTGAATTCAAGTGAACATAGCAAACTTTAGATCTAAGGTGAATGAAGAGAAGGATAGAGTTAAAACGATATAATCAAAAATCTGGCGTTCAATCATTAAAAACACACTTGAAGTAGATATGAATATTTCAAACCTTACTCCCATTAAATGTTGTTAATCACCCATAATTCTTCCTATCAAATCTCTTACACACCTTTACGTAAAATGTATATTCGATCAATTTAAGACGTTATATCTTATATCTGGTTGATTAGATATGAATTAGTTCACGCACTTGAGTAATAACTATCAATATCGCATATCGAAACTAAAAACTATTTCTATTAGTTATGTTTTACATTACCGATGAGTTTTGCAAAATGCAATCTATGCAAATCATAGATTACAATTTCCATACAGTAATAAAACTTGCTTTTGGTTATTCACTGCGAAATGAGAAGTGCACTAAGGAATCAAGTCGATGTGCTTTATGGGATATTTTAAGTTTTATGGTTGTTTTTTATTAATTTTTTGGGTCCAACTCATCTCAATCTTTACTGAATTGTCATAAATTGATCGTTTTTAAAAGGCGCGATGCGATTTTCTTTTAAAGCGGTGTTTAAAGATTTTGTAACGGTATTTTTATATGACTCGGACAAGTTTTTGTGCATATCGTAGCTCGCAACACTTAATATGTTTTAAGTTGTTAGGCTTGTAAGCTATGCGATTTGGGATGAGCACTAAGAAATCAAAGCGAAAAGGGAAAGAACTTTATTTCCTAAAGTTTTTTAGACTTAGGCTAAGAAAAAATCAATCTTATAAATTTCCTATTTATTTTTAATGGGTCCCCATTTAGTGAAAATAAATGGGGGGTGTTATATAGTACAACAGGACCTCAAATACACCATTGGATATTTTAAGGACTGACACATTGAATTACACATACTAAGATCAAACATAGTAACCGAGATTTCCTTCTTATTCATGTCATAATAAAGTGTTGTTGAAGTTGGCACTTCTTGTGTAACCTCAAGACCAAATGAATTATCAACTGAAAAGGAATAATTTTTTTCTTGTTGTGTTGAATAAGTTTAATAACACAGATTATTTGAAAAACCACCTTGTATGTGGCTAAAAATATGAAAATAATATACAAGATGAAAATAAAATTCCATGATAAAATTAGTAAGTTGTTGGAAAATACATAGTTCAAAAACTCTGAAAGCATCATCCTTTATAAATTTGAAATATTTCATTATTACCAAGAGAAATAAAAATATAATGCTTAATCCAATCATTAATGAGCCTTGAGCAGACACAATAGTAAATGCATTTGATATCTCGAACCAATGGAATCTGCAACCCATGGAATTTCCAAATTAAAAAAAATGTGGAGCCACCACATGAAATAATTTCCAAATAGAAGCAAAGTGGAGCCATGACATGAAATAAATGCAACCAATATCCAATGTCTAATATTTAGTCACCATCAAATAATTGATCTAATCAATTATTATTCTCCTAAGGAAATATCTCTTCATTATTGTGCTCCCCGAAAACAACACAAAATGTTGTATCTCTTTCTTGCAGACATTTTATTCGTTGAGAATCTGCGCCAAAAAATCAAATCACCTTCTTCATCAAACATTACATCCCTACTAATTTTAACCTTCATTTGACCAGGAATATATATTATAAAAGCTCTATAATTTTCACAGTATCCAACACACTTATATTTTTTTCATGTGGCTTCTAACTTGTTTCTTTTGTCTTTCGGCACATGGAAATACATGGGGCAAAAAAATATACAAAGATGACTAACATCAGACTCGACACTTGTAAAAAATTCTTTGGGGTTATTGTTTTCCAATTCTTGATGAGGCACCCGATTTTGAACATATGTGACAACATTCATTGCTTCTCTCCAATGGAAATTTGGCAAGTTTTTGTCATGGAGCATAGCACAAACAACTTCTTACAATAGACATGTTCTTTCTTTCAACTACTGCAATTTGTTCAAGAATATAGGGAACAACCATCTCTTTCTTGATGCCTTCCTTCTTGCAATAATCGATGAACTCATTTGAAATGTACTCTCCACCTTTGTTAGACATGAATATCTTGATTTTCTTCCCTGTTTGTTTTTAGACCAAAGCTTTTACCTCCTTGAAAATTTCGAAGACCTCATCCTTATGCTTCAAATAATATATCCATGTATTTATTAACAAGTCATCAATGAAATAAATGTAATATATATGGCCACCAATAGAATCTATAGGCATCATACCACATATATTCGAATGAATAAGTTGAAGGATGTCATTTTCCTTATTCTCTCTAGAGGGGAATGTCACCCTTGTCTTATTTCCACTAGCACAACCTAGACATAATCCATCATGTTGGGCTTGAACATCAGAAATAACATAGAACAATTTATTCAATTTTGGAAGATCATCATAATGTAGATGGGCCAATATTTGGTTCCATAACTCACCTATATGATTAATATCATGGTCCAATGGTAGAAGAGGTCTACCAATGACTGTATAGAGTCCTTCAAATCTTGATCCAAATGTAAATACACATTTTACAGGGGATCCAACAAATAAAGTAAGAACCTTTCCCTTTGTTATCACGATAAAATTTTTCTTAAAAGTTTTTTTTTCAGAAAAGGATAAAAGTTTCAGTGTGAGTGCTTTTGATGTAATAAACAGTGAAATTACTAATAGCGAGGTTATCAAAATTTTAGTGATATGATCAATTCTACTGAATAAATTTGCTAAAATGGGCTCATAAGCGTTTTTTATTTAGATAACAGGTAGCCTGTCAGAGCCAAAGAAAAAATTAAATTTTAAAAATTGTGATTATGCTCACCACGTCATCATCAGTGATATCAGTGAAACATGTCTCTCTCCGGCTCCATGGGGTAAAAGGACTATCTAATAAGTGTGTTTGGCCACCATGATTAAATGTTATTGTAATGATTTTATCATATGATACAAACCTCGTTGTGTAATTATCATCTCAAACTCTGTAATTATTTGCCCGCATAGTTATAATATTTCATTCGGCATGTCAAGATATTTTTACCACGTATAGTCAGTGATGATTTTCTTTAGTTTGGAGGTAATTTACACTTGCCAATGTTGAAATTGTTTTACTCACATGGATTCTGGATCGAATCATGGGAAGACCACATAATGCAATGAGGAAAGGGGGTAAGGAAAATCATTTTGCACCTAAGATGTCAGACATGTTGATGATCTACCCCAATATTCAACATTAGTTTCAACAAGCTAGGTGGAATGAATTTTTTCACTTCCTCACTGACTACCACGATGCAGTGGCTCGGTCCTTTGCTCAGATATTTGATGGAAATTAGGTGGATGTTGGGGGTTTTTCTTTTTTAGTTTAAGAATAGTAAATTTCTGAGGCCACAAACTTACCTATAGATGGAGAATAGATTTTTCAAAGTCATGTATTCGAAATGATCAATGTCCCTTTCTTTCTAAAATACTTGTTCAAGGGTCTGAACTGGAGGGCCAAATTCCAGAGGAGGTGGCTCTAGGAAAAATGGAACTGTATATTGAGGATCACACTGTCCTAATTCACCTGTGAAAATAAATATAATCAGGTAAACCTATATCACTTTTACTTCCTTGCACATATGGTTGTTCAAGTTATAATTAATCTGTGTTTTTATCTACTATAAATGATTAGGAATATGGAAGCTAGGTTCAGGGCTCGAACAAACCCCTCCTCTCATTTCATATATCACAAGGCTCTGATCAAAATTATAATTGAATAACAATTAGCCAAGGTAGGGAGGATTTGGAACCACTTCCTATTTTTTGGAGGCCTCCAACCTCAACCCCCTAAAACTAGAGGAAGAAATAAATATGCCACTAAAAGGAAAAAGGCTCATAAAGCTATCCTTCTTGATCCAGTTCCTAGCCATAACAATGCATAACCTCCTTCCACACCTTCTGGCCCTAGAATTACCAAATTCTACTAGAGAAAGAGTTCTAGGCGTACTAGACTGAACCCTATATCTCCTGTGAGCCTACTCGTTGCTGTTAGTTCTCCTCAAACCATCAATTCTCCTATTGAAAATTCATCCTCTATAGACATAAATGTACCAGAGGTTAATAATGATAAATATGTCCTAATTGAGACCCCAGTTGAAGAGATGTCACCTGAAACCCTCGAAGTAGGAATACAACCTCACACTAGGCCAACAAATGAGCTAAGGCTTAAAAGCAAACTGAATAATAATCCATAATTATCTAAACAAGTGATATAAAGATGACATACCCTTGAAGGACCTGATCATTAACAAGAGTAAAGATGCAAGCTCTAAAAAGAGTAGAGAAGCTAAAGAGAAGGGTCATATAGAGATAAGGAAAATCATGAAAGAAAGACTGGAGAAGGTATATGTACTTCTAAAGGTAGTTATTACCCTTAGCTAAGAGGCTTGGGGAAGAAAAATTGAAATTTTGGCTATCTAATTGAGAAATCAGGTTTTTTTTTTATCATTGAAAGTAGGCTTAACATTTTTGCATAGACTGGAATAGGCGAGAAAGTTGACATTCCCATCGTCAATGATTTTTGGAGAGCTGGCAGTTCCAATGTCAACATTTGTGGGCAAATGCATGCGTCTTAAACTAATATCATATTTAAAGAAGAACCTTGACATTCCCATAATCAACAATTTTTGGTGAGCTGGCAGTTCCATTCAGCGATTTTGAAAACACTTGTATCTCCGTTGATAGAATATGGTTCAAGGTTGAGAAGCCAACAAAGTTATAGTCAACGATTTTGAAAGAGCACTGCTGACATATCTGTTGTTAGAGATTTTGGAGAAGCCGACATTCTCACCATTAGTGAATTGTGAAAAACAGGTAGAGCAGAAATAGAGATAGCTAGTCTTTCAATGAAATGCACAATTCAGAAGACTAAGGGAGTTGACAACGACATTATCAAAAAATTTCACTAGGAGGTCTGAATGAAAGAAGATATCAAACAGAAAGTAATTTTTGGTACAAATATTGATCTTATTTTCTAGAAGTATCTGTTTTCTAGCTAATATGTTGTGATATCAGTTAGGGACTTGTTTCTATTTTCAAGGACAGTTTGAAAGATATTTCACTTAACCTGTATATCAACATATTTTCTAGAAGATATTTTTAGGAAAAAACTTAATGTATTTATGCTTTATTTACATGCATGAACTTGAAGATATTTTTAATAATTTTATATTATTATAAAATCTGAATACTATTATTTTGTAATCATTTGGTGTATTTTCTATAAATACATTTTCATAAAAATGAAAAAGGTTTGGATTTTACTGAAAACATTTGCATTCTGGTGTATTTAAGAAAAAATAAATGTATTACAGTTTTTGATGAGAATTTTATAAGAAATTCATGTGTTGTAGTTCCCTATCAGTTTTCCCTTTGTTTATACACAATTTTCTTCATGTTTGGAAATTTAGTGTATGAGATCTGGATTCATTTATGATCTTTCTCATAATTCTCAACTATTAGTATTTTTTACCTTGATAAACCATAATTTTGTCTCACTTCATTTATTTTCTTTCAAAATTCCCAATTTGTCAAAAGATTTGCTTCTATCTTGATTTTTGTATCCTGCTCATTAGATTTGTAGCATTTTGTTAGACTAGACTCCATGCCAAATGGTGTGTTTTGTAAATAGCCCAACCGAATTTTATCCTATGAACTAAATCTGGCCATAGAATTTTAAATTCTAAGCCTTCCACCATAGTGACCTTCGGGTAGTTGTGTTTTAGGGAAAGATCCCTCACTGAGTTGAAGGGTTATATTTTAGCCTAAAAGAGGTTTGAGGTTGCCTTAGGGTTATTCTTGCAACCAGGGTTTTCCCTGACTGATAACACCCTTGATGAATACAACCCTCATCCATTTTTATTCCAAAGGAGATATTGATACCAAATTTTTCTTCAATCCTAGCACGTACATCACATCATGGAGAAAAATATATTCCTCGAAATCCAAATGAAATTTAACGGAATAAAGTCGTTAATGGGATGAGTGAAGATATCTCCAAGAATAATTTTCAAATTTGACTCCCTCTCTACAAAATTAGATAGAACTTCCCTATACCCAGAGAAATGATTAGTGGCTCCACTATCAACCAACCAGCAATCCCATGAATCTAGAGGGGAATAACTAGTAAGAGCATAAATAAGAATATATTAAGATTGATCGCCAACATTACTTTCAAACATGGAGTATCTTGACTTCTTTTGAGGACAATGATCTTCTTCACGATCATTTGGAGCATCTCTTCTTATTTTTTCATTTATTCCATTGTGATCATTCCTTCAATCATCTCTTCCTCTTTGATCATCAAACCTATTGTTGTTCTTCTAGTGTTGTAACATGGACCATTGTTCTTATCGAGGAAATATAGAGCACAATGACCCTTCTTCTGACAATTGTATCATTCAATGTGATATTATGCTCTATCATTCCTTCTCTTTGTATTTCAAGGAGGATGCTTTCTTGAATTTGATGAACCTCCTTTTCCTTTATTCTTATTTTTTTGAGTGATGAATGCAGCGAGCTCTCCTTCTTCATGATTTTGTATACTACCCCATGATATCATACTTGATTCTTATTGAGTGATATTTCCAAAAATATCATCAAATGATGGGAATAAATTATTGTTTCTTATAGTAGTAATGAAGGTTTCCAAAATGGGAGGGAGACCTCTAAGAGTTACAATCACCAATTCCCTGTCAGGCATAGTTTCCCCAACTCTTTGCATTTTATTATCTCTAAGACGATATATCCTTATAATGTAGGATTACACACACTCTCCTTTTTTCATATTCATGTCTTTGAGTTGATCTTTCAAGGATATAATTTCATTCAAATTATTGAATTCATACATTCCAACTATCTTATCATATATGTCCTTAGACTTCCTCAAATTTCCAACATATGTAAGTAAACTATATTGTAAACCCTTAACTATAATTTTCTTCGCTTTTAACTTACCTTTCTTTTGCTTGTTCTTTGCAGCAACAAAAGAATTCTCCTGAGGCTCATGCACTTTTCCTTGAATTTATTCCAAATCATCATTGTTATCAACTATGATCTCCAAATTGATTTTCCATGTAGCAAAGTTATATGATTCACCCAACATCTCATGTTCCTTAAAGAAAGAGGAAGACATAATGACTTGATTAGAGAGGCTCTTTAAACTTTCCAAATATGATTTCTTCAATGCTTGTCTCATTTTGGGCTTTTCCTTCACCTTAGCTTTGATTCCATGTTAAATTTCACGCCACTCTATGTTGTTTCAATTACTTTCATCCCAATTCAATTAGAAATATTTTCAATAACAATTAATATTTCCAATAATAAAAATATAATTGAATATATAACATTAAATGAAATGAAAAAGGAGACAATCAACACATCAACAAGAGACACCAGGTTTAGTCAAAGACCAGGGAAAAACCCATTATGGGGAAAACCCTTTGATATTATTCATCTTATTAGATTATCATAATGTTTTCAATAAAGAGTAAAATGAGCCCAATACAAAACCATACAAAAAAATTAACCCAACAACATTTGTAAATATGTTCCTAGCATCAATCCAGATCAAAGATAACTTTGCCTGTCTGCAGTCAAATGTCAAAACTCAGCCCTATAGCACAACCACACAGAGGAAGAAGGATGTGTGTTGTTGAGACCTTTCAACCACACAATTGATCCTACTATCGTGTGGTTATAACCAAAATTTTATGATGACAAGTCTGCAATTATGACCCAAAACGCTAGAACATGTGAGAGCTTCAAGAATCATTGCAAGAATCAAAATACTACAAGTAATACTTATCATGTTTTATTTTTTGATGCTGAAAGAAATAATCAAAATTATTGAGCTAGAATTATAAATAGGATATGTTATCAATATGAAATTAAAACCAAAACATTTAATAACTATAAAACTATTAAACAATTACAAAGAATATCAATGATAACAAGATGGGAATACAATAGCAATGCCTATTTGTAAAAATAATCAAGGATGATAAATCAATAATAACTAAATCTACACAAACCAATATAAACAATAATATTCGAATGAAAAGAAAACCTAATTAATCTCTCATCATCATCCTCTAAAGGAAGGAAATCTAAAAAAAATTATTGGTAAAATGTGTATGGTTTAGTTGGATGCCAATTAGTAATTCATGAATACAATGGTTATATTATATAGTAAGGTTAATTAATAAACATTCTCAAAACAAAATCATATAATAATACTAAAATCTATGAAACCTGGATAATATAGTAATACATGTCTAATGTAGGTGAACCCATCTCTTTTGATAAGGTACTTAAAAAAAATGAAATAATAACTTCACTGAATTCATGGTCACATAATCAAGAACAAGTGCATCACACTCACGTAATTATTTTAATTAAATGGGAGTAAGGATACAAAAAAGGAGAGTAAGAATCTAAATTCCATATCTCCCTTTGAAGTAGGTGGCTCACTTCTTATATAGAGACCTCTCTTTTGTCTGAGCTAATATTCCTTACCATTAGATAAGCGGTCTTAATACATATTGTTTGTATTTCCTTAAAATCGGTGGAACTAGTTTTAGATATATTGAACCATGACTCTATTATTGAGAAATGTTATACCTAAGCATGTCTACTACGTGTTTGGATTAAATGATTTTTATAATATAAAAAAAATGAAATAAATAATTAGGTGTCCTTATCCCTACTTAGCAAGGCCATCCTGGGAGTCTCTAGCCTACACCTCAATCCTCTATCTCTTTATTCAATTTCATATTACCAATAGGATATTGTTAGATTCATAGTTTCTATATTTGTAGTCTAGCAGTAATGTATCTCTTGTCGGGTCATTGAAGTTATATAAGAATTAGGTTGTGGATTTTTTTGTAGGTTTCTAATAGCCAGATTATGGTTTGTTTGTAGGATTCTTGTACACAACTAATAGTTTGACAATAGGATTCCTATAACTTTCCTATAGCATGATCATAGTTTAGCTAGAAGGTCCCTATAAATTTTCTACTACATAGAAACTTATGGCAAGTTTCTAACTAAGATAAGTACATGCATTACTCCAAGTATTACTTCATAACTAAAAAAAAGATGAAATAACCTAAATTAGTATACAACTTCTACTATAATTTCATTTTAATTACAAAATGGATGAACTAATTGAAACAGGTAAGTGAAGGGTATGTGGAGTAGTGTCAATATTGTATGAAAATGATGCTAGAAATGGGGCCCATAATCTTCCCCCAAACGATATTATTGCATGGCCCAATATAGTCCACTATCCTCCTCTTGATATAATGACTTTGACCATGGAGATTGTAAACAACTAGTGTTCAAGTTATAGGAAGAGTGGTATTCTTCCTCTATTTGTAATAACCCAAATTTTGGTTAAAATTGGTCAAAAGGTATTCCTCATCTCCTGCTTCATCCAAGGGACTATATCCAAGGGACTATATATAATAGGGAAATTAAAATAATTAAACAATCCAATGAGTAACATGTTTCTTCATACAATTAATGTATCAAGAAATCTATCCAAAGAAGTCCCAAAACTCGAAGTTGTGAATTAGTTTGTTGATTGTAATCCCTTTATGAGATACCCATCCCTTCTCTTGAAGTCTAAAATGTATTCTAGTTTATTAATGGCCAACCACTACTCATGGTCCTAAATGGAAAACTTTTCTGCTTTTTGGATGGATGTAAAAAACAACTAATCTTGAAACATTCCATCTTTCTCCAGGAGTAACTTTGTTATTTCTCAAGACCCTCAGATCAATATTTCATCACTACATCCTAGATATTCCACAAAAGAGAGCATGCCACTCCATTTAATTTAATTATCAAGAAGGAAATAAATTCCCCATGGTTGGATATGTATTAAATAACCTAGTTTGGATCCCATTGATTATAATTCCTCATGATCATATTATATTGGTACTATTTGCATAACATACCTTAATCCTCTTCATTACTATTAGATAATGCAGAAAAAAAATATTTGGTATCCAAATATAGTCTACGTTTCCTATATTAATAGACCAAATTTGAAAAGAAATATTTTTTACATTCAAGTAAACCAAATAGGCAGGTGAGGGAAATTGGTGATCCTTCAATGTATGTGAAGAAAGGGACAAGTATTGTTTATAATCACATTCAAGTTACTAAACCTCGATAGAAAAATTTTGAATTAATAATTTTCCTTTGGAAACATGAGTTTTTAAACCTCCTCTACGTAGGCTTCATAATTTTAATTCTCATTCCAAAAAACCTATTCCTTCACTAAATTTATGTTTTTTTTGAGGCGGCCACTTCTAATTCCATTTTGGAAACACTAATTAGTTCTAACAATTTACTTTTTGAAGTCCCAATTTATACCTATATTTTTTTTCTTCCTTGTCTACATCTAGCTCTAGTTCCTCTACCTCTTATAGCACCTCCTTTTGTACTAATTCCTTTTTATTTCCCTTTTTCCTCTTTTTATTGTTCTTCCTCTTAATTTCCTTTTCAATTTCCTCTTCTCCAAAATTTTGAGGTTTATTTACTTCAATAGACTCTAGGAATATTTCCATTCCTTTTCACTATGAACTATTTCTTTAAATGGCTTGGATTAATATATCTAGGCATCATTGGGGTGCATAATTAATTTCCCCATGCAATCTCCAATTTTTCATATAAATCTAAATATGATTTTCTCAATTCTTATTAATTGTCCTCAATTTCTTTTTAGATTTAAAATATTTTTCTAAAAAAAAACTTGGCACTTACCAAATGTCCTTCCCCATATTTCATTTCTTTATTTATTATTTTTCATCATCTTTAATAGCATTCTCTTCATAAGTTTCTATCATTTGTAAACTCATTTCAAGAAATTATTATGACTGCTAGATCTCTTGTGAAGGAATTCCTTCATACAAGGGTTATGGTAAGATTTCCATGGGTTCCACATCTCCTCCTAGGGTATCTTCCTCTAGAAATTAAATTAAATAAAATCTACATCTCCTTCTTCTTTTGTCACCTTATCCACTAATATTGACCACATAATGGGCATTTGCAGGGTTCTTTGGAATCTCTTCAAAATCCTTTTCACATAGGTCATGAAGATCCTTATTTCTTAGAAATATTTTATGGAATGTCTACCTTCTATATTGTGTTTTCACCTTTTCCTCCATCACTCAAATAAAAATATAGTGGTTTTTTAGTATCCACCATATTTGAAATTATTTCAGGTTTCATTAAACCCACAAAGGAGTCCTAATATTTACCTTTTTTAATTAAATTATCCTTAATAACTCACCTTATTAATCCATCATGCGTGAGACTAGTCTTGAGCCTTTTATCTTTTTGGACCATATTACATGTTGCTTCTAGTGACTTTTATAATAAATATGGAAGATTGATATACCTTTCATGCCTTAAATAACTTAGTAGCTTGAATTGGTACCTAAATACTAGACTATATCTTCCCTCACATGTGATGAACTTATGAAAGACAATATCTACTTCAACCAAGGCAGACACAATGACAATCTTTGCATTCCTTTGTTTGTCCCCTTCATTAACTCATTCTCCTTTAAAAATTTAGCACACACCATCATTTCCAAGTGTTATAAATTATATCATTATATTATTTTTCGTTTATCGTTAGGGGAAATTTGAGGTAAAAAATGATCCTCAAAAAAAAAATTCTACTAACGAAATTAACTTTAAGAGAACAATATCAGTCAAGATGATGATTTCATCCCTAGGGGTAAATATTTTGGATGGAAAAAATAAATCCACTTTTCTTAATCATATTTTTGGCTTATCTGATTATATTTTTATTGAAATGTCAATTGTAGACACCCATTGGATGGATAATAAAATTCCACATCCAATGAGTACCCACTCTCGATACTTATGAGAAAACCCACATCAAAAAATTGAAGATACATTAAAAAATCATGTTGAACATGATTTTTTATGTATCATCCTTTTTTTTTATATGGGTCTTCTCATAAGTATGTAGAGTGGGTACCCTTTAGATGTGTAGTTTAATTATACATCTAATGAATTTCAACACTTGACATTTGAGTAAGCGTATAATATAATAAAAATTGGTTTCCTTTCTTTTTCTTTAAAAAATCCTAACTCTTCTTTTATTATTTTAACTTTTGTTTTATTATTTTCCTTAACATTCCCATTTTAAACCTCAAAATTCCCCTAATTATTAATGCTTTTAGAGTGGATAAGTTAGAGTAATAAGCTTGGAGGTTCAATTTCAATAGTAGTTCACAGTTTGGAGAATTGGGATTTGAAAATTTTCAAAATAATTTTGAGGCACCAAATAAAGTTATTGGGGGCTCAAAAAACTCTATTTTTATCCAGACCCCATAGTTCTATTCTACATTCATATACCTTTAGAATAGTGCAATAATAACATCAAACAAAATTGGGCGTGAAAGTTACACCACTTTCTAGTTGACCTATCATGTTAATAAGCATAGTATGAGCAAATGCCATGGTATGTTTAGTCACTCATGCATATGTGACTAGCCATGTGTGGAATTTCAAGAATACTATAGAATGTACAAAATCATAACTTAGCTTACTTGTCAGAGGGCCAAGACACCCCTAGTTGTTCATTACGCTATGTTAGATACCAGACCACTAGGAGGAATAGGGGTTCCATTCTATGAAATTAAATGTTGTTCCAAGTTAACTAAAGAAAATAGGAGTGGGAAGTTCGAGATAAAAGTAGAGGGGGCTGAGATATCATAAAAAATTTACAAGTCACAAATCCTAGGTAACTCTATAGAGAATACATCCTTCTTTGTACATGCACATTTTCCATACCATAGGAGAGAAGAACAATCTCACCTTCTAGTTGGATTTTCTATTGAAATGGTTTCGAGGGAAAAATATTGTGTTTAATGTGGATGGTGTGTACATTTCTTTCTATTATACATCTCTCAAATTTTAGATAATTTATTTAAGAATAAAATATTAATTTAAGAATATGAGTTCTATGAGTTAACATTCATAGTAAATATTTTAGTAATTTTATCAAATATGTTGTGCCAAACTATTCGAGTGAAATATGAACAATATTTTACAAATCATACTAGTATCAAATACAGGTTTCTTTGGCATATTTTGTGGTAAATTTTAGGGATTCAAGAATTATTTTAAGCATAAAGTCACAGAACCCTATCCATGGATGACAAGTCAGTTCAAAATAACCCTCTTGATCTAGTTGAAGAGATATTAATAGGGTTGGAAGTGAAACTCGTCGATATTGGTCTTAATATGGACCTCCAGATCTAGGAATAAATCTTGGATCACTCGAAAAATATGGAGGTTCTAAATTAGAGGTATACAACATTCCATCCATAGAATTATGTGAAAAGAGAAGTATTCAATAGGAATTTGATGCAAATTTTTAGGGGTTATAATCATAAGAATCCAAAAAAATAGGTTGAAAATGTGGTTTATATATAGGAGTACATAGTTCTATTTGTAAGTCCTAGTTTTGTGCTTCAAATATTTTCCACCTTCACCTTTGTATGTTGTATATGGAAAACAAGGAGGAATAAGGGAGGGTATCATAGGGGATGCATTAGGAGTAGAATTTCTTTTGAGAATATTTTGTGTATCCATTTGCAAGTACAAGAAATGCTAAATGTAATAAGGCTAGTTTTGATCAAAATAGAACAAAGGAGTCATTCAAATGGGTAGAAAAGTATCGCTATGGGTAAACAAAGAGAGGCTATAGGGTCCTAGTAAGAAAAGCAAGGCTTTCAAATATGGTCCTTTTATGTTATTGGAAAATATGTGAGATAATTAGTACAAACTTAGTCTACCCCCATACATATGAATTTTCATAGTGTTGAATCTGGAAAATATCAAACTCTATGAGCCTTCCATGTTAGATCAAGATTAGGATTAGGTCTTCCCTTCCATAGAGGATATAGCTACAAATTCCTAAGTATAGTTGAAAAAGGGTACAATTTGTAGAATAGGTCTACAAATACAAGATAGTAGCATGACCTTCGATAGAATGGGTTGAAGGACAACTTATAGTTAAATAAAAATGGTACTCTAAGGAAAAACCAAAGGAAATGTTTCCTCAAGTCACTAAATGCTGGGGACCAAAAACCTTCCAAAATGGGTGGTGGGGGTATGATCAGTTGATCATTTATTATTTTCATGCATTTTTATGATTTTAGAGAGTAAAAAGTAGAGGAATCAACTTGCAGGATTAGTTTTGTTGGTGGGACCCAATTTGGAGAATTATCATCTAAAAAATTATGATGCCTTTTTAAGAACTCAAATGATATTTTTTTGATGTAAAAATGATGTGAAATAGACTACTTAGGTACTTTTCAACAACAAATCACAGATTGAGAGAGAAATGTAAAAGTTTACCACTTGACCTATCATGATTGACCACCATGGTTTCCAAAGGATGCCACCTCAACCATGTTTACTCATTCCCAAGGGGCTAGCAAACATAAAATAAGACTTATGAAAGTCAGATCTTAACTCTAGTTGAGAGTTTAAAGAGTCAAACCTAGCCTATTTAGGATATGTATATTTATAACTAGGCCACAAAGAGGAAAATGAGTTCTATTTTTTTGATGGTATCTTGTTTCATGCTAGAGCATAAAGACTTGGAGTGGGAATGAGAGAGAATAGAAAGAGTTTTTGCATATATAATCCTATTATACCACAAGTCTTAGGTAGCTCAAAAAGAGTTCCTTCTTCTTTTATACTTGCATTTTTTACTTTCTAGAGAGAAAGAGTGAAAATTAGCCTTGCCTCCCATATGGGCTTTCTCCATTAATGGTTTATGAGAGCATGACTCATGTTCATTATAGTTTTTGTGCGATTTTATTTTAATGTCTTTATTTTTTGCATTTTATGTAATACATGCATAAGAAAAAATTAGTAATTAATATGGGATGTTATGAAATTAGCCCCTCATTGTATAAATTCTAGTTTTTTTTATTAAATTTGTTTTGATGAATTTCCCAATGGAATATCCATGATAGTTTCCAAACCATAAGGCATGTTTACATGCATAGTATCTAGAAATAATAGGCCATATAAAATGGAAACGAAGTGTTTTGAAACATAAAGAACACCAATATGCTTCTAAGGAGGGGAAGAAGATGTAGAAAGAGGGAAAGGATAATAAGAAAAAAACCACTATACATCAATGCAAGGATCCTAGAAACCATTGTAACCATTGCAACATTGATAGTCACACTATGGAAGAGTGTTGAAAATTACATCCATAGCTCAACTTGAAGAAAAATAAAAAGGATGTGAAGAAAATGAAATTCTGGCCATAGATTTGAGTAGTTAGGTAAAAAGTAGCTCCAATGTGGATGATAAGATTGTCTAATAATCGATGCAAAAGGAGTAAACAGAGGCTTGAATTTTGTGAACCTGTAGTGACTATAGTAACTTATTATCCAAACCTATGATGATTGGTGAGACAAATATACTAAACCAGTACATAATTATTCTTGAGAGGGTCGAGACCCTTATAAAGACCAAAAGTGTAGTGTTTACAGAGGAGTAATAAGAATATATTAATATGTGCTAAATAATGAGGATAAAGAATACTTATTCCATTGACACAATCCATCCTTACCTTATGAACACATTTAATATCATATAAGAGGAAGAAAATACAAATAAATAGTGTATTTCTTCTCATTATCCATGCAAGTCTCTATAATGATGCAAGTTTTTTGTGTAACAGTACAAATTTGTGTGGAAATTAGAGCATGACTGAGCCCTCCTTTTGAGTCAAAGACTATAGAAATATAATACGAAATAGATATATTTCCTGGATTCTCCTGATCTAACAATATGCTACTATTAAATACAAAATCTCTTCTACTAATCTTTGTGGAAATTTAAAACACAATCGCCAATAGAAATATCATGAAGAAAGATCGGTAACACATAACAAAGATAATTTACTTGGGGAAAGCTTCTAGCTAAAAACCCCACTATCTTCTCTGTATTATATCATGCCATCATGAAGCAATTACATACATAAATCTAATCGAGAGCTCTTAGTACAAAAAGCTAATATCTCCACCTTTGTCATACAAAAATTGGCAAGTTCCTTAGACAATTTACTATCTCGAGAAAACCTGCCTCCACTGTGTAATCCCATGTTATAGCATTCCCTAGATGAGTGCAGTCCTACTTGCCTTTAATGCACAATCCTCATGGGCACATTCAATGTGTGTGGTTGCATGTGTGCAACCGGATAATGTCACAATTGATAGTTTACTTCCCTTTCACCTAGAACTCAACTAGGTCTCCACTATATCTGAGATGCATGTAGTTAATAGTAGTAAATTTTTAGTTGTATGTGAGACCATTGATTGTGAATTAATTAATAATTAATTGAATTGATCTCTCACTAGTGTATCTTCAATTATAAATAACACAACTGATTTTAACTCACTTATCTGAGTTAAACTACTTTACAACTTGCATAATTGCACTTCCAATTCTGTTACGAATTCGAATCACTCAGTTACAACTAAGTCTACTTGCATGTCCCACCATCAAACCTCTTAACTTAAAATTCCTTTACCTAATTGATTTTCCACTTCAATTAATTATTTCCAAGTGCTCATTGAGGATAGATTATTTTTTATTCTCTAACTACTATTAAGGGATAATGATAGTCAACATCCATCTATAAATAGACATGCATTCTATAAATAGAATTTGTAGATACATCTATAGATATACATACACCCAAAAATAGTCTGAGGCTCCATCCTAGTGTAGGTGCTTAATTTTTACTAGGATCTGCTTGTTGAATCTCAACACTCGCTCTCAACAAGAAAGGGATTATCCTTCACCCTGATCCTGTCTCTATGGTATTCGAATTTTCTCCTAGTGAGCGCCTTCGTCGAATATACGCATTCCTGATCTTCCGTAGGAATGTACTGAAGCAACATGATCTTTCGCTACACACAATCTTTGATATGATGATACCAGATATCTATATGCTTAGATCTATCATGAAACACAAGATTGATTGAGATTTTAATGCAACTCTGATTATCACAATGAATCACTTTCAGATCTAAATGAGAACCAAACAAACCAACCAAGATCTTTCTCATCCAAATAACCTCACATGCAGCTTGACTCACTTCCATGTATTCCGCTTCCGCTGAACTGAGTGCCATAGATCTCTACTTCCTCTTTATACGAAAACATTTGTAGATCTAATACTAAAGATCGACACAGTGTGCTCTTTAAATCAAATGGACATGTGTGTCTCGCTAGCTGAAGCCATGCCAAATTCACTCCATTCATCTATGTACCATAAATATAATGTTCATAGTATCTCGGAACAACGATTACACTTCCAAAAGGAGACTTGGTGGCTTAAGCATAGCTTGACTCAATTGGTTAACACTTTAACAAATGTCTAACCTCGTGTTTAGTAGATACATTAGCACAGACTACTAATTGTCGATGAAGCAGGTATATGAAGCTGCCTCTCTTGATAGCATCCTCTTTCCTCGAGTTTCTAGAGGGCCTTTTCCATGGATTTTAACCCTCCCATGTGGAAACTTACACAATATCCTCCTTGCATACTTTCCTTGAGACACAAAAATTTCACCATCGCGCTGCCATATTTACAATCCAAGGAAATAATGAAGGAGCCCCATATCCTTCATCTCAAACTCCTTTGCAAGGTCCTCCTTGCATGAGTGTATCAATTTCTCATCACCAGTCAATATTAAATCATCAACATAAAGAAAAATGATTAAAATCTTACCCTCCACCAAAATTTTGTATAGGTTTGCATTTGCTTCACTTTTGGTGAATCTCATTCTAGTGAAATAGATATCCATCCGAGTGTACCAAGCACGGGGTGCTTGCTTGAGCCCATACAATGCTCTTTTGAGTCATCACACATGCGACTCACTGTTGAATATCTCGAAACCTTCAGGCTTATTTATGTACACCTCTTCCTCAATGATCCCATTGAGAAACATAGTTTTCACATCCATTTGATGAATGCACCAGCCCAGCTGTGCTGAGAGTGCAAGGATAGTTCTTATGGAAGAATACCTTGTGATAGGTGCAAAGGTCTCTTCATAATCTATCCCCTCGATTTGTGAGAAGCCCCGGGCCACAAATATAGCCTTGTATTTGTCAACAATCCCATCAACATCTTGCTTTACCTTGTATATCCTTCTTGAACCTACCAATGATTTATCAACCAACCTTGGAACAATTTCCCAAGAACTTTTTTTGACAATGGAGTCATACTCCTCCACCATTGCATCTACCCATGTGGGCTCCTGCACTGCTTCCTAAAAGGAATATGGTTCAGTCACAATACATTTTCTCATGAGAGCCATGTATCCAGTAGATCAATCAGGAGACTATCTTTGTCTACGCTGGGAAGTAGGGACTCCTACATTCTATGCATCATCAAGTCTCAGCCTTTTAGCTTTCGTGGTATGCCTTCTGCCAATTCTAATGGTTGGCTCTGCATGAGTGGACTCCTCCACTCCATGAACCTCTTCTTGTGGTTGATCCACATCTAGAGACTCATATTTGGGAACTAACAGTTCCTCCTCTACATGAAATTCTAGTTCCCTCTCAAGCGACAACCGCATGGATTTCCCCTCATCAAATTTTATATCCCGTCGCATAACAGACATTTGAATGTTTGGAAAATCAACAAGGTAATTATGAGGTGTTTTTTTGTACCCCACAAAAATCCCAACTTCAATAATCAGCTCCGTCTTCTTCCTGGCATTCTTGGTCACATGCACATAAATACATGAGCCAAAAATCTTAAAGTGTGAAACATCTAGTTTCTTACTAGTGAAACCTTCTTCAGGTGTACTCATGCATAGTACTCTATGAGTACAATGATTTTGCACATAAACCGCAGTGTTTCATGCTTCCACCCACAAATGCATTGGTAGGCCCTCACCATGCAATATCTCTTGTGTTGCACCCACTATCATTCTGTTCTTCCTCTTCACGACCCCATTTTGTTGTGGGTTATGAGGCACTATGAGTTCTCTTCGAATTCCTTCTTTTTTGCAGAAGTTCTTGAATTCGTTAGAGATGTATTCTCCACCATTATCACTCTCAAGAGCCTTCACTTGCTTCCCCAACTCTTTCTCCACCAATGCCTTAAACTCATAGAAATTTTAGAATGTTTGATCCTTCTTCTGCATGAAGAAGATCCAACATTTACGAGAAAATTCATCAGAAAAAATAACATAGTACTTATGTTTTTTTGTTGAAGAAACTGAGAACAGTCCACACACATCTATGTGAACTCTCTCAAAGATCCATGAATCAAGGTTCTCCTTGTCATGAAAGGTAGACTTTACATACTTCCCCATTGTGAAACCCTTGCACTGATCTAACCAAGCAAGGGTTCCAATTGGAAGTCTAGTAGATATTTGTTGCATGACTTTCAAGGTTCCATGATGAAGATTGTCGAATTTCCTATGCCATAATTGGCCCTCATCTCGGCTCACCACTTTTTCTGCCTTGCCCATCATGGAAACGCAACCATCTACCTCTAGCTTGTAGACATTATTAACTCTAATCCCCTATCCTCTTGGCTGCACCCATTGTTTTATGTGACAAGAAATATTTTCCATCGCTAAAAGCAACATCATAGCCTTTGTCCTACAACATTGCATCTGAGACCAAATTTTTCTTCAGACCTGGAACATGCATAACATATTTCAATTGAAATGGTTTACCTGAATCCCTCTGAAAGGTAATGGTACCAATCCTTGTAGTACTATATTGTCCGTCATCTCCCATCTCTATATGCATCTAGAGATATTTCTCCTCCAAGTCACTAAAAAATTTCTTATCTCCTGTCATGTGAAAGGAAGTGCCACTATCCAAATACCACACCTATCCCAATGCACTTGACACCATGCATGCGATCAAGGATAATTCAAGCTCAAATTGCAAGGGAAGGGCCTCACCAGCTACAGCTCCAGTATCCTTCTTGTTCTTCTTCTTTTGCGAACAGTAAGTAGCAAGATGCCCATGTTCGTGACAGTGAAAACACTTCACCTTGGACATATTCATCTTCTTGCCTTTAGACTCATATTTAGAATGGAATTTCTTCCCCTTCCCCTTATTTTTCTTCAAAGCCAAAGCAAAATCCTCTTCATCATCATGCTTTGATGAAGAGCCATCTCTGGTGTTCTGCCTAAACTCATCCTGCACCTGATCCGACCACAGGCGTTCCCAGTTTGGAAATTTTTCTCATCCATTGACAGAGTCTTCATAACTGTGCCAACTCTTAGGAAGTCCCAAGAGATCCAAGCTCACCAAATCATCATCAGCAATAGTTATTCCCACACTCCCCAGTTAATATCGACATTGGACAAACTTCATGAGATACTTTGGAATGTTGTCGCCCTTTTCCATCTTGATCTTCCTGAGTATATATTTGAGTGCCAATTTCCTATGGTCGTTTCTGCTTTGGAAAATATTCATTAAAGCTTTCCACATAACATATGGTGTGCCTTTACCATGGAGGCTTGAGACAATGTGGTCTCGTACTCCCTCCAACAGGATCCTCCTCTCCTTTTCCACTTTCTTTTTCCATGCATCAAGATTGACAGCATCTAATGAAGTAGGCTTAGGAGCATCATTTTCAATGAATTCCTTCGAGCCATTGTCTTCGAGCATTTCCTCCATATTTTCCTTCGAAGAAATGTAGTTCGATTTTCCCTCGAGTGCATACTCTAACCTCAAGCCATTGAAAGCCATTTCGATCTTGAATCAACTGTAGCACCAAGAAAGTCTTTTTGTAAATTCAAATTCTTTCCACCAACAAACTCATCTCCTACTTCACTTCTGCAATTTCCTATGCTCCAATACCATGTAGAAATCTAATACAAAATATATGTATTGCTTGGATTCTCCTGATCTAACAATATGTTATTGTTAAATACAGAATTGCTTCTACTAATATTTACAGAAATTTAAAACACAGTCGCCAATAGCAATATCATGAAGAAAGATCAATCACACATAACACAGATAATTTACCTAGGGAAAGGTTATAGCTAAAAGCCCCACTATATTCTATTATGCATTATATCATGGATCATGAAATAATTACATAAAAAGCTCCAATCCAAGAGCTCTCAGTACATAATCTAACTCTCTCACACTGTTATACAAAAATTGGCAAGTTCCTTAGCCAATTTACTGTCTCCAGACAACCTGCCTCCACTATGCAATCTCAACTAATAGAAATCCATGAATGAGTGTAATCCCCCTTTCATTGACTATGTAATCCTCATGAGCACATCCAATGTGTGTGTGGCTGCATGTGTTCAACCGGATAATGTCACAACTGATATTTTACTTCCCTTTCACCTAGAAATCAACTGGGTCTCCACTGGATCTGACATACATGTAGTAAATAGTATTAAATATTCAGTTTCATGTGATACCATTGATTGTGAATTAATTAATAATTAATTGTCTTGATCTCTCACTAGTGTATCTTCAGTTACAACTAGCACAATTTAGTTTAACTCACTTAACTGAGTTAAACTGCTTTACAACTTGCATAACTACACTTCCAACTTTATTACAACAACGAATCACTCAGTTACAACTAAGTCCACTTGCATGTCCCACCAACCAACCTCTTAACTCGAAATTCCTTTAGCTAATTGATTTTCCATTTCAGTTAAATATTTCCAAGTGCTCATTGAGAATAGATTATTGTTTATTTTCCAACTAAAATTAAGGGATAATAATAGTCGACATGCATCTCTAAATAGACATGAATTCTACAAATATAATTTGCACATACATCTATAAATAGACATACACCAAAAAATAGCATGAGGCTCCATCCTAGTGTAGGTGCTTAATTTTCACTAGGATCTTCTTGTTAAATCTCAACAAATACCAAGTGTATTTATGATTCTTGAATAATCCATGTAACCAATGTGTTGTAGTTTACATTAGCTGCATCTCTATCGTTCAATTTCAAAGTTTTTGTCATTCAATTTCAAAGTCTAGTCCGAGCTATCTCATCCTATAGAATGAACACGTTTGAGACTCATATGACAAAAGGATTAAATCAGGTTTGGAAGAGTAAGTTGCGAGTGACTAGTTTAAAATTTGTAACAAACCAATGGTATTATATGTATTTATTACTTATATTTTTTGGGGGGGAAATGTGTTTATATGTGAGCTCTGAAGATATATGTGAAGACCTGGAGAACATTACCCTGTGTTATATACAAAGGACAAAAGTTTGGGATATGTATTAAGGTCACCTTGCTATGGTATATAGTTTGTTGAAGAGATATAAATTGTGTAAATCAATAATAAATTAATAAATGGGTAAGTTATAAAGCAGTGTCAAATTTTTTGTTTAAACAATAGGCCTATAATGCTATAAATACACAACGAAGGTTATTTTGAAGAAACACAAATTTTCCTAGATTTGACCATAGATAATGTAACAATTGTGTGTGAAAGAGTCCTTCCTTGGAAAAGAGAGCCATTTTTTAGAGGTTGTACATTAATGAAGGCAGTGTCAAATGTTGTGGACATTGTGAATGGTGTTGGTAGTGAAATAAACAAACAAGAATAAAAATATGAAGAACTGTAGTTAGTGCACTTGTATACATGATAAACACACATGAATATGTGTGCATGAAATAATTAGGATATCATCGAAATCAATTATGGAAGTACATTTTTGGAAGGTATGTTTCTATGATTTGAAGCAACAATGAAATGCATAGTCGTGATATAATTATGCATGATTTGATTCCATTTGGGATATTTTAGTTTAAATAGCAAAGGTTATGACTTGCAAGAATCTGGGGAAATGTGGATATTTCCTTGAAACATTGTTTTGAAGGTTATGGTATGTCTTATAATGGTTAAGGAATAGATATCTACTATGGGGTGGTATGGCATTGACCATAATGGAATTTCTTTGAAAGCGTTCATCCATTAATGGACGATGTGTCTATAATAAATATTTCCTTGATGACGGGAAGTATGATTACTAGTAAAAAGGCCTAAATTGTTGAACATAGCTAGGCAAGGGATGCATAATTATCCTTGTAATAAGTGTGCAAATAGTAAAGGCCTGAGTTAGAAAGCCTTGGTTCTAGTTTCAATATAGGTGACTTGGATGGCTAAGGGTTGGTGCCTTAAAGAAAATGGATAAGGGGTGTTGTTAAGAATGGAAAATGAAGTGAGATGATGTAATAAATGTGCTTGTTTTTTATGACTATATTGCATGGAAATATATGCAAGGATCAATTTAGATAATAATAAAATCATAAGGTTTAGTTGGCTTGTTTTGGGGTAGATTTAACAATACTTAGTGGGAAACTATGTAGCACATGGTGCTCATGGAAGTAAGGGTGCAAGAAAAGCCATTCTTGGTGATAGAGAGACATATCTTTGAGTGGATGGGTAGTAAGGTAAATTCCAACAGATCATGTTACCATTTAATTCTGCATGAAAAATGTCATGGATACATGTGTATATCCACATGAAGGTATATAAGACATCCCTAAAGGTACTAGACTTGATTTTATTGTATGATTCATAGAATTAATATGGAATTGGAATAAATTCTTATGTGCATATGGAGTAGTAGGACGGCCTACTGTAAGAAAAGAAAATTTGTGGAATATGGACCTATCTAAATAGTTATGCATAATGAAGATGGATATCTCCTTGGTTTAGATGGTGCAGTGTCCCTTGGAAAATGAAAAAAATTTCTCTATTATATCAAATTTTCCCTATGGAAGAGTAATTCCTCTTTATAAGAGTTCCTACATGAATTTCCATTGGGGAAATGGTAAAGTCTTGAAGAGGCTTTGAAATTAAAAAGAAAATCCCTTTGCAAGGTTCTAAGAGAAAAATTAGATATTGGAAGTACATGTTGGTGTCTTCCTTGAGACGAGAAAGAAAAGTATTAATGTGAAATGGGTTCTTTCATGTAAATTAACATGAATACATACCGAGTAAGGTGTTGGTAAGGCTAAGGGTTGAATTCCTTATTGTTTTGTGAGACCTAGAGAATATATCTAAGGAGATGTTTTAATTTTTATGAGCATGCGATGAGGATTTAAGGACTAATGTATAGACACCTAAAGAAATAAGATGGACATGTTTTCTTCATCATTGATAAAAAATAAATAAAAATATATGACCTAATATTTTAAAGCTAGATAAATCTCTTATGAAGTGGAAGTTTACAAAATATTTATGTGAAGGCTAGCTAGCTAAATAAGTGTTCTTCATATCAAGAGATTAACTAATATGATCATACTCTCCCAATTCTCTCGTACTTTTTCACAATTAGAGCATTCTTGGAGAACTCTAGCATTGGGTAAAGGAAGGAAAAAGAAAGCAAAGGAAAGACAAGGAAAGCAAGGGACAAGCAAGGAAGGTTGGATCAAACAACTTCAACATGAGTTTGCAAGTAACACGTTGCATGTGTGACTTCCTAGCTAAGGTGTGAGTGCATGGTACATGCATTCGTTCATTTCGTTTTATTTTCTATGATTGGGATGGGTTTTTCCTACTTTGACAATGGTTTCATCCTTTCCTTGAAATTTCATGGATAGTCATGGTGTGATGGGATTCTTTTCTTGGTTGAGCTTTGGATAGTCATAAGGTTTTGGAACAGGGTGAGGTCATCTCAAGGAAATTCTCAAGGGTTAGGGGTGGAGGAGGTTTAATCACTAGGAAGCCCTTAACAGGTGGGCGGAGTAAGGAAAATTCCTTAAGGTAATGGTGAAGAAACTTTGAGGCATCCAAGCTTGTTTGGTATTTTTCATCTCTCGACTGGTTTTTGAGAGATCACAGTAGCCTGAGGGTGGAGGTGCTTTAATCTCCAAGAATACATGGTTATTTATGTCTTGAGATCCCACAATCATGCTTGGAATATGACACGAGGGTGATTGGATGAATGAATGATTTGGTTCAACCCAATATATGGTTGGGTGGCACATGGAAGTCCCTGACTTAGTTGGATTTTGCATAAGTTAATAAGAGAAATTTTCCTATTATAATATATGAGCACTTGTACTTGTTATTATTGTGATTTGATGGTTGTTTTTTCATGGTTAATAATCTAGTTTTATGTTGGTTATAAGCATGGATTTATAATGTTCTCTAGTTATGACTTGTTCAGGATTTGATAAGTATTTGATTCTTAATAAATGCATGGACTAAAAAGTGTTATTGCAGTTATTATGAGAGGGAATTATACCTTATTAGTGATTCTCAGAAATTTGTTAGACTCCTATGATCATATATGCATTCATGACCTATGGCTTACATATTCACCATATGTTTGACGAAATGACTATCATGCTTAGTCTTAGTTAGGTCAAGTTTTTTTCAAGTGTTGTATGATTAGTACTGTCGTGATTAAATTTATCATTCTTAGAAGTTACATGCATTTCTAAGTAGTGGTCTGGAGGCTAACCTGGAAATGTGGCTTATATCTTGGGACCACACCCTATGAACTAAATATTTTAGGATATAACCACATGAAATTAGTGTCATGTGTGCAGTTGGAAGCCTATAACCACACCCTTTCCTTTTCATTCATGTGGTTTTGTGCCGAGGTTAGTGAAAAAATTATCCATCTCAGGGTTTGGTCAGCTAGGGGTGGTGCTTTGGCACTTGAGTCTCCTATAAGCCTTGAGGGATGTCTATAAGTTGTTAGTTGTCAGCCCCACTTCCATAATAGAATCTTGGAGGTCAAGTCGCATCATAATAACTCTTCATCTCATGTTTACCCTAGTAGGCTAGTAAAATTGGGTAAATGTGGGAGGGGGTGGTTACAATCATAGAAGATTTGAAAAGAAGTTTTGAAAGACACAATTCATCTTTTTATTTTAATAAATTCAACATGAAATAAGTGTTGCATGGAAGCTTATTCCCTACCACTTAATTTAAAAATTATGCTTTTAGAAAAAGAAGCTATAGAAGATCCTAGCATTATACATAAAAAAATATGTAGAATATGTGATGGAGATCAAGATCTTCGTTACCCAAGATATTACAAAAATTCAATGTGTGGTTAAACCTTTATTATAAAACACACACACACACACACATATATAAGATGCGAAGAAATAAAAAAACCATGGTGATTATATGCATTAGTGAGACAAGGGCACGAGATAAGAATTTTGGTTAATTAGAAAATTTTCAAGTAATTGAAATATGAATCATCTCCTTTGTCATCCGGCTCAAAAAGGAACACAAAAATCTATCCATGGCTCCTTGTAAAAGTGCACCTAAAGATGGAATTCATATTTTGGATAACTATTGGAAACTGAAAATATTTGGAAATGGGCCATGTATTCCAGAAATACAATGTTCATTGATGAAAAATAATAGCTAGTTGTTAATATCTTTTGAAAACATGTGATAGTGATGATATTTTTGAAATCTTACATAGTTCCATTAGCTCTTTTTCTTACATGAATCTCATCTTGAGGGTAGATTCTCGCCAAGACGAAAGAGGCTTGCATCATTTACTAGATTTCAACCCATTTTCAACAACAATATTTTCAGAACAAAGGGATTCTAAATGCTCAAAAGCAGTCAAATATTTGCTCCTAAATCCTATAATATTATAGATAATATCTCCATCTTGAAATAAACCTGATACAATCTTGTATCAAATAATGGAAGAACAAAAATGTTCCATATGCATTTATTTCTCTATTATTAATAATACAATACAAATGATATCATTTTCTCTATAAAAAAAAAGGCTTTTACTATTTACAGAGTAGTTGTAGAATGCCCCCCGCTATCATTTTTTTGTGAGTAATAGTTCCAATAATTAGTGCACTTAAGAAACAAGGGTATATTTTCCCCAATCATAATGTCTAGATTTGAATATCAACCAAATAACAGAAAAAATTCACTGAAAACGGGTGACTGACCATCGATTTGGGAAATCATATAAATTATATTGTTTATATAACAAAATTAAAAAAAATCTAAGTTCTATAAACCATAGGTTTTTGCGCCTATCAATCTAATAAGAAAGGAACTATCTATTGAAATAAATGGTATTAGTATTCAATTTTGTTTAAAAACAAATAACAAAAAAAAACAAAGCAATGTCCAAACATGGAACCAAGTTGCACTTCCATGAATTAATCCATGTAGCAAGATTGCCTTCAAGGCTTGTTGCCTGTAGTGGAGATGGAAAAATCCCTCATTTGTGAAAGTGTTGAGTGCTACCATTTTATAATGAATTTTGTCTAATGTTTCTTTTTGGCTCTACCCCTCTAGCTCTAACATCATGTTGGAGCAATAGTCAAAGCCAACATCTTTTAGAAAGATGTTCATGTTTTCTTTACTCCAAAATCTATCATTTCTTCTGATCTGTTGCAAATTTCTATGAATTTAATTAAACATTCCTCCACCTATTGCTAAGTTGGAGAATGGGGGAAATAATGACGTTAGAAACCTAGATAGAAATTGAGGAGAGCTTTCCCTTAATGATTATTTAAAGATATGTATTTTTTCCAATTATATTTGTTGTTTTCTCCATCCTGCAATAAACCTCATACAAGCTTGTATCAAAGAATGAAAGAACGGAAATGTTCCGCATGCATTTATTTCTCTCTTATTAATACCACAATACAAAAAATATCCTTTGCTATAAAAAAAAAATGCTTTTATTATTTACAGAGTCGTAGTAGAATGACCCCTGATATCGTTTTGTCCTTAGTCATAGTTCCAATAATTAGTGCTCTTGAAAAGCAAGGGAATATTGTCCCCAACAATAATGTTCAGATTTGAATATCAACCAAATAACAAAAACAATCACTGGCAATTATCGACTGACCATCGACTTGGGAAATCATATAAATTGTATTGTTTATGTACCAAAATTCAAACAAAACTAAGGTCTATAAACCATAGGTTTTTGCACCTATGAATCGAATAAGAAAGAACAAACTAAATATTGAAAGAAATGGTATTAAGCCAATCCGCACTTGCATGAAGTAATCCCCATAGCAAGATTTCCTTTAGGGACTCTCGCTTGTAGTGGAGATGGAAAAACCCCTCATTCGTGAAAGTGTTGAGTGCTACTATTTTATCATGAATTTTGTCTAATGTTTCTTTTTGGCTCTCCTCATCTAGATTTGAGATCATGTTCGAGAAATAGTTAAAGCCAACATCTTTCAAAAATATGTTCATGTCTACTTTACTCCCAGCTATATCATTACTTCCGATCTGCTGCAAATTTCTATAAAGTTAATGAAACATTCCTCACCTATTGCGAAGTTGGAGAATGGGGGCAATAATGTCGTTACAAATCTAGATAGAAATTGACAAGAGCTTTCCCTTAAGTCAGTCCATAATTGACATATGGCATTAGTTCCAAGTGCCCTATCTATATATATTTAGTCACCCAACATACCTCCCTGAATTGTCAACATCTACAAACTTGTCACAACAAGATGCCATATAATTAAATCACAAAGTTTAATTTTCTATTGTATTTCAAAGAAATTGAAAAAAACATTAGTGATTCACTCAATGCATTAAATGTAACTTTTAACAAATGGCCATGAGTTCAGAGAGTCCAATGTATATCTTTTAGTCACTAAATATGCCTTCACAAATCACTTACCATCCACAAACAACTCTTAGCAACATGTCATCCAATTAAATTGCATGGTTTATTTTCTATTCCATTTAAAAGAATTCTAAGAATTTGATTGGTTTGATATTAATGATTAACTAAAGAAATTAAAATAATTTATTGTTATCTTTTAGGTTACGGAGTTTAAGAAGTAAAAAAAATAATATGAATAGTGTAACTATATCCACAAATTATGGTAAGAATATAATAAGTAGTTCTCAACACAATAACACCTTCAAAGTCATAGCCCAATAATATGTTTAAAAACATTTTTTTCAAATAATACTAAAAAATAAATATTTATTCTTCAAATGGAAACATTGTAAATGATTAATACTAAGGATTGCTAAAACGGTGACATTGAGATGGGACCAACAACACGAGAGGCCAAAGGCTCTCACTCTAAATTTTTATTAGCATGCTCATTTACTTCACACATTCTATATGAAGCCAAGGTGTGGAGATGGAGGGGGCAACATAGATACTATAATATACCACTATGCACGCAACTTTTAAATCAAATGGCATAAGCTCCTAGCAACTAGTTGTATATGTAGATCAAAGTTTCAATCTGCTTTATGGTAAATCAAAATATAAGAGAGGTACTTGGCGGCACATAAAACGAGCAGAGTAGAAACCACCAAGACACCACAGTTAGAAAACATTGAACGTGGACCGGCGGAAGAAGCAGGAATATGAATTCGTCTCTCTGGAAATTCTTCATCACGCTTTTCTGGCTGCTTGGATTTCGGTTGTATCAAATGAGATTGGTCTCCATCAGACCCGGCCGCTACTGCAGATACCACCTGCGTGTGAGATGAGATTGGTTGTTCCCCATTAACAATGTCTTGGCCGTGCTTAGGCACTTCTTCTTTTAATTCTTCATTCACTTTTTCTTTCTGATCATCCGGTCGAATAACCTCTGGAAGTTTTGGGCCTTCATTTTTTTCTGTTGCTGCAGGTCGCTCTTGCGTTAAGCCTTGTTGCTTGAGGGGGCTCGATCTCTCTTCCTGCTTTGACTGTTTTCCACCTCCATTAACGTCTTCTGTAAGCAACTTCTGATTATTTTGAACAGAAGGCAGGGAGACACGCAACACTTGATTCTTGAACTTGGCGGTGATGTCTGCTGCCTTCACATTCTGGGGGATGCTGACAACCTCTCTGAATGTGCGCCCCTCGCTCTGCGTTGTATCTGATCTCCCGCCCTCCTTTGTTATTTCCTCCATTTCATTTACACTACGTTCTCCACGATGATGAGTTTGTCATGGTCATCAACCTGCACACTCACATCTTTTCTTCGAAAACCTGGACAGATCATTCATGAAGTAAAATTATCCCCAGAAGTATTATAAATACAGGTATATATAAACATTACAAAATAGATATAATTTAAAAATATAAAACAATATTTTCCTGGATATCACTTAATTACCTGGGAGATCAACGATGACGATGAGAGCTTCAGGAGTCTCTTCCGTGCATACAGCAGGTTCGAACATAGACTCCATCCTGTATCTTAATATTCTCGCTTCGCAAACTACAGAATGGATGTTGAATGTACAGAAAATATGATTGCTGCAAATATTTGGCTAAGAGTTGGGGCTTTTCTTTTGATGATCCTCCACAAAACCAAAGAAGATAGATGGCTCTCATACTGGTGTGTATATGGATATTAATATGCGTTTCCCAAAGCTGAAGGGTGTGCGTGACATAGATTGCGTGTGGATCATGAGTTTGTTACGGTCGGCAAGACTTCTCAACGTATAGAGGGAATGTCAACAGTAAGTCAAGGAACCATGGAACTATGGAAAGTAAATTCGTTACAGGGAAGGAGTTGCATGTATATGGAAATCTTTTTCAAACCCCAAAGAGGCAGTTTGGAATATGTTCATTCCTTTCAGAAGAAAAAGTGCACGACCGTAAGTTAACCAACGCAATTAAGCAACGGAAAGTTCGTTTGCTATCTAAAGGGAGTTGCATGTATTTGAAAGTGTTGTTGAACGACGGAACCGGCAATTTGGAATATGCTGATGACTCTCAGTTGCTTCTGATCTGAAGTTTCAAGCAACTATCAGTTAGCCATGCTCTAACGAGGACATTTCAGTAATATTTTGAGAAAATCGGAATTTTGGGTTACCACTATGATAAGGTGCTAAGCTATTTCCACATTAAAAACTATTTAAACATTAATTGGATTTGAAATTTTTTTACCAAATTATAAACATTAACACCCTGTCAGTTGTCAGTTATCCCCCGCATAGTTATAATAGGGCTGATGGATTGTTGTTATTTTGACTTTTGCGATGCAGTGTCTTTTTCTTTTCAGATGATAGCTTCGACTGAAAGATCTTACGAGAGATGGGCTCATATCTAGACATTATGCGATGAGGTGATCACACGTGAAACCCATGACAATCATAATCTCATTCATTACGGAACATAATGATGTTCATTACTTAACATGCGAAACAGTTTAGTTCGAGGAGCCAGTGGGAATGTTAAAGGGAGGTTGGGGAAAGAGCCGTTGGGATTTATTGAGGCAGGCTAAACTCATGTGTTTGATTATTTTTGTAACATTCTTTTTCTGTAAATTAGAGATTTTGAAGGCTGGCCTCTAGCGCGTGTAATCGGGGAGGACTTGCGGACGATGCTAGCGGCCTGTTTTTGCATATTGGTATGTACCTAATTCACCTTTCACTACTACGATGAAGAGAGTATCCGAGTATCGTAGCATGCACCACAAAATTTACATATTTTTGGACTATATATTCTCTGTTTCTAATAATGCCGGTAACTGTATTGTCAAATTTTAAATTAGCTTGAGTTCTGAGGAATTTAACAACTTGAAAGGTCAATGTAATCCCTGGTTAGCTCGTTCCTAAATTTAATGTCCTGGTTTGCAAATGTTTTTGGGGTTAGGTACTATAAAGACGCTATCGCACATCCTCAGTCTCGATCGAAAATGCAATACTGTCATACCTTGTATCCCATAAATAGGTCTACCTCGGAGTGGGAAAACGCCTGTATGAATTTGCATGATGTCAATGCTGGAAGGGGTAGGGGAGGGTCGAATAAACATTTGTATTTCCCTATTTTACTGTTGAATTTACCTCCTAGTCTTCCTTAGGAATATATTGGGGTAATTAGTCGCTCTGCTAATTATGTAAAGAGTCTCACTGTGGGTAGGTATAGTGCATGCAGTCATAGGAATAGTATCTACGTTGGTAACTAATGCGCATGCAGTCATGGGCCTCAAGGCTAGCAATACCCCATTGCAGCAATCACCAATTTGTCCATGTATTATAAATTGTTCTTTAACTTGCTCGGTTCTTGTCATTATGTTTGTGTTCCAGGGATTGTAGCCGTTCACCTCAGTCTCATATTATTGTCAAACCAATATCCAACTATGGTGAAAAAGATTAGGGGAAAAAAGGTAGAGACAGAAAAAGGCAAGGATAAAGTTTCGAATCTGCCAATCAAGCGAGACAGGAGATCTAGCAGAGAGGTAATGGAAACCTTGTTCCAGGCTTACTCAGAGGAGACACCCTGCTTTGTAAAATACCTCATTCATGGATGGGAGATGGATGCTAGAACCAAAATAGAAGAAGAGGAAGACATTGTGGAGGAAGAACTTAACCAGAGCATCACAGACTCGGGTCAAACTCGGGGGAGAATTTCTCTGTTTCACCACTCTATCAAAACATATTGGCCGATAAAATACCTTCTTGTTAAGGCAATTACGTCCGTACAAGAAGTTGGGGGAGATCCCAGGGTAATTACCACTCTAGCAGAGATTAACATAAGAATCCAGGAAATGAACCTGCGCCAACACCACCAGTATGTGCGTCTTGGAAGAATTGAGAAGGAAATCCAGTCCATGCATCAGGTAGATATGTCTGGTTTGAATGTCAAAGATCTAGCTCCTGTGGAGTCAGATGATGATTAGCCATACTAAGTCCTTTTTAGTTTTGATAGCAGATAGATTTTGTTTATTATTATGTAAATGCTAGCGTTTGTTTAATATTATGTAAGTGTTAGTAAGAACAAACACTGACATAAGCTACTTATGGAAAATTCGAAGTAGACTAAGGAAGTACATGTTTTGGATGGCATTCAATGCACCCAGATGACCAATGGACTTAGTTTTCTACAAGCAAGTTGAAGCCTAATACTTTTTTCATATAAATAGAAAATAGAAAAAACCTACTAAAATTTAAAAAAAAAAACAAAAACCATCAATATCGTCAAACTTAAATAAAGTTTAGCATCTTTGAATTTTGATTAATTTGAAAGATTAATATTTTTTCTTTTAAGCATCCAAGTTCCGTACATGTAAATTTTTATTAATTAATAAGATTTTTTTTTCATGGCTTTCCTGAGTTACTAATTTTTCACTTACAAAAATTAGTAATAGAGTGTGAAATTTATTCATATGATGTAGAAATAGTACAGATAAAATGGTGAATATTTTTAAATACGAAAACACTTTCTTTCATTTTCCTAAATTTGAATTGAAAGCTACTTTTTTCCAAATTTTGTTTATATGGTCTTCATTAATGAAATCGAAAAGAGTTAGAACTCGTGATTTTATATATATATATATATATAAATAACTAAAGTACAAAATATTTCATTACTTGAAATGAAAGTATTGGAAACTCAAGAACGAGTTTTAATTATTTCTTCAGGGCTTCAAGAAAATCAGAGATAATTTAAACCTTAAGTATTTTTTCATATTTTTTTATTTGGAATAGAAGTATGAGAAATCTTAACACTAAAGGAAAGAAGAGAATCAGTTTCGTGATCAACAACATCTAACAATAATATCAAAGAACTTTAAGTATGATTCCAAACTACTTGAATTAACTCTTTAAGCTCTCAAAACATTTATTTTATAATACATTGTGAAAATTTTAATAAATTATAAAAATTAATTTAATTATAACTTTATTTTAAGTTATTATTACTTTTATTATTAATTATACACATATATAATACACCTAGAGTGAGTTTAATGGCTAAGAGTATGTGTTCCTATGTTCAAAACAAGAGGAGGTAGAGTATGCAGTCTTCCTAGAATTTGAAGTCAAATCGTTGTGGGGAGGTGGGTCCCTTGTTGCAAGGGAATCACATACACCAATTTGGTATGTGGCTTGGAAGTGACCTTAAAATTGGGTAATAATAATACTAATAAAATTTATAAAAACATATAACAAGATTCTTAACTATGTGGGTTTAGCTCAACTTTATCATGAATTTTCTTAACATGAAAATAAATTTATTACAACATGGGCCAATATCATAGCTTACTAATACCACATGTCAAAAAAACCACAACTCATATTCATATGACATATCTTCATATGATATTTAAATTAAGAAATTTAATTAAAATGGTAGAAAGGAAATAACTATTTTTGACATATTAAATCTTAGTCTTTAATTTATAAATACTAGTAAGATTATTCTAAAATTTTATGTGTAAGTTAAATCCCTAACATCCCTCTTATATTTATTGATAATTAAATTAAATATCCAAAATCTCTATTTCAAAAACCAAAATATGATTTTATTGAAAATAATTTGTTCTTGCTATTTTTAAATTTGGTTAATTTAAAATTTTATTATAAAATTTGTGAAAATTACTTTTTTATTTTAATAACATTAATTTGAATTAATCATTATTAAAGAAATACATAAAATTTATAGGATTATATATATATATATATATATATATATATATATATATATATATATATATATATAAAAGTCATTGTTAAGCTGATGTGACTTATTAACATAACACTGTAGTCCCAGTGACATCTTTAAATACAACCATCTCATTAACCTTACCACTCACTCTAAACTATCTTATAGACACCTTTTTCCTCCATTTAGTATTCCTTTTACATTTTCCTTTTTTCTTCCATTCTTTTTCTTTTAATATATATATATATATATATATACCTTTTACATTTTCCTTTTTTCTTCCATTCTTTTTCTTTTAATATATATATATATATATATATATATATATATATATATATATAATTGGGTGTACATATACTTGATTTTCCAACTAACATAACCTATGTCATCAATGAGATAGGAATCTCACCTCCATAGAAATCTTTAGGCCCATCACCCCCACATTCCCTATGATGATGTGTGGGATCCCACCTCTAACACCCCATTTGCTAGCGCACACACATCTACATTTCTTAATTCAAAATCAACAACGGTGTGGATTACAGGCCCTTTACCTCCGCGCACTTTAATTTTTCATTTCGTCTCATAACTACTTACCGCCCATGGTTTCAATGGGGGACATGCCAATGGTTTCAATGGGGGAGACACAATGGTCGTTCATTGTTTATGGGACATATGATTCACATTCATTTGGGTATGTAACCTCTTTCGTTGTTATGGAAGCTCTAATCATTTATGAGCCAATAATTCATGCACTACTAAGCTTACTCTACCTATGTAGGCATTGCCACTATGGTCCTTGTTATTCCATGTCATTGGTATGGATACATGATGTCTTCAATGTCATCACTAACGTCACCCATATGGATAAATCCCAAAATTAAAAAAAAAAACAGAATTTTCAAGTTTTTCAAATTCCTTCTCTAATTCTAAATTTCAAAAAAATGTTTTGTATGCCACCATGAAAATTAATATTCAAGCTCTAGTGGTTCAATCCCAATTTCTTCAATGGATGATTTTTAAGTCAATTTCCCCAATTTTTTTCCAAGAAATTTCATCAAACAATTCACAAGCATAATGAAAACATTGCCTCTCAAAATTATGATTTACATTCTAATATTTAACCCATATGATCTCAATTTTAAACACATGTCTAATACCACTTAATAAGATTGTTGGTATGGAAAATGTAACCAAATTTCCCTTTTTGTTCACCATAATAACCACATCCTTGATACTATAATAATATGACCTATAAATGATGGCATATGCATGCATCATGACAAACATTCTAATGTGAAATTAATTAAAACATTCATAATCACACATGCTTAATATTTTTAAACTTAACAATAATTAAACACATTAAATACACAACATAAATGACATGACGACAAATAAAAACTATAATACTTATGTTTTATGAAGAACTACACAATTGATGATAGACATGGGATGTTCCTCTCATATATATTTCTTGAAGTTAGTTTGTTGGCTAAGAAATTATGCCAAGACATCAACTCACCTTGATTTAGGTATAAGGTAGCCCTTGAACTAGAGGGGCTCTCTCAGATGTTATGAGGTTTATGTTTTTTCATGGCAATAAACAACAACCTTTTTAGCAAAGTGGCAAGATTTAGGGGTTTTGAGATGTGGTTGTTAATGGTTTCAAATCCTTGCTTAAATAAATAAAACCTTACTTGCATAAATCTAATCAAAGGGCCAACATCCAACCATGATAAATAAAATAGCTTGAAAAAGGTTGATAAAAAACAAAATAAAACATCAGCAAACAGCCATACTCAGACTAAATACTTATGTCAGTTGATAAGATTAGAAAATGTGTGAAGACACTTCAACAACTTGACATACTATAAATTGTTGTTATGCATAAAGCAACAATCTAACCATATAAAAGGATCAAAAGTGACCATATATCACTTTTATCTACTCAATAATGAATATAACTTTGCAGGCATATAAAGAAGTTTAATACTCAACTTAGCCTATCATAATTATCCACACAACATAAAAATATATGAGAGAAAAAAATTATGAAAAATAAAAAGAACTCACATGAAAATTAACTATAACCGAAAAACAAGTGTATGCCAACACCCTATGCTGCCATTTAAAAAAAATTACAAAGATACTAGCAGTCACTATCCTTTAGGAATTAAAAATATAATAATACACTAAAAATAAAAACAATTTTTGATTTGTCACAAGAAATTTGGAACCATTGGACTCAAGTGCCTTCAAATATGGAAATAATCCTTTGTTCATTAATCTTCTCATGGCCTTGGAAAAAAAGATTTACTATTGACTAATCCTCTACCTTTAGATTTGGAGTTATTGCATTGTGCCCACTATCTTCCTTAAAACTTGGAGCTATCATGTAGTTGTCCCTTGCAAATTAGTCAACTTCCCTTTAAATCAGGAAAGCTCTGCCACCTATGCTTGCTAGTTGTTATATAACACTTCTTTCCTCTTAACTTCAATTTGTTACCGCTCTTTCTAATATGCGCAAAAATTCTGTCATTTTGGGTTTATCTTCTGGTGAGGTTTGTGTATACAACAATGCTACCTGAATCATTGCTTCAGCTTCTTTTGATTATAGTTATTTGAAAACCACCACATCCTATAATATCATAATCACCATCCCTAGAAGAAAATATTGGAAGACATTCTAGTGAATTGGCATTAATGAACATTGAACTCAAACTAGCACACCGATTTTTAACTCCTTAAGAGGCTAATCTCCAGCATTAATGTCCATAACTTGTTGAAATTATTCATTTGGATTTACTCTTTCAATTGCATGTAAGAGCGATGGGTGGTTTTGTTATCTGTAGAAACAATATTCCCATATCATAGAAATTAGATATGGGAACCTAGATACCTGTCCTTTTTTTTCTCTAGATCAATATAAAAAAATATGTAGGTAGGGATGTTGTCTTTGTATTATGTTACCATGGTTGTGGCATTTGTAGGCACAAGCCTAGCAAGACCGACATCACCAGTATTGCTAATAAAATTGTGGTCAAGCAAGATAGTAGCAGGCTTCAAGTCACGATGAACGATCAACTTTGGCTTGGCACTGTGAAGTAAAATCCCACAAATGCCACTTCCCAAGCAATGTTGAAGTGTGAAAACCATGCAAAGACAATATTGTTTCCCTTGCAGGTCTAGGCTATCATTTTCCATCTATTCATAGACCAAACACCCATGCTTAGGACAAGCTCCAAGCAAAACTAGCAAATTCGGGTGAAGAATAGTGCTAAAAACCTCCAAATCATGTTGAAATTGTTACTGTATTCCTTGAGTTGCTTCACTTCTAAGAAATTTGATGGACACTATGGTATGTTTCAAGATTCCCTTGTATACTGCACCAAAACCTCTCTGTCTTATCTTGAGTGATTCACATGAGAAATTTGTGACAAAGTAATTTACTTCTATTGAGTATATTTTATATCCTTAATGAGAAGATGTTATATCCTTATTGAGAAGATGCATGTGAATCCCTTGGCGTAAATGACATGGTCAAGATATTCATCTTTAGCAGATAAACTCCCATACTAACAATTCCACACCCTATATCAATGATAGTCTTCAAAAGTTCGAAACTAGAACTTGTTAAGAGAGTTTGTAATGGCCTTCATTGGGGGAACGTTTGTGACATTTTTGCAACCCTCAATGTATCTCTCACATGATCTTGTGTTGTTATTTTTACTATCTCACATATATAATTGAAAGTAATATATTCACCATCAACAGAGAGAAGTCTAACTTAGGCCTTTTTAAATCGAATTTTAATTCTCCTAGTTTAATTGTATAATACATCACCTGCATTATGCCTGTTTACATCAATAGCTATAACATCAAGATCGTAGAATATTAAATACTAAATAAATAATGCAAGATTACTATATGCAAAATAAACTCCATAAAAGATATTAGCAAGACTTTCCCTCTTCTATCCTTCACATGGAACATGTAGGTGGCCCTTGTAGTGTCCATCTTCATAAAGGTAGAACTTGTTGGTTCCATGTTCTCACACTTTATGGTTTAGATGAAGTTATCTTGTTAATTCACCACATTAGCACATTTTCCTGCAACAGAGAATAATACCACCTATTCCTTTTGGAGGAATATTGAAATCTTGGTTGATTAAAATTGGATTGCCTCAAAATCATTAACGTGTAACCTTAAAACACTAATTGAGGATGTAGTTGATCATTTTTTGAAGAAAGAAATATTGCAAATTCGACAAGTGAGTATTTTACTGTAAGATTTTTTTTTTGATTTGCTATATGGCCATAGATATGAAAATAATCTTATGCCTACTAATACTCTACCACAAAAATCGATGGGATGATGAGGAAGCTCACCACTAGTATTGGATGATGAAAACCTCGATTTCTCCCTCATTTGTTTCTACTATGCTAGAAACTATGCACTAGTTCTAATTTCAACCATGGAAAATTTTAGAATATTCATAAGTGGGCTGAATTTCCATGCTTTTTCCAAAAAAAGATTCACCAATTTCCATTTTTTTCTAAAACAAGTCACCTAAATATTAATGTACACCATTATTTTACCTAAAAAATCACAAAAATATTATATTGACTAATATAAAATTATTGGAAATTTAAATATTTCTACAAAAATATCACCAAATATTTTACAATTTGCATATTAGGGACTAGTAAGGTTCGCCAAAGTTTCTAAATTTTAAGATAAACTTCCATCCTTAAAATATTCCTTGGTTTCAACATCAAATAGTTTTACATGTCAGTGTAGATAGACACATGGAATTAGTACTAAATTTCATATCTATAATCAGAAAGGTAATACTTCATGGATAATCACAATGCTCCATAAACCTTCACCATGGATTTTCTCATCAGAATATGTTTTATGGACCTCAAATACACCATTGGATATTTTAAGGACTGATACATCAATAGTACACCCACTAAGATCAAACACAACAATTGGGCTTTCCTTCTCATTCATGTCATAAGAAAGGACTATTGCAGTTGGTGCTTCCTGTGTAACCTCAAGTCCAAATAACATATCAAACAAAAAGGAATACTTTTGTTGTTGTTGTGGCTGAATACGTTTAATAGTGTGGCCTTAAATGAGAATGCGACATTGTTTAAACCATGTTCATCATGTGTAAACCTCATATACACCTACGACATAAACAAACAACAACCTCCATAACAAAATGAAATCATTGTATAGTTGAATTAATAAAACATGTAAATTTCAAATTAAATAAGCTAGGAGTATGTCATTGCAAAATCAAAGCTATTTTTTAAATCTTTCACTATTTCATGTGTTGTGTCATCTCAGAGTTTATTTTCTGCAAACTCAATTAAATTAAGTCTCCTTTCAAAACGATGAAAAATTTTCAAACAATTGGAAATAAGAATTATATTTCGAATGGAAAATAGATATGTGTGAAATAAGTATTTTAGCATATTTTCCAACACACTTCTATTTTAGTGTTTTTTTACCAACATTATACAATCCGCTGAAACAAATCATATCTTAGTTGTGTTTGGTCAGATGTCTTCCAAAGGAGAAACCACCTGCAGCATAGAGGGACACGTAGAATGGCATGGCTTTGAATGGGTAGCAATTTCATGAATGGACATTGAATAAACATGTGGCCTTTCAAAACACTTGTCTCCCAAATTATTCAAGAACCTCGAATGTTGATGGCAACAAATTTTGATATGAAGAAAACCCGGGAGTGGAATGTGTCTCTAATGTGGATTTGAGAAAAAAAAAAGAATCACTGACCCCCATTCCATTAAACATCGAGCATGCGAAGGGGATTCAATATTTATAATAGCCATTGACAATTTTGATAATGCTATTGATCCGAGAAACCTATGTATGCTTATTACTAAGAATCAATATTATTTTATGTTTTATGAGTGATGCATTTAAAAAAATTTCCTTGAAACAAAGAAGACATACTTTTATTCATTTTGGCCAAGGAGACTATGCAATATGTAACCATAAAACTTGTGATAATGTTGTCACTCATATTCACTCCCCCAACAAGTAGAGTGCATACTATCCAAATCTTCAACAGTTAGCCTCTTATCAAGATATAGTATTGCATGAATTATTCTATCAAAACCTTCCCTTACCCACTAATAATCATTGATTTCTTTAGCTCCAATGCTGAAGTATCATTTAACATGTTTCTGGTGTGAATTATCTTCCTTTTTTGAGTTTTTGTCTTACATTCCCTTCAAGCGTTCGTCCATATTCCTCAATGGCTTACTTAACCTTTAGATAATAGAAATTTCTGCTTATTCAATTCCTCTTACAATATTTTCTTACTTTCTCAATGCCTATTAACAATTACAAGTTGTTCAACAAGAATCGACCCCCTTTGTATGAATGAGGAACAAATGAATTCTTTGAAATATCAACAAAACCATTATGAAAAGTCAAATTTCTAAGATTCTGGAAAGGCCTCCTAATGTTCAAAATGAAAATTGCGTTTTGAGGGGGTAACATAAGTCGTCATGAAAAACACAAGGACATTGAGATTTGTATGGTTACACTTGTCATCTCTATAAAATTTTGCTGTAGAGCCAACTGTAAAAGACATTGTTCGAGAGATTTATATTGAAGACACAATATTCTTATTAGGAACTCCCATTTATTACAACAAGCATGTCTTTCGAGGAAGAATTGTGAGAGGAATATGATCTTTCCTTTTATACGTGTGGTACTGTTTGTTCTTACATTATACACATGGAATATGTGAACTCATGTTACTTGGGTATCATAATTTCAAAAAGCTCAAATAGATGACTTCTTAATTGGTACATGACTTTGGAACCTTTGAGAAAAGCCCTTTCAATACTATTCCAAGAAAAATACAACACCCCAATGCAACTCGCAGATTTCTAGCAAAGGTCAAAAAAAATTGTGTGAGATTTTTTCAAGAAAATGTTACAACATATGCTCCAACTAAGAACTACTTTCCCTTGTGAGATGTGGAGAACTGTAGACCAAGTGCCTTGAATCCTTTCGAAATGAGGTCATACTAATCCCATATGCAATCTGTTATGCTCAAACAATCACATTAATAGAGTATCTTGCAATCTATAAATTATCATTTCCTACCTATAATTTGTGAGCTCATACCTATAACTGCAACCTACACTCTGCTTTAATTTGAAACCTCACTGAAAACAATCACCTGTTGCAGTAGAAAATAAATGTGCTTAATCCATTGGGATATGGAGTCATTATTTAATTGATGTACTACACCAAATGCTCATAATGCAAACTTATTCAATGACATGCCCCTAGCTATTGAACCAAAGGTATGCTCTGTTAAGTGTATCAAACTTCCATTGTAGCCAATGTGGATTGGATTATTTGACAGACCACCTTGTATGTGGCTAGAAATATGAAAATAGTATACAATATGAAAATAAAATTCCATGAGCATATTATACTTATTGGTGTAAATTAGTAAGCTGTTGGAATATACATAATTCAAGAACTCTGAAAACATCATCCTCTATAAAATTTGAAATATTTTATTATTACCAAGAGCAAGAAAAATATACTGCTTAATGCAATCCTTACTAAGCCTTCAGAAAAAAAAAGCAGTAAATGCACTTGACATCTCAAACCAATGGAATCTACAACCCATGGAATTTCTAAATAAAAACAAAGTGGAGCCACCACATGAAATAATTTCCAAATAGAAACAAAGTGGAGCCACCACATGAAATAAATGCAACCAATATCCAATGTCTATCTTTATTCACCATCAAAAAATTGATCTAATCAATTATTATTCTCTTAGGGAAATATCTCTTCATTACTGTGCTCTTTGGAAGTGATGTCAAATGTTGTATTTATTTCTTGAAGACATTTTATTGGCTGAGACAATGTGCCAAAAAATCAACTCACCTTGCTTTAGGCTCAATCTAGCACTTGAACCAGAGAGGGACCACTTAGATTTTATGATGATTTTCACTCTTCATGGAAATAAATAACAATATTTTAAGCACAATGGCCAAATTTAAGAGTTTTTAGAAGTGGATGCTGAGGGTTTCAAATCCTTGCTTAAATTAATGAAACTCTACTTGTAGAAATCGAATCAAAGAGCAAACATCCAACCATGACAAAATGTAGTAACCTGAAATAGGTTAATAGAAGACAAAAGAGTATATTAGCGAATGGTCATACTAAAAAAAAATACTTATGTCAACTGATAAGATTAGAAAGTGTGTGAATATTCCTCAACAACATGACAAAATAAATTGTTGTTATGGAGAAAACAAAAATCTAGCCATATAGAGGGATCAAAAGTGACAATTTATCACTTTTATTTACTCAATAATGAAAAAAAATTGCAAGGGATGTAAGGGACACTGATACTCACCCTAGTTCCTAATTATCTAGATATCAAAATATATGAGGGAAAATATTATGGAAAATAAGAAGAACTCAAATGAAGCACAATTATGCTATTAGCTGAAGCCAAAAGAATTTAATTAAAACCCTGGTAGCATTAGGCTATTACAGAAAAACAAGTGTATGGTTTGCCAAAAATCCAAGTGTATTTATAATAAATTACAAAGATACCAACATTTATTATCCTTTAGGATTTAAAAATCTAAAAATAAACTAAAAATAAAAACAATCTTTGATTTGTGACAGGAAATTTGGAGCTGCTGGAGTCAAATGCCTTCAAGTATGGAAATAATCCAGTCTGCTGATCTGTTGAAGCCGGGAAACAATATTGAAAGAGATAGAAACATATAACTGAATGGAAAAACTGAAACATACACACAATGGTGAACACATTAATTTTACGTGGTAAAACCTCAACAGGGTGTCAAGGAAACATCCACGGGGCAAAGGATTGGAAACTCTTATTAATCAAAATGATTCTCCATTCTTTACAAGCCTCTCGGGCCATCTTATTTAACCTGGACTTATTTCGTTATTCAAACTAGATTTTCGTTATACAACCAATCAATAGGTAATAAGTAAATTTTCCCAGAATTACTTATTTACATTTTGTTGTCATATTTTAACAAACTCCACCTTGACAGCAATTTTCCTAATCCCTTGCCCATGCCCATTCATCATATTTTCTATAAGCCGAGAGAAGCGAGACACCATCTTAGCTTCTCTACTTTAACTGGTTTCATGAATATATCTGCATGATTCTCCTGTGTGCGGACCTTCTTGAGAACTACTTTTCCGCCTTCGATTACATGTCTCACGAAATGATACCTTATATCGTTGTGCTTGGTCTTGCTGTGATAGGATGGATTTGTAGCCAAATGAATAGCACTCTGACTATCACAAAACACTTTCACTTTCTCCTGTGTCCTTCCAATCTCATCAAGCGGAACTTTTAACCAGATTGCCTCTTTATAGGCATCTGAAGCAACTATATACTCTGCTTCAGTAGTGGATAAAGCAACTGTCTCTTGAAGCTTTGACATCCAGCTGATTACTCCACCTGCAAGAGTAAAAACATAACCTGTTGTAGACCTCATTTTGTCCAAATCACCTGCATAATCAGCATCCACATATCCGCAAACTAAACCTTCATGACCATCAAAGCTGATGCAATGGTCACTTGTGCCTCTCAAATACCGAAGCACCCATTTCACTCATCGCCAATGTTCTTCCCTTGGATTTTCCATGAACCTGCTGACAACTCCAACTGCATGTGAAATGTCAGGTCTTGTAGATACCATCGCATATACTAAGTTTCCTACCGCATTTTCATATGGTACATGAGACATATACTTCTTTTCTTCATTAGTTCTAGGACTTAAATCCTAAGAAAGCTTAAAATGGGAAGTTAATGGAACATCAACAAGTTTCACATTGTTCATACCGAAATTTTCAAGTGCTTTCTCCACATACTTCTGTTGTGATAACCAAAGCTTACCATTCTTCCTGTCTATGTGTATCTCCATGCCCAAGATATGTTTTACTGCTCCAATATCCTTCATTTCAAATGTCCTAGAGAGTTGAGCCTTTAACCTGTTGATTTCTTCCATGCTTTTGCTTGCAATAAGCATATCATCAACATACAACACTAGGATAATGAATATGTCATTGAAACTTTTGAAGTATACATAATGATCATACTCACTTCTGATAAAATTATGGCTCACCATGAAGGAATCAAACTTCTTGTACCATTTCCTGGGCGACTGCCTCAAGCCATACAATGATTTCCTGAGCTTGCAAACTAATCTTTTGCTGCGACCTTGTATAAAACCTTCTAGTTGATCCATATATATCTCTTCATCCAAATCACCATGAAGAAAGGCTGTTTTAACATCTAACTGTTCTAACTGAAGGTCAAGTAAAGCAGTTAGTGCTAACACAGTACGAATAGAAACAAGTTTAACTACTAGTGAAAAAATCTCATGAAAATCAATACCTTCAACCTGAGAATGCCCTTTTGCAACCAGTCTCGCCTTATACCTCTCGATACTTCCATCAAATTTCTTTTTCAACCTGAAGACCCATTTGCACCCAACAACAGTTCTCCCTTCAGGAAGTTTTACAAGATACCAGGTATTTTTCTTGGCTAAGGAGTCCATTTCTTCTTCCATAGCCTTTTTCCATATCTTGTTATCTGCATCATCTACTGGTTCCTGATAAAAAGAAGGTTCCCCATCTTTAGTAATCAATGCAAAAGATGAAGCAGAGTCTTCATACCTTTTGGGTGTTCTTCTTTCCCTTGTAGACCTTCTTAGAGTGACTAGTTGCTGAATTGGTTCTGGAATTTCTCCAGTTTCCTTTTCTTCTCCACCTTTTTCATCAGAAATCTCTCCTTCCTTTCGACTTTCTGAAAAAGGTTTAGTCTCCAATTGAATCTGCTGACTTGGCGATAACTACTCCTGTTCAAACTTTTCAACATGTGATTTTAAAAGAGAAGATTCATCAAAATGTTACATCTCTACTAATGACTATCTTCCGTGAAGAAGGATCCCACAACCTATATCCCTTCACTGAATAATCATATCCAACAAAGACACAACATTTCAATTTTGGATCTAACTTTGAACATTGATTTCTAGGAATAAGAGCATAGGCATCATAACCAAAAATCTTCAAATGTGAATAATCACAAGACTAACCCAACCAAACTTCAGGAATTTTATAGTTTATTGCAACTGAAGGTGATCTGTTAACTAAATAACAAGCAGTGGATATTGCTTCTACCCACAACTCCTTTTGCAAGTCAGCATTACTGATCATGCTTCTGGCTCTTTCCATAAGAGTCTGATTCATCCGTTTAGCAACGCCATTTTGCTGAGGGGTATAAACAACAATTTTATGTCTAACAATCCCTTCATCCTTACAAAATTGTTCAAAATCTAAAGAAGGAAATTCAACGCCATTGTCAGTTCTTAAACATTTCATTGATTTTCTTGTTTTCTTTTCCACCATTGTTTTAAATTGTTTAAACACATTAAATACATCAGCTTTCTTTTTCAACATATAGACCCAAACTTTTCCAGAGAAGTCATCAATAAACGTTAAGAAATTTAATGCACCTCCATAAGACACAGTAGGAGATGGTCCCCACAAATCAGAATGAATGTAGTTTAAAATCTGCTTACTATTATGATTTCCAGTCTTGAACCTTTGTTTACATTGTTTACCAAACACGCAAGATTTACAAAAAATCAACTTCAAGGATTTCAAATCAGGAAGAAACTTGCAGTTCATCAGTACCTGAAGACCTTTCTTGCTCATGTGACCTAACCGTTGATGCCATAGAGGAGAGCATTCTTCTGCTTTCTCTGATACGATCGCTGCTTCACTAACTTGAGTGCTTCCTTTGAGTCTATACATATTTCCAACCTTTTCAGCCTTCATCACAACCAAGGCTCCTTTTGAGACTTTCTGCACTCCCTTCTGACTTGTAAATTTATAACCATTCGAATCAAAAACTCCCAAAGAAATCAAGTTTTTCTTTAGATCAGGTACATGCCTAACATTAGATAATGTTTTAACTGTACCATCATACATTTTATTTTTTACATTACTAATCCCAACAGTCTGACAAGATGCATTATTTCCCATAAATACAGAACTACCATCTACAGTTTCATATGAAGTAAACCAACTTCGGTGCAGACTCATATAATGAGAAGCACCAGAGTCTAATATCCAATTATCAGCATCTTGAGAGACATTACAGACAGGGAGAGCTTCAGCAATTAAAACCTCATCAACCATACCTGAATCAACCTGATTTTCTTCCTTGTTGTGGTTTTCTAACTCCTTCCGTTTCCAAAAATATTTCTTGAGGTGTCCTAGTTTATTGCAGTACTAGCACTTGGCTTTACACTTCTTTCCACCCTTTGACTTTGATCTAGAATATCCTCTTGTTTTCTCCCCCCTTTCCTTTAACCAACCTCTGGCTACCATGGCTTCAGGTGTAGATGTCTCAATGCTAGATTTCCTTCGTACCTCTTTAGATAAGAGAGCACCCATGAAAGATTCAAGTTTTAATGAATCGACAGTGCTCAAACTGATTGAGGTCACAAAATTATCCCATGACTCGGGTAGGGAACACAACAAGGTTATTTCCTTGTCTTCTTCCTCCATTCTTACTTCCATATCCGACAATTGGCAAATAAGTGTATTAAAAACATTTAAATGTTCTGCAATTTTCGTACCCTCCTTCATCCTAAGACTGTACAATTTTATTTTTAAATAGACTCTATTTGACAAAGATTTAGTCATATACAGTGTTTCCAATTTTTTCCACAACCCTTCAGTTGTTCTCTCTCCAACAATATTGAAGAGAACTTCATCTGCCAAACATAACTGAATGGTACTGAGAGCTCGGGCATCCAAGTCCTCCCAGTCTGAATCTGTCATGCTTGCCAGTTTTTTATTTACCTCGTCTAATGCTTTGTGCAACCCTTGTTGCACCAGAAAATCCCCAATCTTCAGTTTCCAAAAAGAAAAATTGTTTTTCCTGGTGAATTTATCCACCTCAAATTTTTTGTTTGTCATTTTTTCCATTTCTCCCTGCTAGGGTTCAGATTTCCCTTCTTCTACAAATTAAAAAAAAAAACTTTTCTCCTCTTCTAATAGGGTTTCAAAAGATTCCAGATCTCTCCTTCTAGGGTTTCAAGGATTTCAGATCTCTTCTTCTAGGGTTTCAAAGATTTCAGATCTCTTCTTTCTCCTACTAACTTTAAATAGAAATAAAAAATTACAATTTCTATTTTTTTTCTTCTTTCCCTAAATCAATTCTTTTGAAACCTGGACCCTTTTTAAAAAATAAACAATTTTTGTTCAAACCCTTTCTCTGAAAAACTGAGCCTCCTTTTTTTTTTTAACAATAAAATGGTGGAAAAGGAAACATCCATGGGGCAAGGGATTGGAAACTCTTATTAATCAAAATGATTCTCCGTTATTTACAAGCCTCTCAGGCCATCTTATTTAACCTGGACTTATTTCGTTATTCCACTACATTTTTGTTATACGACCAATCAATAGGTAATAAGTAAATCTTCCCAGAATCACTTATTTACATTTTGTTGTCATATTTTAACATGATCTTCACCCAATTCTGGAAAAAATGACTTACTATTGACTAATCCTATTCTTTTAGCTATGTAGTTGTTTCTTAGTGCCTAATATCTTCCTTAAAACCTATAATTATCATGTACTTGTCCCCTACAAATCAATCAACTATTGTTTTCCCCTGAAAATAGTCAACTACCCTTTAAATAATGGAATCTCTGCCACCTATGCTTGCTAGATGTTACATAACACTTCTTTCCTTCAGAATTCAACTTGCCTCCACTCTTTCTAATATGTGCACAACTTCAGTCATTTTCGGTTTATCTTCCGGTGAGGTCTATGTATAAAACAATGCTACCTAAATCATTGCTGCAACTTATTTTCATTATATTTATTTGAAAACTAGCACATCCTATAACATCATAATCACCATTCCTAGAAGAAAACACTGGAAGACATTTTAGTGAATTGGAATTAACGAACATTGAACTCGAACTAGCTCACTAGTTTTAACTCCTTACGAGGAAAATATCTATCATTACTGTCCAGAATTTGTTGAAATGATTCATTTTCAATTACTCTTTCAACTGTGTGTGTCAGACAGATGGGTGGTTTTTCCATCTATAAAAATAATACTCCGAGAGCATATAAATTAGATATGGAAACACGAATAACAGTTATTTACTTTCTTTGGATCAATATAACAAAATATGTCTGCAGGGAGTCTTTGTATTCTGTTACCATGGTCATGGTGTTTGTAGGCACAAGCCTAACAAAACCCACATCACCAATCTTGCTAATAAAATTTTGGTCAAGCAAGATAGTAGCAGGCTTCAAGTCACGATGAACAATCGATTTTGGCTTGGCACTATGAAGAAAAATCTTGCAAATGCCACCTCCCAAGCAACACTGAAGCATGAAAGCCACATAAAGGACGTACTTTTTCCTTTGAAGTATAGAAAATATTCTAGGCTATCATTTTCCATATATTCATAGACCAAACATCCATGCTTAGGAAAAGCTCCAAGAAAAAGTAGTAAATTTGATTGAGAAATATGGCTCAAACCATCCAACTCCTATTGAAATTGATATTGTATACCTCGAGCTACTTCATTTCCAATAATGTTGATGGCCATTGTGGTATGTTGCAAACTTCCCTTGTAGACTGCACCAAAACCTCCCTCTCCTATTTTTTATATCCTTGGGAGAAGATGCATGTGATTACCTTGGCGTAAATGACATGGTTAATATATTCCTATTTAGAAGATAAGCTCCCTTACTAAAAATTCCACACCTTGTATCAATGATAGTCCTGGAAACCTGAATTTTTTAAGAGAATTTTTAATGGCCTTCATTGGGTGAACGTTTGTGATATTTTCACAACCCTCAACTAGTTCTCACAAGACCTTGTGTTTTTGTTGCATTTCAAAATAATTGAAAGAAATATCTTCACTATCAATAGAAAGAGAAGTCTAACTTAGGCCTTTTTAAACCAAATTTTGATTCTCTGAGTTTGGTTGTGCAATGCATCACTAGTTCTCACATGATCTTGTGTTGTTGTTGCATTTCAAAATAATTGAAAGCAATGTCTTCACTATCAATAGAAAGAGAAGTCTAACTTACGCCTTTTTAAACCAAATTTTGATTCTCTGAGTTTGACTGTGCAATACATCACTAGTTCTCACATGATCTTGTGTTGTTGTTGCATTTCATAATAATTGAAAGCAATATCTTCACTATCAACAGAAAAAGAAGTCTAACTTAGGCCTTCTTAAACCAAATTTTGATTCTGAGTTTGATTGTGCAATACATCACATGTGTTCTGTGGATTTACATCAATAGCTATAATATCAATATCATAGTAATCTAAAGAGTAAATAAATAATACAATATTTTGTATCCAAAAGAAACTATATGAAAGATACTAGCAACACTTTCCCTCTTTTTTCCTACAAACCGAACATGTATGTGGCCCTTGCAGTTTCCATCTTCATAAAGGTAGAACTTGATTGTTCCATATTCTAATGGTTTCTATTGTAGTTGAATCTATCTTGCTAATTCACCACATTAGCACATTTTCTTGCAGCAGAGCATAAGACCACCAAACCCTTTTGGAGGAATATTTAAATCTTGGCTGCCTAAAGTTACATTGCCTCAATACCATTGAGATGTAACCTTGCAACACTAATTGAGTATGAAGCTAATCATTTTTTGAAGAAATAAATCTTGCAAATTCAATGAGTATTTTTCTGTAAAAAAGAAAACTATATTTTCTATATTCCCATAGATCTGAAAATAATCTTATGTAATACTATGCCACAAAAACTGATAGAATAACCATAAATATGACAAGGAATCTCACGAAAAATATTTTATGATGAAAACCCTAATTTCCCCCCTCCTCTTTTCTACTATGCTGGAAACTTTGTGCTAGCTCTAGTTTCAACATCAAATATTTTTACATGTCAACTACCTAAATGACCAATATAAGTACATAAGAATTGTTTATTAACTGTTCTTTCAAAAGAGAATGTAGTTAGGCACATGGAATTAGTACTAAATTATATATCTATAATCAGAAAGGTATGTTATCCCCAAGTAATTTTGAGTTTGAGACTCTGAGTTCCACATTACTAATACTTCATAGGCAATCTCAATTCTCCATAAATCTTCACCATGAAATCCCTCATCAGAAGCTCTTTTATGGACCTCAAATACACCAGTTGGAAAATTAATCACAACTACCGTGTTTAATTTTCTGACAGAAACTATACCTCAGTAAACGTTTTGTAGGTTGCGGATTGAGTTTATAGAGAAGGACAAGTTTTGAGTAGAGTACATAGCCCATTCCACAACAGAGTTAAATAATTAAAGTAAAAAAGAAATTGAATGTGTGGTTAGTAAATGAGTATGGGAAAATAATTAATCCGCAAGCTACAGCCTCCATATGAATGTGTATGTTGTGTTTTTGAAGTTATAATATAAATTTTGGTTAGTCGCCATATGGTTATGGAATTTTCACGTATCATTCTTACTGCGAAATTCTGTTTTACTCCATTTCACCATGAGTGAGATTAATTGATTTTATTAGCTCCCCTATAGTTATGATTTTAATCTCCACCACTTTGTATTTAAAATAGGACTCTCATAATTTGATTTCACAACTGTATGGTCTGGATTAAGTGAATTCCACAACTCTGTGTAAACTTTTGTAACTGCGTTGTCTTGATTAAATTCAGTAAATTCAGTTCCATAACTCTGTGTGAACTCCTTGTGTTGAGGAAAAGTATTTCCCATGTTCTTTAAAATTTTGACATGGTATCATAGTGGGTTTAAACCTTCATTACCGCAAGTTTTTTAACTGAGGAGTTAAAAGTAGTTCTAAAAATTTTTGTGGAGTGTATTCTCCAGCAGTGAGAAAGTTTTTACATAGTAAGATTTTTTTTTTTACACAGTGAAAATGGCAGCAACAAGAAAAATCTTGTCTAATCCAAAAATACCACAGTTTAATTGAAAAAATTATGACTATCGGGCTATTACAATGACGGCTTTGTTTTCCTCACAAGACATTTGGAAATTGGCTCTGTTTTCCTCACAAGACATTTGGGAATCGGTGGATAATGGTTTCCAAGAACCAACAGATGTAGTAGCATACAATGCTTTGACACAAGCACAAAGGGATTTGTTGAGGGACAATAGGAAGAAGGACTCCAAATCCCTCTTCTACATTTTTCAAGCAGTTCATGAAGGTATCTTCCCAAGTATTGCAACAACAACGAAGTCCAAGCAAGTATGGGATACCTTCCAGAGAACCTACGAAGGCATGGCAAAGGTGAATACAACTAAATTAAAAATGCTGAGAAGATATTTTGAGAAAATTTGTATGAAAGAGTCTGAGAATGTAGACTCATTTTTTACACATGTAATTGGGTTGGTTACCCAAATCAGGTCTCATGGTGATACACTTGAGAAAAGAAGAATAATTGAGAAAATTCTGAGAATTATTCCAGCAAGGTTTGATGCCATAGTTGTGGCAATAGAAGAGACAAAATATCCCTCACAGTTTTCAGTGGATGAGCTTCATGCATCACTGATGTCCCATGAGCATAGGTTTAATAGAGCAACAAAATCATCATTGGAGCATGAATTCAAGATATAAATTTCATTTGGTTAAGGTAGAGGTCAAGGAAGATCAAATTATAGAGGAGGAGGAAGAATCCCACATAGAGGTGGAAGAAGTAGACCTTCAAGTTTAAGTGGAAGGGGAAACAATAAAATTCCAAGTCAAGTCCCAAGCCAAAATCAAGCACAAGGTCAGAGGTATGATAAATCTCAAGTTCAATGTCATTATTATAAGAATTATGGTCATTATGCAAACGAATGGAGAAATAAGTAATATGAAATAGGTAGCAAACCAAATGAAAATTTCATAAAGGAATATCAGAACCATGATAGCATATTTTTAGCTTTTAATGTAGCACAAGAAAAATAAGGAGATGTATGGTTTTTAGATTCAGGGTGTAGCAACCGCATGGCTGAAAACATATAAATGTTTTCAAATCTAGATAAAAGTGTGAAATTAGAAGTGACATTGGGGACTGATAGAAAAGTCTTTGTAATGGGAAAAGGAAGAGTAGGCATTCTAAAAAATAAGGGAGAAAAGAAGTTCATGTCAGATTTTTACTTTGTCCTTGGTTTGAAACATAACCTCATAAGAATTGAACAACTCATGCAAAAGGGCTACAATTTTTTTTTCAAGAATGATGTATGCACAATCTTCGATAAGCCTCCAAGTAGACAATTGATTGCAAAAGTTCATATGACAGACAATAGAATGTTTCCTCTCAATATAAGATCAGATTTGAAGGAAGAAGTTGTTGTAGCAGCTGTCACATAAGAAAAATTTCAAACAGAGGTCAAAGATGAAAATTTGTTATGGCATTTGATATTTTTTCATCTCAACTTCAGAGGTTTGAATTTGTTGCATAGAAAATGCATGGTGAAGGGATTGCCACTCATAGAAAATCTGGACAACCTATGTGAAGGATGCATCTTGGGCAAACAACATAGAGAATCATTTCCAACAGGAATGTCTATAAGGGAAAAGGCACCTTTGGAGATTTTCCACTCAGATTTATTTGGACCAATGCAAACACCATCAATTGGTGGTAGCCACTATATTTTGAACTTCATAGATGACTACACAAGGAAGACATGGGTCTATTTCCTAAAACATAAAAGTGAAGTGTTTGACCGCTTATGCCACTACAAATTTCTTGTTGAGAAGCAAAGTGGACACTACATAAAAGTGTTGAGGACTGGTAGAGGTGGAGAATATATCTCAAGTGACTTCCTATGTTTTTCTAGGGAGCATGGAATTCACAAGAAGTTTACAATAATGTATACACCTCAGCAAAATGGTGTCGCGGAAAGGAAGAATAGGACCATCATGGAAATGGCAAGGAGTATGTTGAAGGAAAAGCATTTTCCAAATGATTATTGGGATAAAATTATTGCTTGTGCAGTGTATATTATTAATAGTTGTCCAACCAAAAGTGTTAGGAATAGAGTTAGTGAAGAGGCATGGAGTGGAACAAAGCAATATGTCACTCACATGAGAGTGTTTGGGTGTGTGGCGTATGCACATGTCTCAGATGAGTTAAGGAAGAAGTTGGACAACAAGGGGGAGAAATGTATATTTTTTGGGTACAATGATAAATCCAAAGCATACAAACTCTACAATTGATCAACCAAGAAAGTCATAATCAACAGAGATGTTTAGTTCATAGAAGAGGAAGCATGGGATGAAAGTTTAGAGAAGACAGTCAATGTGAAGACTTGTATGTCACATGAAGGCAAAGAGGAATTGACAACAGCAAGTAATTCCTCAATGATGACTCCTCCTCCACCTGCACAAGCTAAAAAAATAAGTCAACATGTGACACTGCAAAAAAATAATAGGACACCATTGCGCAACCAAGCAAGTGCTTCTCCAAGCACACCACAAATATCCGCAACTCCATTTACTTAAAGCACAACACCAAGCCCATCTTCAGAAAGCATAAGAAGACCAAAATTAAGAAATTTAAATGAAATTTATGTGCAAGATGAAATTGATAGAAACACTAGTCTAAATTCTTTATTTGCATTATTTTTTCATGTAGATGACCCAATACACTTTGAAGGTGTAGTCAAAGAAGAAAAATGGGTTGAGGCATTGAATGAAGAAATAGGAGCAATAGAAAAGAATGACACATGATAGTTAGTGGACCTTCTGCAAGGAAAAGAAGTCATTGGAGTGAAGTTGGTCTATATTACCAAGAGCAACATTGAAGTCAAGATTGAAAGCATAAAGAAAGGCTAGTCGTTAGAGGATACAAGCAGCAACATGGAAGAGACTATGTGGAAGCATTTACGCCAGTCGCGAGGATGGATACAATGTGTACTATGTTGTTGATTACAACACAACATAAATGGAAGGCGTATCAAATGGATGTAAAATCAACGTTCTTGAATGGGGTGTTGAAAGCGGAAGTGTATGTTGTGCAACCTCCTGGTTATGAGGTAGAAGGCCAAGAAGACAAGGTGTGTAGGTTGCGGAAAGCTCTCTATGGGCTGAAGCAAGCACCGCGTGCATGGTATAGTAGGATAGATGCTTACTTGATGGACAATGGGTTCAACAAATGTGACGGTGAACCTACTCTCTACATCAAAGAAAGTGACGGTAAGCTTCTTATTGTTTTTTTGTATGTAGATGATTTGATTTTTACAGGGAGTGATGATTTCCTCAATGTTGATTTCAAAGCAGTCATGAAAAGTGAATTTGAAGTGACTGACTTGGGGTTGTTTAGATATTTTTTTGGCATAGAAGTGAAGCAAACTGAAAAAGGAATTTTTATCTCTTAAGCAAAGTATGTTGCAAAAATTTTAGAGAGGTTTAATATGTAGAACAATAAGCCAACACCAAATCCAACTTTCATGGGTTTGAAGTCGATAAAGGAAGAATACAACAAAAATGTAAATCTGAAATTATACAAAATTATGGTGGGCAGCCTAATGTATTTGACCGCAACTAGGTCGGATATAATGTGTGCAATGATTTTGGTGTCGAGGTTCATGGAGACACATTAGCAAGAAGCCAAAAGAATTTTAAAGTATGTCAATGGGACAAAGGAGTATGGTGTTTTGTACTCCACAACTCATGATTTTACGCTGGTTGGTTACACTAACAGTGACTGGGCCAGAAGTGTTGATGACAGAAAGAGCATGTTAGGATATGTTTTTCATTTAGGTTTGGGAGCCATTTCATGGGCTTCCAAGAAGCAGCCGATAGTATCATTGTCAATAGCAGAAGCTGAGTATGTCACAGCAACAACAACAACGTGCCAAGAAGTTTGGATGAGAATGATGTTGTTAGATTTATGTCATGAACAAGATGGAGCAACCACTATTTTCTGTGATGACAGTTCAACAATTGCACTATAACAAAATTTTATTTTTCACAAGAAGACAAAGCACATTGATGCTAAATATCATTTCAGAAGATAATTAGTTAACAATGGTGAAATTGTGTTGCAGCATTGTAGGTTAGAGGAACAATTTTACATCTTCACAAATCCATTGTCACATGAAAATTTTTTTTATCTCAGGGATTGTTTGGGAATGGTCAATGGTGGCAGTTGTGATTAAGGAGGAGTGTTGGAAAATTAACCACAACCACCGTGTTTAATTTTATGACAACAAACATACCTTAGTAAATGTTTTGTAGGTTGTAGATTGTGTTTGCAGAGAGGAAAAGTTATGATCATAGTACATAACCCATTCTGCAATAGAGTTAAATAATTAAAGTCAAATAGAAATTGATTTCATGGTTATTAAATAAGTATGGACAAACAATTAATCCGCAAGTGTTGTTTACTTCACACAAACTCAGTAAAATTTAGAAAGTCATGTTTTCCCATCCATTGTATTAAATTTTCTCTGTCATGAATTAAATGTCTTAGATATATATGTTTATATTTTACATGTAAGTTCTAGTGTTGTGAAAGGTGGCGGATGTAAGTCTGGAAAGACAAGGGGAGAAAATCGTGGAGAAAATTTTGGTGGGCGCATGAAAACACAAGTCACAAGTTTTACTGTGTGTTACAACTCTCAGTAAGAATAGTAGTTTTTTTTGTGAAGGAGCCACACCTCCATATGAATGTGTATGTTTGTTTTTGAAGTTATAATGTAAATTTTTGTAAGTCACCATATGGTTTTGGAATTTTCATGTAGTGTTCTTGTGCTATTTAACCGTGAGTAAAATTAATTAATTTTATTATCTCCCCTATAGTTTCGATTTTAATCTCTACCACTCTGTATTTAAAAGAGGACTCACATAATTTGATTTTCGCAACTGTATGGTCTAGACTAAGTGATTTCTGCAACTCTGTGTAAACTTCCATAACTGTGTTGTCCTTATTAAATTTAGTTCCGCAACTTTTTGTGAACTCCTTGTGTTAGGAAAAATATTTCCCCTCTTCTTTAAAATTTTAACACTATTGGATATTTTAAGGATTGATACATTGAAAGTACACCCACTAAGATCAAACATAGAAACCAATATTTCCTTCTAATTCATGTCATAATAAAGGGTTTTTGAAGTTGGCCCTTCTTGTGTAACATGAGGACCAAATGACTTATCAAACTAAAGGAATACTTTTGTTCTTGTTGTGGTTGAGCAAGTTTAATAGCATGGCCTTAAATGATAATGCGACATCGTTTAAACCCTAATCATCATGTGTAAACCTCATGTGCACCTATGGCATAAACAAGTAGAAAACTCCAGAACCAAATGTAATCATTGTAAATTTGAATTAATAAAGCATGTGTTGCTCAAATAAATAATCCAGGAGCATGGCTCATGAAAATCAGAGCCATTTTCTAAAGCCTTCATTATTTCATATGTTGTGCCATCTCAAAGTTTTTTTTTTCCAGAAGAAAAAATCGAAGCATCTATTAATATCATAGAGAGTTACATAGTATATGCATGATGCATTCAAATAACTGCATTTCCTTCCTTTTCAGAAAAGATATGGATTTACTGCTAGTGAAAAAGATTCATAGCTAAAAAATATAGTTGAGTGTGTACTCATCTTCCTTATTTCCCCCCGGGTTCCCTTTCCAGAGATAACACCTGAAACAGGAGGAAAACATAAAGGCTGAGCCATAATTGAGCCCCTTTGGTTATGAAAATCTGAGTGGTAGACACCGGTCCAACTTATACCAAAAAAGACCACTTTGAGTTTAAACCAACAGAGTTTTTTCTCCCTGTCTCCCAGACCTCCTCATAGAGGAAAACAACCCAAAACATAGATAGATAAAAAATAGTTTTATGAAGTAAATGAGATAATCAAAAAGATTCTATGAGTCTGATATATAAACAAGATAAGTACAATACAAAATATAACTCTTCAATTGAAAACAGGGTATTCGATATTTCGAACCAGCCCATCTTTGACTTCTACAGCCAATCTCAAAGTTTTTTTTCTACAAACTCAATTAGTTTTAGTCTTTTCAAAACCATAAACAATTTTCCAACCATTGGGAATAATTTTCCAACAATTCCGAAAATAGATATGGGCGAAATAAATATTGTAGCATCTTTGCAAACGAACATTTATTGTAGCCTCTTTTTGGCACTTTTACTGTAGCCTCTGTTTGACTGAAATTACGCAATGGGATGAAACAAATAAGATCTTAGTTGTTGTTTTTGGTCAAATATCTTCAAAAGAGAAACCACTTGCTACATAGAGGGATGCTCGGAATGGAATGGCTTCAAATGGATAGCAATCTCATGAATGCCCAAAATCTTTCAATACACCTATCTCCCAAATGATTCAAGAACCTCGTATATTGATTGCAGCAAACTCTGATATGCTTAAAATCTAGAAGTGGAATGTGGAGAGGTCTCTGGTGGTTTCTAATTTTTAACGTACGCCTTCCACATCTTTAAAGTGGATTTGAAAAACAAAGAATCGTGGAGCCATCCTTCCATTAAACATTGAGCACGTGAAGGGGGTCTGTTGTTGATGATTTGGATAGTTTCATGCATCAAAGAAACATGTGTATACTTATTACTAAGCGTCAACGTTATTTTATGTTCTATGAATTGTGCATCTAAATTTTTTCATTGAAACAAAGAAGATAGACTTTTATTCGTTTTGGCCAGCGATACTATGAAATATCTAACCATAAAACTTGTGATAATACTGTCACTCTTATTCACTTCCACGACAAGCAGAGTGCACACTGTCCGGAGGTAGGTTCAACAATTAGCCTCTTCTCAAGATATATTATTACACGAATGCTTCCATCAAAACCTACCGTTATGTAATATTTTTTTTTTGATATGGTCAAATGGATGGAATTTGCTCACTATATTTACTACTGTGGTATTTTCCAATGGAATTGGCCTTGGCATATGCCTTTGTTTTTTGAGAAAATTGATAAAATAAAAGTATCTAGAAAGTCCATTGAGCTTATAAAAAGGGAAAGTAGCTACGCCTTTGAATCAGTTTGAGTTATCTATCTTTATTATGTTTTGTTGAGAACTTGGCAAGGCATCCCATAGAACCCTTTCTTGGTGGATCCATCCAAGGTTTGCACTTGTGCTTCAATATTTGTATTTTCTAATTTTATGAGCAGCAGCATGCCAAGGGTTTCAGTTGGCATGCATCTTGCTTTCTATTATTAATATAAATAAAGGGCACATCATTTCTATATCCAGCTTGTGTTCCTATTTTTTGTTGAAATATTTTTTATTAGAACAATAAAATGTGTTAGATTCATTGAAACTTTTTATGTTTGAGATATTACAATGGTATCAGAGTTGTGCCTCATGCCAGCCTGAGGGATTTTTTTTTGCAAGATTGTCGTAACTTCAATGGCAATTTCTTCTCACCCTAGCCAATAATTTCCATCTTCGGTGGTATCTGGTATCACCTTAGTTAGTCTCTTACTTTGAAGTTAATTAATTTTGAAGTTTTCTTCTGCCAGTTCGAGAATTAAATCTAGATCTATATTGGGGCAGAGGTTTTTTGGTTTGACTAGGGAATTTTAGATTATTTATTTACAGAATTTTGAGAGCTCAAGTGAATTTTCAATTGAGGATTTTCAATATTTGTTGCAAGATATTGGAAAAAGGAACAAGGGCACTACCTTTAATGAAGCTCATCAGTGAATCCATCGAGAAGGCTTATCACGCAACTAGAGGAAGAGGAAGCACATAGCTTTGTTTGTGCTCGATTTTGGTAATGTTTGGGTTAAGCGCTGAACATAGTTGAGAGATCCAACACAAAGGTTATGACCTCGAGCCACGACCTTCCTTTTCCAGCCAAAGCGATGTGTTGTTTCAGTGGTCCACCCAGCGTTGGAGGGAGATCAAGTTTCGTCATTTTATGAGGACCGCCACCTCCCATTATCAACAGACGCAATGCAGTGATGAAAGATATTGATCGAGAACAAGATTAGCCTATGTGCAGCGTTGGTAAGATAGGAGATTAGGCCACCTCCCATTAACCACAGCCGCAGTGCAGTCATTCCTTGAGGGTTGCAAATCGCACCATAGGCCCCTTCTACTTGCGTTGACTACTTTGAACATGGTTGTGGCGGCTCCTTGAGCTGGGCCAACATCCCTTGCTAGCCGTTAATCCCTGCATCAGTCGCTTGAGCCCACAGTGTGCACCATCACCGAAGGAGACAAAACATCAAGATTGCAAAACCACTGTGCAGAAGGTGCGAAGGGTGTTTTGATCTGCAACAACATTTTGATAGGTTAGGGTGTATATGAAGCATGTTGGAAATTGGAAATAAAAAAAAACTACAAAGGGATGCTTTTCCTCCACAACACAGGGAATAAATATGTTGAAATACAAAATTACACATAGACAGAGCAAGGACACACAGGAGAGGAATTTTTAATTTATTAAAATATTCTCTATTCATTCATCTCTTCTAAACAAAACAAGTTAATTTCCTTATAATACAAAATGGTCGAGCCTAAATATTTAATGCAGTTCAATACAGGAATGGATGTATAACAACCAAATGTCCTTTGCCACTGATCTGTTGTTTATACATGACACAACGTACAAAAACACATAAACCTGCACTAGAAATATTATGGGTCCCGCCTGCGAAACCACATCGTATCCATGCCCTCCATCACAAATCGCATACCGAAGATTATAAATTTTAACTGGCTCATACAGGAAAACCTTAAGTTCTTGAGATTGGGATGTGATGTGGAACTTATCGCATCGCAACATAAATATTTTAACTTGCAGGTGTTGTCCATTAAACTTTGCGATATGTGATTGCGATCACATCGCAAAATAAACATAATAACATACAGGTGATGTATGTGTGCTATCCTCCTAAGGTTGCAATGTGTGATTTGCAGGCGCATCGCATTGCAAACAAAATAACATAACTTGTGGTCACTAAACAGGTAAGTCATAAGATGTGTGAAGTGCGAAGTTGTGGGCGATCAAAGAGGTAAAACATATAATATGTGAAGTGCGAGCGTGCTAAAAGGTAACGGTAAGTTGTGCGAAGTGTGATGATGATGTCACATTGCACCATTGCAAGGTTTTGATGCAGGGTTTAAAAGTTAAAACATAAAAGTTGCGAAGTGCGGTATGTAGCTAGTTAAACAGCGGGGAGTGTGAAAAGCGAAAGGTAAGAAATAAAAGGAAATGAAAAGGTTTGTGGCAGATTGGTAATGTGAAAATGGTTGGTGGGTCTCGCTGATATCGCATCGGCAGAAACTTAACATTCAACGAAAGGATTAAGACTTAAACCTTAAATCTTGCAAGTTGCAATGTGCGGGCAAGAGGTAAGTCAATGGAGGGTAAAGAAATAAACACAGACCATGGGCTCGGGTACTCTATTTCGGATTTTGCTTGGAATGCCTCCGGATTTGAAATCTTGTGCTTGTTCTTCCCTGCAACAAAAATTCAATTGAAAGTGTGGGTTGCTGCCACTTTATTCATGGTGGTGGTAGGGAGTATTTCCAACACTCCCCCTTAATCACAATTGCTGCCATCAATCATTCCCAAAAATTTTATGAGATAAACAAAAATTGTCTGTCCCAATGGCTTTGTGAGGATATCTGCAAATCGTTCCTCTGACCTGCAATGCTGCAAAACAATTTCACCATTGTTAACCAATTCCATTATGAAATTGTATTTAGCATCAATATGCTTTGTTCTCTTATGGAAAACAGAATTCTTTGACAATGCAATTGCTGAGCTATTATCACAGAAAAATGTGGTTCCTTTGTCTTGTTCATGACATAAATCCCTCAGCATGCTTCTCATCGAAACTGCTTGACATGCCGTTGTTGTTGCTGCTACATATTCAGCTTCTGTTGTTGACAATGACACTATTGGCTACTTCTTGGAAACCCATGAAATGGCTCCCAATCCCAAATGAAAAACATACCGTGATGTGCTCTTTCTATCATCAACACTTCCATCCCAATCACTGTCATTGTAACCAATCAGCTTAAAATCATCGGTTTTGGAGTATATAACACCATACTCATTTGTTCCATTTACATACCTCAATATTCTCTTGGCCGCTTGTGAATGTGTCCCCTTCAGTGTCTCCATGAACCTGGATATCAAAATTATTACATACATTATATCAGGCCTAGTTTTAGTCAAATACATTAGACTGCCAACCATGCTTTTGTACAATGTCAGATTGACATTATTGTTGCTATCTTCCTTGCTCAACTTCAACCCCATGAAATTTGGAGTTGATGATGGCTTGCTGTTCTGCATATTGAACCTTTTTAACATTTTTGCAACATACTTTGTTTGGGAGATGAAAATCCCCTTTTCTCTTTGCTTCACTTCTATGCCCAGAAAATATCTTAATAAACCCAAGTCAGTCATTTCAAAATCACATTTCATGAATGCTTTGAAATCAACAATGAGAGAAACATCATTTCTTGTAAAAAATAAATCATCTACATACAAAACAACAATAAGAATTTTACCGTCATTTTCTTTGATGTAGAGTGTGGGTTCACCATCACACTTGTCAAACCCATTTTCCACTAGGTATGCATCAAAATATGTTGTGCCATGCTCGTGGTGCTTGCTTCAGCCCATAAAGATATTTCCACGGCTTACACACCTTGTGTTATTGGCCTTCTATCTCATAGCCAGGAGGTTGTTCAACATACACCTCCTCTTTCAACACTCCATTCAAGAATGTTGACTTCACATCGATTTAATAAACTTTCCACTTTTGTTGTGCTGCTATAGAAAACACTGTTTGCACTGTCTCTATCCTTGCAACTGGTGCAAAGGTTTCCTCATAGTCTCTTCCTTGATGCTTCTTGTAGCCTTTGACAACTAGTCTTGCTTTGTGCCTTTCTATCTTGCCTTCAATGTTGCTCTTAGTCTTATAGACCCATTTCACTCCAATAACTTATTTTCCTTGAGGGAGGTCCACTAACTCCCATGTGTCATTCTTTTCTATTTCTAATATCTCTTCATTCATTGCTTCAACCCATTTCTCTTATTTTAATGCATCTTCAAGATGGATTGGGTCATCAACATGATAAAATAACACAAATAAAGAATTCAGACTAGCATTATAATCAACTTCTTCTTGCTCATAAATTTCACTTGAATTTATGAATCTTAGTCTTCTTGTATTTGCTGAATATGTGCTTTGAGTTGCACTTGAAGTCGAGGGAGTTTTTGATCCCTGTGGTGTGCTTGGAGAAGCACTTCCTTGATTTATCAATGATGTTATATTGATTGCTTGTGGTGTGCTCTGTTGAGCTTGTGTGGGTAGAGGAGGAGCCACCGTTGAGGAATTACTTTCTGCAATCAATTCCTCTTTTTCTTCATGTGAAATACATGTCTTCACGTTGAATATTATCTCTAAACTTCCATCCCAAGCTTCTTCTTCTATGAACTGAACATATCTATTGATTATCACTTTCTTGGTTGATGGATTATAGAGTTTGTAAGCGTTGGATTCATCACTATACCCAAGAAATATACATTTCTCCCTCTTGCTATGCAACTTCTTCCTTAACTGATCTAGGATATGTGCATATGCCACACATCCAAACACTCTCATGTGAGTGAAAAATTTCTTTGTTCCACTCCATGCTTCTTCTGGAAATATGTTCATAACACTTTTGGTTGGAAATCTACTAATAATATAACTTTCACAAGAGAAAGCTTCATCCCAATATTCATTTGGAAAATTCTTTTCCTTCAACATACTTCTTACCATGTCCATTATGGTCCTATTCTTTCTTTCTACTACACCATTTTGCTGAGGTGTATATCTTGTGGTAAAGTGCTTGTATATTTTATGCTCCCTGAAGAAACGTAGGAAGCCTCTGGAGATATATTCTCCACCTCTGTCAGTTCTCAACACTTTTATGTAGTGTCCACTTTGATTCTCAACAAGAGCTTTGTAGTGGAAAAACTGTTCAAACACCTCACTTTTTTGTTTTAGAAAATAGACCCATGTCTTCCCTGTTTCATCATCTATAAATGTCAACATATAGTGATTTCGAGCTAATGATGGAGTTTGCATTGATCCACATAAATCTTAGTGGACAATCTCCAAAGGTGCCTTTGCCTTTATACTCTTTCATGCTAGAAATGATTCTCTATGTTGTTTTCCCAAGATGCAACATTCACATAGGCTATATGGTTTCTCTGTGAGTGGTAATCCCTTTACCATGCTTTTTTAGTGATTCAAACCTCTGAAATTGAGATGTCCAAATATCAACTGCCATAATCAGTTCTCATCTTTCACTTCTTCTTGAAAGATTTCTTGTGTGACAGTTGCTACAACACCTCCTTCCTTCAATTCTGATCTGATATTGAGAGGAAACATTCTAATTCTTGTCATATGGACTTTTGCAATGAGTTTTATAGTTGGAGGCTTATCCATGATTGTGCATAGATCATCTTTAAAAAACACATTGTAGCCCTTTTGCATGGGTTTTCCAAGCCTTAGAAGGTTGCATTTTAGGCGAGGGACATAATAGACATCTGGCACGAACTTCTTCTCTCCCTTCTTTGTCAGTATGTTTACTCTTCCTTTTCCCATGACAGAGACCTTGTTATCAGTCCACGTTGTCACTTCAGATTTTACACTCTCATATATATATGAAAACATTGCTATGTCTCTAGTCATGTGGTTGCTACACCCTAAATCTAAGAACCATATATCTTCTTGTTTTTCTTCTGCTACATTACAAGCTAAAAGCACGCTACCATGGTTCTGATTTTCTTTTCTAAAATTTACACTAGGTTTACTACCCATGTCATTTTTCTTCTTTCTACATTTGCATAATGTCCATACTTTTTGTAATAATGACATTGGACATGATATTTATCATACCTCTGTCCTTGTGCTTGATTCTGGCTTGAGCCTTGGCTTGTATTCTAATTGTTTCCCCTTCCACTTGTGCTTACAGGGTTTCTTCTTCCACCTCTGTGTGGGCTTCTTCCTCTTCCTCGGTAGTTTGATTTTCCTCGAACTCTGCCTTGACCAAAATAAATTTGTGTCATAAATGCATGCTCCAATGAGGAATTTTTTGCTCTGTTCAGTTTATTCTCATGAGACATCAGGGATGCATGAAGCTCATCCACTGAAAACTGTGAGAGATCCTATGTCTCTTCTATGGCCACTACTATGGCATCAAACCTTGATGGTAGACTTCTTAAGACTTTCTCAACTATTCTCCTTTATTCATGTGTATCTCCATGAGACCTAATTTTGGTAACCAACCCAATCACATGTGTAAATAATGAGTCTATATTATCAGAATCTTTCATACAACGAGTTTCAAAATATCTTCTCAAAATTTGAAGTTTTGTTGTCTTCACCTTTGCTATGCTTTGATAGGTTGTCTAGAAGGTATCCCATGCATCCTTGGACTTCGTTGTTGTTGAAACCCTTTGGAAAATACTCTCATGAACTACTTGGAAGATATAGAAGAGGGCTTTGGAGTCCTTATTCTTATTATCTCTCAACAAATCTCTTTCTGCTTGTGTCAAAGCATTATATGCTTCTGCATATGATGGTTCTTGGAAACCATATTCCACCAGCTCCCAAATATCTTATGAAGCAAACAAGGCCTTCATTGTAATCACCAAATAATCATGTTTCTTCCCATTGAAATGTGGTAGTTGAGGATTAGTCAAGATTGTGCCTGATGCTGCCATCTTCACTATGTAAACAAAACCTTCTCACTGCTAGAGAATCCACTTCCCAAAACAACCTTTTAGCTTCTTCAGTAAAAAGCGAGCTTTTTATTTCACTGAGAGCCTAGACCTACTTTGATACCATGTTGGAAATTGGAAATAAAACAAACAACAAAGCGGTTATTTTCCTCCACAACACAGAGAAGCAATATGTGGAAATATAAAATTACACATAGATAGAGCAAGAACACACAGGAGAGGAATTTTTAATTTATTCAACTCTTCTCTATTCATTTAGCTCTTCTAAATAAAAGAATTTACATTTCTTTTAATACAAAATGGTCGAGCCCAAAGATTTAATGCAATTCAATATAGGAATGGATGTATAACAACCAAATTTCCTTTGGCTCTGATCGACTGTTTACACATGGCACAACGTACGAAAACACATAAACCTAGACTTGAAATATTATGGGTTTCGCCTATGAAACCACATTGTATCCATGCCCTCCATCGCAAAATTCATTCTCGTGATTATAAATTTTAACTGGCGCATACAAGAAAACTTTAAGTTATTGTGATTGCGATGTGACATTGCACTTATTACATCGCAACATAAATATTTTAACTTGCGGGCGATGTCCATTAAACTTTGCGATATGTGATTGTGATCACATTGCAACATAAACATAATAAATTGTGGGATATTTATGTGCACTATCCTCCTCATATTGCGATGCACGATTTGCGAGTGCATCTCATCACAAACTAAATAACATAACTTGCGGGCGCTAAATAGGTAAGTCTTAAGATGTGTAATGTGCAAAGTTGCGGGTGATCAAAGAGGTAAAACATAAAATATGCGAAGTGAAGGTGCACTAAAATGTAAACGGTAAGTTGTGTGATGTGTGATTATAATGTTGCATCGCAACATCGCAAGGTTTCGGTGTTGGGTTTAAAATTTAAAACATAAAATTTGCGAAGTGCGGTATGTGGTTGGTTAAACAACAGGGAGTGAAAAAAGTGAAAGGTAACAAGTAAATGGAAATGCAAAGGTTTGTGGTAGATTGGTAATGTAGAAATGGTTGGTGGGTCCCGCCGATTTCCCCTTGGCAGAAACTTAACATTTGGTGAAAGGCTTAAGAGTTAAACCTTAAATCTTGTGGGTTTTGATGTCCGGGAAAGAGGTAAGTCAATGACGGGTAAAGAAATAAACACAGAGTGTGGGCTCGGGTACTCTATTTCTGATTTTTCATGGAACGACTCTTGATTTCAAGTCTTTTGTTTGTCCTTCCCTGCAACAAAAATTAAATTGAAAGTGTGGGATGATGTCACTTTATTCATGGCCAGTGGTTGGGATTATTTCTAACAAAGTGCATACCAAAGAGTGTTGTTATATGATGTGTGAGGAATTTTGATGGGTGTGGTAAAAACACTATAGTTTGGGCCAATGCGCATCAATCTAATGTTTGAGCCTTCATATTTAAAAATTTCATATGTATTGGCTATGTGGGCCAGACTAATAATAATTTGGGTCGAGAGACTACCGATCTAGAGTGGAGAAAACCCAACAATTAGGAGAGAAGGCTCGTGAAGCCTAGGGAGATGGCATGGTGATCTGGTTGTGGAGCAAAGTTTTGGGAAATATTCATCACCACCATAGATTTTCCATTACGCCGAGAAAAGGAAGAAATATTGTTGAATAATCAGGGGCAAGGACGATGGAGCATTACGGTGAGCGCTAGATCGTTGGGAATAATGGACCTTGACGATCTTGGAAAATGTGGCCATGGATTCCTCTCAGTTCATTTGCACAGGCCTACAACTGATTGGATATTGCATGAAGTTGATGATTGTGGCAACCTCATCACATGATATTCCACCTGCGATGCAATTCCCCACTTCATGGAACCGTTGCAACATCATGCAATTTGCTAAGCTAAAGGTTTTGGATGATATCCATGATGTACCAACGCATTGATGGTTCAATGTTTGACAAAGAGGTTGGGGTGAGAAATCATCTATTTCCTAGACCTACAACGTAGTTTCCCCACAATGCATGCACCGAGCAGCTGAGGGTGGTAGTTGTGGTAAAATCATCACAACATACATCGTCGTAAAGAACCTAGAGTTATGGATTGCTATAGTATAATTAGAATTCTTTTTTGACTTGAAAATCATGGAAATTTCGGTAAGGTTTTAAGAAATTATTGTAGGGATTTTTGTAAATATAGATTATAGCTATCAAAATTCAATATTTTGGGTGCTTTAGAGGTTTTTGATGGTGCTAAATCCATTTCCACCTTCAAAAACATGATTCAAACACTGTTACTGCAAGATTTATTAAATTGTTTTTTCCCAAATTCTAGCCACTTTTAACCATCCTAGAAATTTCTCCACCTCCGTAGATAACTCCTAATGGAATAGTTCGAAACCTCATGTGTTGAATCGGTGAGGTTGACCCATAAATACGAGGCTGCAGAAATTGAAACTGTTGTTGCAAAATCCCTCCTTAATACTTTAGGCCAAAGACATTAATAAAACAATATTTTGGTTGGATTACATATGGGGTTTAAATGAGGTATGGTTATTGGAATTTAAGTTTTTTCATGATGTTATGGGTAATAGTTCAAAGCACTCATAATATCTCCTTTGCGGACATTTTTCTGGAAGGACTTTTAATATAATGTTTATTACAGTGGTATTTCTAGGTCAATTTACATGCTCTAAGATTACGCTTGTGCTCAAAAATTAAGGCAGAACAAGAGCATAAATTTCAATATTTATTGATCAGTATTCGATAGGTCAATTTTAGGGTTTATAATTAATATATGAAGGGTGAATTTTCAAGTGAAAAAGTATTTTTTTATTCTTCAATGGAAGCTGCATTCAATATTAATTTCTAGATTGGAAGTGGATTGAGCTCCTTGTTTGAGGGCAAAATATTGAATTTTTTTGGAGGTTGATTTTTGTAGGAGGTTTTAATGAGAATCTTGAGAAGATGGATCACCTAGAAGAAATTTTGGAAAAAAAACAGAAAATCCCTGATGAATTAGTGAGGATATATGGTCCATTAAGAAACCATACCTCCATAGACCAAAATGATAGTCAAAGCAGGAGACCATTCTAAAAAAGGGTCCATGTCATTATACAGCAAAATCAACCATGGGAGGTGAGGGAAGGACAAGGAAGACTCAGTTAAGCTCTTCGCACTTTGATCTTAATTGCAACAAAAAAAATCAGCCATATACCTTCATAAGTTGGAGGAATTGGACAAATGTTTGTCTAAGGTGGGACAACCAGAATAGAAGAAACTCAGCTAGGCTCTCAAGCCAACGATGATTGCATTAATACAACCCCAACTTCAGGAACATCCTGATGAAGTAGTCAGGCTCACATTTTATTCTTATCTCAGCGGGGTCATAGCTATAACATCCCCATTACTGCCCTACAATAATGGTCTCATGATTGATATACTACAACTGATATTAGAAGCCCTTCAGGGGTTGAGTAACGTCATTCTTCCTGCCTTTCAGAAGCGGTGTAGAATGTTAAAGCTCATGGTAGAGTCTAGCTTTGGCATCTTTATGTTGAATTTGGAATGCGACGACTTAATATTTTAGTTACTACAAAGGTTTTACACAAAAATTACATAATCTCATCCAAAATGTGTCAAAACAAGCGTGAAAAACATTGTGTCTCTATTCTTAGAAGGAGATTCTAGCATCTACAAGATATTACTATCCAAATTGTTGACCATTTGGAGGAAGGAGCCATAGGTATCACTAGTTTCCTATGATCTAGTCAAGAAATTGGTCAAGAAAAACATAAAATTGCTCAGAAGGGTGTTGACTAGGAAGGCATTGAGAAGGATTGATAGAGGAAGCAAGACCAAAATCTGCAGCAAAAATGAACTAAGGAGGACAGGACTATGCTTTATCTACACGAGACCTTGGGCCCTTAACCATTCATGTCTAGGTGATAAGGAGGCAACAAGGGACGAAAAGTTAGAGACTTCTTCAAATCATGGGGATTCATCCATAGTTGGGCTCACTAGTTTTAAAAAGAGAAGCCATGAAGGATCCAAGCAGTCAAGTACATACGATGAGAAACAACATGATGCTCTTCAGAGAAAATTGCAGGACAAGTTGATGATAATCAATCAACTTGAAAAATTGCATGGTGAAAGGAAGGAGGTAATTCCTCCTGATGATATGGTAGTGGAGTCTATACATATCCTGAGGAACATCCATAAAGAGTATGGGAAATTAGGTGTAGTACATCCATGTTTGACAACCAGAGAGGGTGGGCAACTTATTCCCACATGTGAAGGCTAAGAAGAAGACATTAAAGATTAATCAAATGAGGAGCCAGTAGTAATAAACCAATATGATGATGAGCATGATCATGGAGAGAAGCATGAGAAATATAGTATGCATGATGAGCCATTTATGGAGGGTCAATCAAAGGTTCAAGTTGAAGTTGTGGTCATGGGACATCTAGGGCAGACAAATATAGAGACATTCAACAGGGCACCATAATTTCTAGTAGAAGAATTTTAGGAAAGGATCGTGCATTTCAATACATATCTTATGTTGTTGAATCAGAGAGCCTGGACACTCCAAGACAATGTCTTACAAGAGAATAAAAAAATTGAGGAGCTCATATGGGTGTGTGCCGAATCAATAACCAAGTTGTCTAATGTTGAGGAACGACTTGAGTCCCTCACAACACAACAAGAGGAGTAAAGTTTGGAGTACCAGAGAAGCCCTCTACAGGAGTACATAGATAAGGCTTGCAACACTACCATCCCAAATTTATACATTGGGAATAGAAGGGAAGAGTTCTCCAAATGCATCATGCTGGGTGAATGAGCGGGGCAGCATAAACTGAGCATTGAGCAACATCAACATAGTAGATCTGCAGATTTTCATCATTCTCTAAGTATGGATTGGTGAGTGATTAAGAGTTGGTATTTTTTTGATGGGTTGATTCCTTGGAGGATACTCACAGCCAAGGGCATATTGCAGCTTGGACCCTTTGCCATGGGCAATGATGGAGGGTTGCGATGGTACCATAACCCATAGTTCCCAGGATTTAGGTTGCATTGGGATCATGGAGAATCTGTTGGGGGTAGGATTAGCCAAAGGATTTTTTTGGATCTAGGTAAATCTATCGAGGGGGGGATTGGTCAAAGGATTGTTTGGGATCCAGGTATTGAATGATCCATTCATGATATTTTAGCATGGAGGTATGAAATACCAAATTGGATTGTATGGGATCCTTGTATCAATGTTTCTGTTGTGGATAACAGTGAATTACTTGAGGACAAGAAATATTCGGGAAAGAGGATTTGTAATGTTTTTTTTATATGGTCAAATGGAAGAAATTTACCCATGGTATTTATTGTGGTATTTGCGCATGGTATTGACCCCAGGTATATGCCTTTGTTTCTTGGGAAAAATATTAAAAAAAAAACATCTATAAAGTACATTGATCTTATAAAAAGTGAGATTAGCTACGCCTTTGGATCAGCTTGAGTTATCTATCCTATTATTTTTTTTGAGAACTTGGTGAGGCTTGTTCTAATATGATCCCAGGTAGAAAACCCTATGGAGACCTTTGCTTGGTGGATCCATCCAGGGTCTGCACTTATGCATCAGTATTTATAGTTTCTTATTTTATGAGCATTCGCATGGAAAAATATTTAGTTGGCATGCGTCTTGTTTTATATTATTAATATAAATAAAGGGTTTCATAATTTCAAGATCTTGTTTGTGTTCCTGTTTCTTGTTGAAATATTTTTTATTAGAACACTAAAATGTGCTAGATTCATTGAAATTTTTTACGTCTGGGATAATACACCTTACCCACTGATAGTCATTTACCTCCAATGTTGAAGTATCCTTTAACATGGTGTTAGTGTGAACTAAATGCCTTTTATCAAATTTATTCTCACATTCCCTTTGAGAATTCTTCCACGTTCCTGAATGGCTTACTCAACCTTTAGATAACATAAATTTCTGTCTATGAAAATCTTTTTGCAACCTTTTCTTACTTTCTCAATGGCTATTAAGAGCTACAAGGACTGCAATCGGAAACAATACATTTTGTATGAATGAGGAACAAATGATTTTTTTGCAATATCCACCAAACCATGATGAAAAATCATATTTCTAATTTGTTGGAAAGGCCTCCTAATTCTCAAAATTCAAATTTCATTTTGAGGGAGTAACATAAGTAATAAAAAGCACAAACACATTGAGGTTTGAATGGATTACACTTGTTATCTCTGTAAAATTCGACAGTAGAGCCAAAAGTAAAATACAATATTGGAGAAATTTATCTTACTGAAGACATAATATATTCTTATCGACAATTTCTATTTATGATAACAGGCATGCCTTCAAGGAATAATTCTGAGAGGAAGATGATATTTCTTTTTACACTAGTGCTCTTGCTAGTTCTTACTTCATACACACATATAAGTATGTGAACTCGGGTTACATTGGTATCATAATTTAAAAGTTCTCAAATATATAACTTATTAATCTGTAGGTGCCTTGGGTACATTTGAGAAAATCCATTCCAAAACTATTCCAAGGAAAAGACAACACCCCATGGTAGCTCACAGATTTATGGAAAAGAAAAGAAAAATCTATGACATTTGCCAAGAAAATGTTACAACGCCTCCTACCCATAGGAACTATTACACTAGTTTTTTTTTGCAACAAGTCACCCTCAATATGGGCCTATGAATCCAAAAGGATTAATGCCTTTCTAATGCTAGTTATAATCCCTTCTCTTCAACCAATTACCCATGAATTTCACAATATGTACACTAATACAATCATCACAACTCACTAACTTTATTTACTATTAAATATTCTCAACCCAAGAGGTCGATCACCTTCTCTACAATGTAGTCCCTTGGGTTGTCACACATCTTTCTTGGGCTCTGGGTTAGGCTAGCCATGAAATATAAATGCTAGGATATACAAGGATACTCAATGGAAAAATTATAGTCTTATCTTTGTGACCATATATCTTGAAACAATATAGAATAAAGGAAAAAATTATAAAAAATCATGGAGAGAATAATTCTTGACTTCCCTAAACATAGGGAATAAGTATGCATGCTTTTAAATTTCCATTTCATCGTCAAGGAAGTCCCACCAACTAATTTTGGATGCATTTGAAGGTTGTTATTCCTTTTATATAAGCTAAGTTAAGGATATGATATTATAATAAAATATAATAATATTGGTTTGGCTCCTCTAAGTCCCCTCTTTTGGAGTTTTAGCCCCTCGATCATTTTATTCTACCTTGCCTCACAACTAGTGATGTATTTTATTGATAAATTTTATGTGCATCATTTAAATTACTAAGGACTTGGATATATTGTTTGTCTCATCCATAAATAATATATTTGCATTAAATTACATTATCAAGGATAAAAATTTGTGTGTTACATATATGCTTCACTATTTTTAGGTCTAAAGGATTCCTCAACATTATTGAAAACATAGTAACGTCTCTCTGTAAACTAGTAATAATTGTTATATCTCCAAGAGGTGAAATGTTTTCCTAATTGTAAGTAATATTCATAGTTATTGAGCCTAAAACATGTCATCTAGACCACAAGAACATTTTTTTCTTCCTTAAACTTCGTTGGAATTTGAGGCTCATTCTTGGTTCACAACTAACATAGTCATGGAAACTATGGCACCCTTATATGCAATTAATACCAATAAGGTTGAGGTGTTCATTTTAATAAATTGAAGGATGAAAATAAAAATGTAATATTCCTAACTAGCTTTTAGCTAGTTAGAATATTAATTTTTTTTTAGTCAATAAGATAGATGAATAAGAGGGTATAGGGACCCATAAATCTATTTAATAGGAATAAAATCAATTCTAATGTGAACGTGGATCAATGAATCTAGATAGGATCAAGATGAATAAACCACTCCTTGGTGTGAATGTGGACCAATGCATGTGGATGGGGTCAATTTGACCAAATCAACAACAAAGTCATGGAGGTAGTGGAGATAGTGGAGGACAAAGCAGTCATAATGGAAGAGAGTAGCCATGAGAGTAGAATCATTATCATGTGGGGAAAATGGGGTGAGGGCTTAAAAATCATATAAGGAAGGGGATGGAAGGCATATATAGCATTATAAATATTTTTTATGTATTTTCTTTTATGACTTTCTGCACAGTTCAGTTGTTTAGTGAAATCAGTTGTGTTTTTTAGCACAAGGGTGTTTCCAAGCAGAAATACCACCCTCACCCTCGGGGGACTTTGAGTGCCCACTTAGGAGAGGTTATTTGAGATTTATTTCATCATTAGATATTTGGCCGATATTCAACCCCATCAACAATGCAATCTCCTTTAGGAATTACGTAATCCATGAAGGAAGATCTAGTGGAGGGGTCATAACCCCAGTTTTTGAGCTTGTCATCTTGTGAGGGGAGGAACCCTTCATCCAAAAATTAAATGGGGAGGAGTAGAAGAAATTTCCTCGTCAAATCAGCCACCTCCCAGCAGTCTCCGAGCTGTAGTGCATAATTCATCCCTAAGGCTACATTTTTCATTATTGTCATTTCTGGAAACCCTTTCTGGGTTATCTTGAAATTGTGCTAGAGATCCCATATCTCTGGTCCAGGGATTTTCTGAGAACCCCATCAGCAAATATATGCATTCCTAGTTTCTAGAAACAATATTCTCCAGCAGGATTGCGAGGTCACAACCTCCCAGCAGTCGGTGCAACAACAACATATTATGTCTTGATGTTTAGGGTCATTTCAAGCATGTTTTGCCTATCTTGAGTGTCTCTTTGCCAAGCACTTGTATTTCATTTCTACTATTGAATATAATAAAATGGCTCAGATGATTTGCTCATGTATTTTATGTGTTGATGTTCACTACATTTTCCAGTTTTATTTTCTATATTCTTGTTTTTCCTATTTTGGAATATTACAGTGGTATCAGAGCATGATCTTGGCTCAGCCTATGGGGCACAACATCTATGAAATGTGAATAAGAATAACCTATTACAACCTAGGAGAAGTGGTATACTAAAAGAGGTCATAATTTTTATTATATAAACAATGAAGAAGACAAGGGAAAAACTCCAATATTAGGAGAAATAGATGAGAAAGAATTTCAAAAGCTTCTTCTCCAAACTATGCACGATATTGCCAAAGAAATCAAGGATATGAGGGTGGAAAGACAAAAGGAAACCCCAAGAGGGTTACAACACAGGGAAATTTCCACAACTACACATCATTGGAGTGAGCAATCGACAGTGTAGCAAGTCTCACAACGTTGCACTATGCCTACCTTCATAGTAGTGGGAAATGGGGCTGGAGGACCCCAAGAGTAGGAGGCTTTCGGTGATTAATTTCTGGAATATGAATCTCAATCTCAAAGGTATAAATAACATCTAAAATTCCAAGATTTATTCCAGATCAAAGATAACAGGAGACCCCATAAAAACAATAGAGGTGCGGGGTACATGCATAACAATGATCTGCAACATACTATGGGTAGATTCTTTCTAACTGCTTTTGATGGGTCATCCAAGTGCACAACCAAGGCTTGAGTGGAAAAATTAGACATACCTCTCCAGTTGAACCAAGTATCAGATATTGAAGCTATTAATATAGCAGCACTGCACCTTGAAGGTGAAGGACATGAATGGTGGTTTCATGGTCTATCTACATTGGGGCATGCAGGTGTAAGTGAATATGTAGAATTCACCCGGAAGTTGGTAGAAATATTTGACCAAAGAGATCTAGAGGCACACTTTGTTGAGCAAGATAAGCTCAAGAATTTTGGAAATCTGGAGACCTCTATCTCTGAATTCCTGAAACTTTTTGTCATGGTGCCAAATCTATCTACAGCTAGAAGAGTATACATGTTCATTAATGGGCTAGCATAGGCTTTACATGGGTTAGTAAATTCCACTAGACCAGCTACGCTCCAAGATTCCATTGAGAGGCATAGGGACTTACAAGATGCTTTTCTAGGGGCAAGAGCTCCATTTCAGAAAAAAACCCACATTTCAGTCAAAGGGGAAATATATGAAGGTTCCTCCCCCAAAATGGAACCAATTCAAAGGACCTATTGGTGATGATGACCAAAGATATATGAGGAGGAGGAAGATTTTCTTCACTTTCCAAGAATCATGGGCCCTAGGGCATCGATGTGCTACCAAAAAGGCACATTATATTGAAGTATTCTCCAATAGTGAAGAGGATCAAGAAGAATAGTTGGAAGGAGATATGGCACCAAGAGGAGATCCACCACCACCAGGAGGAGGAAATGGATCATTGTCTCCAACTGGAGGAGCCCTTGCAGCTTTGCGAGGAGTTCCCAGGTATCTTACATTGAGATTCTGAGGCACAGTTCAGGGGCAGTGGGTGTCGGTATTGATAGAAAATGGGGATACCCACAATTTTATTGATACAAAATTACCACAGAGGAGAGGCATACCCAGAGATGATTTTTAAGGATTCTCAGTTTTGGTTCCGGGAGCTAGAACCATGCCATGTGTAAAGTATGTTCTAGCATTGAATGTAACTTTGGGGAATTACACATAGACAGATCACTTCTTTGTGGTCGATATTACTGAAACCAATGTGACATTGTGTGTACAATGGTTGATCACACTAGGAAAGTTCACCACGAATTGGGATACCTTGGAGATGGAATGGATAGATAAGAAGAGTAATAAGCACCAAATGATCTGGGGCATGGACACCTATCCACCTCAGGTAGAATTAGCACATAGGATGGATAGGAGACATAGAATTGGCAGTAGAACTGCATATGTCAGAGGCAACAGGCAATGGTACACCAGTCCACCTGGATTTGTAGTCTATTCTATACCATAATTATATAGTCTTTGGGGACATTCCACAGGGAAGGCCACTGGACCAAGGTTTTGAACATACTATTGAGTTGGAGGAGTGGATCCAAGCAATGATCAGCACACCCTATAGGTACCCCAAAGCCTACAGGGATGAGATTGAAAGAGCTATTCAGGAGCTCTTGCCTTTAAGATATATCCGACCCAACACCAGTCCTTTCGCTTCTTTTGTGGTCTTGGTGAAGAAGAAGGATGGTACATTGAGGATGTGCATTGACAACAGAGGCTTGAATAAGAAGACAATGAATAAGAGGTAACTGATTCCAAGGATCGATGAAATGATGGATGAGATAAGCGGAGAAAATTTATTTTCAAAGATTGATTTGAGGTCGGGGTACCATTAGATCAAGGTAAGGGATCAGGATATCCCCAAGACTGCATTTAGATGTCATTATGGCCACTTTGAGTTCTTGGTGATACCCCTTGGGCTGACCAATGCTCCGACTAATTTTCAGTCTTGTATGAATCACATCTTCTGTGGTGAGTTGAGAAAATTTGTGTTGGTTTTATTTGATGACATTCTCATCTACAATCGCACATGGGAAGAGCATCTGTAGCATATTGAGATAGCATTATGCATTTTGGAGGAGAAATAATTCTATGCTAAACTCTGCAAATGTGAGTTTGGGATCACAAAGATGCTTTATTTGGGCCACATCATTGGAGTGGATGGAGTAAGGGTCCATGAGGAGAAGATCCACGCAATTCAGGATTGGCCAGACCCAAATAATGTAAAAAAGCTTCGGGGTTTGTAGGCATATTAACCTACTACCAAAATTTTGTCAAATGGTTCTCCCAACTAGCGACACCACTGACAGATCTGACCAAGAAGGGAGCCTTTGGTTGGATAGATACTGCGTAGAGGGCCTTTGATAGAATCAAGGAGGTGATGAGAATTTTCCCGGTGTCGGTATTTCCAGACTTCACCCAACCCTTTGTGCTAGAATGTGATGCTTCAAGGGAGGGAATTAGGGAAGTCTTGATGCACGGGGGCCACCCCATAGCCTTTGAGAGTCAGAAGTTGCTACCACATCTGAGGTTGTATCCCATAAATGACAAGGAAATGTTGGCCATTAGGCATGCATTGGCCAAATTCAAGAAATATCTGGTGGGAAACATATTCTGAGTAAAGACAGATCACAACTGATCTAAAAGCACTATATTATTTTTTTGTGCTAAGTGTATTTTCAGTGATAATACATGCGCATATTTATCTCCATAGTTTTCTTAAGTATTGATGATTTTAACCATGAAATTTAAGTGATTTTAGTGAATTACATGCATGAAATAAGAGAAAATAACACTGAAAAATAGTGTATAACAGAGAAATGAAACCACACATAACATTTACACAATAGACATGATGAATGATTTCACCCCTCCTAGGCTACATCTATTGGTCCAGCTCCCAATGACATGTCCATATTTTATTAAGCTTAGAATTTTGCAAATACATGTGTTTATATGCCTCTAATGGTTGTTTTCTCTGCACCAACGGCTCCAAAATGCTCCAATTAGTCTAGGTAGACTCCTGTTTCACCCAAATTGGTTGAAAATTGACCCTCCTAGCCTTTTTCCCAATAACCCCTAAAAATCCTACATTGAATGTGGAGAACTATACTTATATGCAGTTAAAAATGGAAAATTTCCAAAATGTTGGAGTTGCGCTATAGTAACTGCCAGTCCTAACCATAAAGGCCATGGTTAAGGGGAGGGGGTGGCCATAAGCCAACCCCAAAAAACCCCACGATCATTAAACCTCATAGTGTAACTCGTGCCAAAAAATGTGGTTATAGTTTTGAACTGTAGTTGAACGCGGAGTTATCTAACCGCCCAAAAATAGCTGCCAAGACAACCATCACAATGTGATAAGGTTTGCGTTGGAGTTTAATGTTTGAAACTGTCAGTGAAGACTTTTTTGTCACAGTTCGTTGTTGCATGTGACCAAAAACATTGGACCACCAGTGAGTTGGGACCGCCGACGGTCCCTGCCCCCCATATGCAAAAGTTTAAGACTATAAATGTTGTCGAGGTTCTATATTGGTTAAGTCACATGTTCTAGTGGAGTTGGTGGAGTCCTTCACATGTAGGATGGAGGTCACGGGGTTGAATCCATCAGACCTCATAAAATTTTAAACCACCATCCAGGGGACATGTGGCGGCTTTAGGCCTGGCCACATGTCACCCTCCAATTGGACACTAAAACCAAACGTAAAACCTCCATCGAATCAAAATGCGCCACCTTTCAACTTCCAATTGACTAGAGAAAATGGAATATTCTTTGGAATATTCCTATTTTTGTTGGCTATGCACCTCATGCTGACTGGGCATCCCAGTCAAACATGTCGCAAATTTAGCTGTTTGGGAAATCGAGCAGAACGTGATATATCCCTCATACAACATCCGTTTTTCGAACCGTTCACGGTGCTAGAATCAGAACGATGAGATATACCTAGTCTCTCCAGTTTTGAGTACTTTAAATTTTGAGTAAAATTTATGAACTCTTGATCAACAAAAGTCTTCAGTATTTTCTTGAGCAGAAGCAGCTGCATGAGAGGCAACAAAAATGGGTTAGCCAAATCTAGGCATATGACTTTGACATTGAATATGTCAGAGGGAAGAGAAATGTGGTAGCAGATGCCTTATCACAGAGGCCAGCAGCGCTATCCTCTACGAGTGTGGATTCACATTGGAAAGCCCAACTATTGGTGGAGTATTCCAAAGGCTGTTTCATATGTGATATACTAGATGGGAAGGTGACCGATGAGAGGTATAGAGTGATGGATGAGATCACATACTACCAGGACCAGATCTTCTTGACTATAGATTCTAAGATCAAGGAGAAAATTTTGCATGCATCATATGAGTCACCATTCTTAGGCCATCAAGGTTTCACAAACACATATCGGGCCATCAGGGAGAGATTCTCATGGAAGGGTATCAAGAAGGATGTGCTCTAGCATATCAGGGAGTGCATATTTTTCCAGAAGAATAAAGGGGAAAATGACCATCCTTTAGGGTTGTTACAGCCACTAACTATTCTAGAGGGGAAATGGGAGAGCATTTCTATGGACTTCATTATTGGTTTGCTAGCAGTATAGGGCAAGGATTGTATCTTTGTGGTCATTGATTTACTAACAACATATTCACATTTCTTTGCAATCTATTCATGGTACACTGGTTCACAAGTGGCTGAGACTTTCTTTAGAGATGTTTTTAGACTTCATGGTCTTCCTAAGACCATAGTCAGTGATAAAGATAGTCGCTTCATGGGTGGCTTTTGGAAGGAGCTTTTCTGTTTGGTGGGTAATTATTTGAAACCGAGTACTATTTATCCCCCCTAAACAGATAGATAGATAGAGATAGTAAAAAAGTGGTTGGAAAGCTACTTGCTAAACTATGTTTTGGGGCAACAGAGAGCATGGTTGCGCTGGCTCCACTTGGGAGAATATTGCTACAATACAACATTTCATATGTTGATCGATATGTCTCCATTTTGGGCTTTATATGGTTATTATTCTTAATCATTTTTTGATGTGATGTTTGGGTAATGTAAGGCTCCTAGAGCCAAAGAGTGGATCCAAGAGAGTCACGATATACTTTGTTCTCTTAAGGACAACATTCCTACAACCCAAAATCACTAGAAGTTATATGCAGACCATGCTTGGGTGGAGAGATAGTTTGAGGTGGATGATTTGGTATATCTCTGTCTTCAGCCTTACAATAAATCTACGCTGAAGGAGAAGGGGGTTGAGAAACTTAAGCCCCGTTTATATGGGCTGATATGTCATGTTGCAGAAGTAGCATATGAGTTGAAGCTTCCCAATGGGAGTAATATCCACAACATTTTTCATGTCTCATTCCTCAAGAGGGACATTGGACAACATGTAGTTGCCACTATGGATCTCCCACCTATTGATGATGAGGGCCATGTGGTATTACAATTGGAAGTTATATTGGATACATGGGAGAGGCATCTAAGGAACATGGTGATCAATGAATATCTGGTTCAATGGAGGAAGCTTCTGAATGAGGATGCTAATTGGGAAGGAGAGAATATTTTGCAGCATCCATCCCTTCAGTTTCTTGAGGACAAGCAACATTTGAGAGGGGAGGACTATAATATTCCTAATTATCTTTTAGCTAGTTAGAATATTAAATTTTTTTTTGTCAATAAGATAGATGAAAAAGAGGGTGGAGGGACCCATAAATCTCTTAAGTATGAATAAAACCACTTCTAATGTGAATGTGGATCAATGCATCTAGATAGTATCGATATGATGAACCACTCCTTGGCGTGATTGTGGTTCAATGCATGTGGATGGGGTCAATTTGACTAAATCAACAACGCAGTCATGGAGGTAGTGGAGATAGTGGAGGACAACGCAGTCATAATCGCGGAGAGTATCCATGAGAGTAGCATCATTATTGTGTGGGGCCAAGGGGGTGAGGACTCACAAAGATCATTTTGAATATTTTTTATGTATTTTATTTTATGACTTTCTACACCCTTCATATGTTTAGCTAAGTCCGCTATGTTGTTTAGCACAAGTGTGTTTCTGAGCAAAAATCTCACCTTCATCCTCCGGGGACTTTGAGTGCCCACTCAGGAGAGATTTTTTGAGTTGCATTTCATCATCCGACATCATCCAAATATTCAACCCTTATCAGCAGCACAGTCTCCTTAGAGAATTTTACAATTCATGAAGGTAGATCTAGTGGAGGGGTCATAACCCCAGTTTTTGAGCTTATCATCTAGTGAGGGGATCAAATCTTCATCCAGAAATTCAGTGGGGAGGAGTAGCAAAAATTTTCTCACCAAATCAGCCACCTCCCAATAGTCTTCCAGCTGCAATGCGTAATTTAGCCCTAGGGCTGCATTTTTCATTATTTTCATTTCTAGAAACCCTTTCCAGGTTATCTTGGAATTGTGCTAGAAATCCCAGATCTCTGATCCCAACATTTTCTGAGCACCCCATTATTAGATCTGTGTATTCCTAGTTTCCAACAATAGTATTCTCCAACAGGATTGCACAGTCACAACCTCCCAGCATTTGGTGCATCAACAACATATTATGTCATGATGTTAGGATCGTTTCAGGCTTGTTTTGCCTAGCTTGAGTGTCTCTTTTCTCAAGCACTTGTACTTCATTTCTGCTATTGAATACAATAAAATGGCTCAGCTAATTTGTTCATGTATTTGATTTGTTGATGTTTATTTCATTTTCCAGTTTATGTTCTATATTCCTATTTTTCCTATTTTGGAATATTACAAAAAATTACCATATTTTATCTAGTTTTACTATAGAAATGACAAATCACAACTAAAATAACCAAATAAAACACTGGAATAACATAAATTGTTATACCTCTTTAATGGAAGCAATGTTGAAATTCATCTTCAAGGGAAAAACCTCCAACCGGGTAGAGCTTTGATTAAAAATAAATTCACAAGAAATCTCATTACATAACTTATACTTCTCTATATAGTACCATATACCTCCTAGGAGGATCCTAGATAAGGATATTTCTAATGGCTTTAACTTTATGGTAATCCTTCTTACAATTATTTATTTCACACCACTACACATGCCATATTTACTGGCGATGTCCTCCATACATAACAACCAATCCTATAGAGTTAGTGAGAGTAGTGATGGTTGATTTAGTTTTCTTTCTAATTACTCAGAGAAGTGACCAAAATATCAACACACTAGTTATCAATCTAATGTTAAATTTCACACTTCTCTATGTTGTTTCAATTACTTTTAGCCCAATTAAATTCTTCAATTAGAAATATTTTCAATAAAAATTAATATTTCGAATCATCAACAATAATATAAGGTAGAACAGTAAATGAAATGACAAAGGAGACAATAAACACATCAACAATAGACACCAGATTTGGTCAAAGACCAGGGGAAAACCCACTATGGTGAAAACCCTTCGAAATTATTCTTCTTATTAGATTGTCATAAAATGCTCAGAAGAGAGTACAATGATCCTAATACAAAATAATTAGATAAATAAACCTAAAAAACATTCATAAATATGTTCCCAGCATAAATCCACACCATAGACAATTTTTCCTATTTGCTTTCAACTGTGGTCAATTGTAGTCAAATGTCAAAATTTAGCCCTAGATCCCAACCAAAAAGAGAAAGAAGGACGTGTGTGGTTGAGACATTTCAACCACACTATTCAGCCTGCAATCTTGTGGTTATATCTGAAATATTAGTGTGACAGGCCTGCAGTTGTGACCCAAAAGCCTATAACATGTGTGGGCTTCAGACCCTGTAATCTTGGACATGTATGAACCAAATTTATCAACCCAACCTCAAACTTGTGTGAACCAATCAATGAATAAGAGAAGAATAAGATGCTTGTTGATGTCCAAATGAGATTTAGGTCTCTTGTACTTATAGGCTTCCAAGGGTGTCCATTTTCCTGTTAGCGTTGACCTGATCAAATGTGCACATGTGGGATTTTCTTGAAAGTACACTTTACCTTGTCCAAATTGAGTGCTTCAATATTCAAAAATGGTTCTCTCAAAAAGAGGAATATAGTCCCATGGTTTGAATTTTTCACTAAGCCTCCAAATTAATTCTCCCTCTTAGCTAGGGAGAAATTCCAACTACATCATGTAATAATCATGCGTATCATGTTGTTATATCATGTCCCATCTTGCTCAACTCTATCTGCTGAAACATTCTCGAATCTAAAGAAGAAGAATCATCATGGAGAATCAAATACCACCCTCTATAACTTTATTGGTCACATCTCAATCTAAAACAATATGAGGGAGCACATCTCAACCTGTAAATACATCGGGGAGCACATATCAACCTATAATCTCATGGGGGAGTGAAACATCTTCTACCCCATATTGAGCAATAGGAGTTATAGGGGAGAAAATCTCAACCCCTCCCATTTCCCATTTATCTTCCCAAAAATGATGGTCAAGATTCATGTCCTGCATTAGAATCGGCTTGGGTTGCACACCTCTAATCCGGTGATCAAAATTTAGCTCGAAAATGAAATTTCCAAGAATATTTCAAAATTGACATTAATTCGTATTATTTGTTGTTATGATTCCAATGACACATGTTTCACCTCAGTCTGATGTTGCATGAAAATTTTATGATTTTTTGATCATTTGTCCCAACAACTAAAAGATTAATAGGGTTGTTGAATGGTTTTTTGACTAGGCAGCCGTACCACTAACATCAACATGTCTACTATGTAGGTATGGACCAATGAGGATCCCTCAAGTAACAACCTCATAAAGGGTAGGATGGATTGATTTCATTGGCTCAATTTTGAAGTGGTGGACCAATGAGGGTATGCCACATGGCACATCGTGGTTGGCCCAATTTTTTTAAGGGTTCGAATGGCTTTGGAAGGCCTTGAACCCCCAACTTGCAGTTCAACACTCCAACGCTCTACCAATCCTCTTTTGCGGTGGTTCTTACCCCTATATGGAGCCAATGCTATTTAAATTTTATATTGGCACATTTTGGGAGGAGGGGTCAGGCGGTCAGCCCTGACCCCCGGTCACCTGCCACCACATAACCTTGGCACCAACGAAGTGGGGCTTGGGGCCTATCCTAACAGCTAGTCATAGATATTCCACAAGACCTCAAGTAGAGCCAAAGTATAGCACTGATGGGAAAGGGGTTTGGTACCAGCCCTGGCCGCTAGTCACAAGGACTTGCACATGAGTGTGGCACAATGCAACCAGCAGGGAGAAAATTTTTAGTGTTGGCTATGGGAATATGGGCACTCATATAGCCAAGCAATAAGGAGAACATGTGCTCCGAGGGGGGCGAGTGGGAGGGAGGGCACTGGTGGTTAGCCTCGATTCCTGTCCATATCACGTCGATAAGACCAACAAATTGATGTTTAAGGGGTCTCAACCAACGAGGGTGGGTGGTTAGCCCTGACCCCTGGCCGCATGGCTCTATGTGGCTATATTTTTCCATGCATAAGTGTTATTGGATGTTTTAACTGTCTAAAAAATTTCACCTTTGGTGAGTGAATTTGTCACCTTTGTAGTGGAAAACAGGGTGGATTTGTAACTCTATTAGACAATTTATCCAGTTTGTAAGACGAATAATAGAAAAACTTGGTTGGAGCTTGTTCGAGCCATAACTTGATGATTTTTTGGCCTTTTGGAGCTCAAGAAAACTCCAGATAGGGGTTTTTTGACATTCTGGATCCAATGGAGACCTCTATTTTCTGATTGGAGCATATCTAAAGATATTTTTTTACAATTTTGAGTCCATGGGTGTCATGAACAATCAATGTTTTGGAGCATTTATAGAATATTTTTGAGCATGGAGATGACCTTGTAGGGTTTTTCTTTCCTTCATATGTTTACTGTAGTAGTTGTGACTTATTTATTCAGCTCATGTTTAACTTTTGTCACTACGTCTTGTTGAGGAAAGCTCTCTTTTTGTACTTCAATATGGAATTGTAGTACTTGTATGCTCATGTATGCTCATTTTCAAATGGAGTACATGGTCTTTCAAAGGAGAATCCTATTCTTGCTGATGGTTTCATGATTGACTGTAGGTTTTCATTCTTTATAGAGTGAGAGTTCTTTGCTGTAGAACATTTCCTTGAAGGGGAAACAAGCCACTTGTTTTTTCAGCAAATTTTATGTACTCTTTTACATTGAATATACAGAGTGATTTGTCTGTGTTAGCAGGCTCCAAGATGTAGCCCAGGAGGGGTGAACTCCATCACTAAATTATTTTGTGTTGCTCTTCATGACTGACTTTATGAGTTATGTGATGATATGTTACTTCTTTAAAGTTCACATGTAAAAATAACTCATAACCCTTGAAGGGACCTTTAAAAAACATGTTTTGTCATAAGATCCATTTTTCTTGTAAAGTGCGAGAGGGTGATCATTTTTAGGAAGAAATTCTCCTCCATTTTTAGATCAAGTGGTATTGGAGTTGGTTCTGACAAGGTTGCAAGAAAGAGTAAGAAGAGTCTCCAAGAGCTAGAGGAGATGAATTTGTCTCTTTGAATGGATAATATTTAATTGAGAAGAATGCTTGAAATTGCTAAAGAGGAGAAGATGCATATGCACCTTTATTTATAGCATGTGCTTGAGGAAAAGTTGATGAGATTTCCACTCCAGTGAACGCAAAGGATACCTCCAAAGCGAATCCAATTTGTGGTCATGGTTCAAACAAAGGTTATGGACCCTATGTTGAGAATGATGCATGTGACTTTTGTCAGCATCTCAAAGATTTTCATCATAAACATAGTTACTGATCAAATGGGGACTATTACCTCAAATCGAGAACTCCAGCCCAAAAAAACTCCAAAAACATGAAAAAACAACCCAAAAATGAAAAATGTGTCTTTGAGAATGCATTGTTTTTTCTTTAGGGTCAAATTTCAACATTTTTTTAAATTATGCTAAAAACCAATTTTTTTCTTGAAAAAAGTATTGAAAAACACCCTCAAAACAAAAAGTGTTGATGGTGGAATAACATCACCAATTTTTTGTGTGAAAAAAATAGCTTGGAAACAAAAGGTGTTGATGCTAGAATAACGTTGCTAATTTTTTCTATCCAAAATGTAGCCTAAAAACAAAAAGTGTTGTTGCTGGAATAACATCATCAATTTTTTTTGTGCAAAAAACACCTTGAAAATGAAAAATGTTAATGTTGGAATCACGTCTTTTTCTTTTCGAGGTAAATTGTCAACAATTTTTAATAATGACATTAAAGATAAAATATCACGACACTGAAAAACCTTAAAATTGCAATGATAAACACGACATTAAAGATAAAATATCAAAAGTCTTAAAATTGCAACAATTTTTATGCATTGGAGATAGTGGAGGACAACACAGTCATAATGGAAGAGAGTAGCCATGAGAGTAGAATAATTATCATGTGGGGAAAATGGGGTGAGGGCTCACAAATCATATAAGGAAGGGGATGGAAGGCATATATTATAGCATCATAAATATTTTTTGTGTATTTTCTTTTATGACTTTCTGCACGGTTTAGTTGTTTAGTGAAGTCAGTTGTGTTGTTTAGCACAAGGGTGTTTCCGAGCAGAAATACCACCCTCATCCTCGGGGGACTTTGAGTGCCCAATTAGGAGAGGTTATTTGAGATTTATTTCATCATTCAACATCTGGCCGATATTCAACCCTATCAGCAATGCAGTCTCCTTTAGGAATTACGTAATCCATGAGGGAAGATCTAGTGGAGGGATCATAACCCCAGTTTTTGAGCTTGTCATCTTGTGAGGGGAGGAGCCCTTCATCCAAAAAGTAAATGGGGAGGATTAGAAGCAATTTCCTCGTCAAATCAGCCACCTCCCAGTAGTCTCCGAGCTGCAGTGCGTAATTCATCCCTAAGTCTACATTTTTCATTATTGTCATTTCTGGAAACCCTTTCTGGGTTATCTTGCAATTGTGCTAGAAAGCCCATATCTCTAGTCCAGGGATTTTCTGAGAACCCCATCAGCAGAGATATGCATTCCTAGTTTCCAGAAATAATATTCTCCAGCAGGATTGCGTGGTCACAACCTCCCAGCAGTTGGTGCAACAACAACATATTATGTCTTGATGTTTAGGGTCATTTCAAGCCTGTTTTGCCTATCTTGAGTGTCTCTTTATTAAGAACTTGTATTTCATTTCTACTATTTCATATAATAAAATGGATCATATGATTTTCTCATGTATTTTATGTGTTGATGTTCACTACATTTTCCAGTTTTATTTTCTATATTCCTATTTTTCCTATTTTGGAATATTACAGTGGTATCATAGCATGATCTTGGCTCAGCCTATGGGGCACAACATCTATGAAATGTGAATAAGAATAACCTATTACAACCTAGGAGAAGGGTTATACTAAAAGAGGTCATAATTTTGATTATATAAACAACGAAGAAGACAAGGGAAAAACTCCAATATCAGGAGAAATGGATGAGAAAGAGTTTCCAAAGCTTCTTCTCCAAACTATGCAGGGTATTGCCAAAGAAATCAAGGATATGAGGGTGGAAAGACAAAAGGAAACCCCAAGAGGGTTACAACACAGGGAAATTTCCACAACTACACATCATTGGAGTGAGAAATCAACAGTGTAGCAAGTCTCACAACGTTGCACCATGCCTACCTTCCTAGTAGTGGGAAATGGGGCTGGAGGACCCCAAGAGTAGGAGGCTCTTGGTGATTACTTTTTGGAATATGAATCTCAATCTCAAAGGTATAAATAACATCTAAAATTCCAAGAGTTATTCCAGATCAAAGATAACAGGAGACCCCATAAAACAATAGAGGAGCAAGGTACATGCATAACAATGATCTGCAACGTACTATGGGTAGATTCTTTCTGACTACTTTTGATGGGTCATCCAAGTGTACAGCCAAGGCTTGAGTGGAAAAATTAGACATATATCTCCAGTTGAACCAAGTATCAGAGATTTAAGCTATTAAGATAGTAGCACTGCACCTTGAAGGTGAAGGACATGAATGGTGGTTTCATGGTCTATCTACATTAGGGCATGCAGGTGTAAGTGAATATGTAGAATTCACCTGGAATTTGGTAGAAATATTTGACCGAAGAGATCTAGAGGCACACTTTGTTGAGCAAGATAAACTCAAGCAGTTTGGAAATCCGGAGACCTCTATCTCTGAATTCCTGAAACTTTTTGTCATGGTGCCAAATCTGTCTACAACTAGAAGAGTATACATGTTCATTGATGGGCTAGCAGAGGCTTTACATGGGTTAGTAAATTCCACTAGACTAGCTACGCTCCAAGATTCCATTGAGAGGGATAGGGACTTACAAGATGCTTTTCCAGGGGCAAGAGCTCCATTTCAAAAAAAACCCACATTTCAGTCAAAGGGGAAATATATGAAGGTTCCTCCCCCAAAATGGAACCAATTCAAAGGACCTCTTGGTGATGATGACCAAAGATATATGAGGAGGAGGAAGCTTTTCTTCACTTTCCAAGAATCATGGGCCCCAGGGCATCGGTGTGCTACCAAAAAGGTGCATTATATTGAAGTATTCTCCAATAGTGAAGAGGATCAAGAAGAATAGTTGGAAGGAGATACCAGCGCTATGGCACCAAGAGGAGATCCACCACCACCAGGAGGAGGAAATGGATCATTGTCTCCAACTGGAGGATGCCTTGCAGCTTTGCGAGGAGTTCCCAGGTATCTTACATTGAGAGTCCGAGGCAGACTTCAGGGGCAGTGGGTGTCGGTATTGATAGACAATGGGGCTACCCACAATTTTATTGATACAAAATTACCACATAGGAGAGGCATACCCAGAGATGATTTTTAAGGATTCTCAGTTTTGGTTCCGGGAGCTAGAACCATGCCATGTGTAAAGTATGTTCTGGCATTGAATGTAAATTTTGGGAATTACACATAGACGGATCTCTTCTTTGTGGTTGATATTACTGAAACCAATGTGACATTGTGTGTACAGTGGTTGATCACACTAGGAAAGTTCACCACGAATTGGGATAACTTAGAGATGGAATGGATAGATAAGAAGAGTGATAAGCACCAAATGATCTGGGGCATGGACACCTATCCACCTTAGGTAGAATTAGCACATAGGATGGATAGGAGACATAGAATTGGCAGTAGAACTGCATATGTCAGAGGAAACAGGCAATGGTACACCAGTCCACCTGGATTTGTAGTCTATTCTATACCATAATTATATAGTCTTTGGGGACATTCCACAGGGAAGGCCACTGGACCAAGGGTTTGAACATACTATTGAGTTGGAGGAGTGGATCCAAGCAATGATCAGCACACCCTATAGGTACCCCAAAGCCTACAGGGATGAGATTGAAAGAGCTATTTAGGAGCTCTTGGCTTTAGGACATATCTGACCTAGCACCAATCCTTTCGCTTCTTTTGTGGTCTTGGTGAAGAAGAAGGATGGTACATTGAGGATGTGCATTGACAACAGAGGCTTGAATAAGAAGACAATGAATAAGAGGTAACTGATTCCCAGGATTGATGAGATGATGGATGAGATAAGGGGATCAAAGTTATTTTCAAAGATTGATTTGAGGTCGGGGTACCATTAGGTCAAGGTAAGGGATCAGGATATCCCCAAGACTGCATTTAGATGTCATTATGGCCACTTTGATTTCTTGGTGATGCCCCTTGGGCTGACCAATGCTCCGACTAATTTTCAGTCTTGTATGAACCACATCTTCCATGGTGAGTTGAGAAAATTTGTGTTGGTTTTATTTGATGACATTCTCATCTACAATCGCACATGGGAAGAGCATCTGTAGCATATTCAGACAGAATTATGCATTTTGGAGGAGAAATAATTCTAGGCTAAACTCTCCAAATGTGAGTTTGGGATCACAAAGATGCTTTATTTGGGCCACATCATTGGAGTGGATGGAGTAAGGGTCCATGAGGAGAAGATCCATGCAATTCGGGATTGGCCAGACCCAAATAATGTAAAAAAGCTTCGGGGTTTGTAGGCATATTAACCTACTACCAAAATTTTGTCAAATGGTTCTCCCAACTAGCAACACCACTGACAGATCTGACCAAGAAGGGAGCCTTTGGTTGGATAGATACTGCGTAGAGGGCCTTTGATAGAATCAAGGAGGTGATGAGAATTTTCCCGGTGTCGGTATTTCCATACTTCACCCAACCCTTTGTGCTAGAATGTGATGCTTCAAGGGAGTGAATTAGGGAAGTCTTGATGCACGGGGGCCACCCCATAGCCTTTGAGAGTCAGAATTTGCTGCCACATCTGAGGTTGTATCCCATATATGACAAGGAAATGTTGGCCATTAGGCATGCATTGGCCAAATTCAAGAAATATCTGGTGGGAAACATATTCCGAGTAAAGACAGATCACAACTGATCTGAAAGGACTGTATTATTTTGTTGTGCTAAGTGTCTTTTCAGTGATAATACATGCGCATATTTGTCTCCATAGTTTTCTTAAGTATTGAGGATTTTAACCATGAAATTTAAGTGATTTTAGTGAATTACATGCATGAAATAAGAGAAAATAACACTGAACAATAGTGTATAATAGAGAAATGAAGCCACACATAACATTTACACAATAGACATGGTGAAGAATTTCACCCCTCCTAGGCTACATCTGTTGGTCCAGCTCCCAATGACATGTCCATATTTTATTAAGCTTAGAATTTTGCAAATACATGTGTTTATAGGCCTCTAATGGTTTTTTTGTCTGCATCAACAGCTCCATAATGCTCCAATTAGTCTAGGTAGACTCCTTTTTCACCCAAATTGGTTGAAAATTGACCCTCCTAGCCTTTTTCCCAATAACCCCTAAAAATCCTACACTGAATGTGGAGAACTATACTTATATGCAGTCAAAAATGGAAAATTTCCAAAATGTTGGAGTTGTGCTACAGTAACTGCCAGTCCTAACCATAAAGGCCACGATTAAGGGGAGGGGGTGGCCATATGCCAACCCCCAAAAACCCCACGATCATTAAACCTTGTAGTGGAACTCGTGCCAAAAAATGTGGTTACAGTTGTGAACTGTAGTTGAACGCGGAGTTATCTAACCGCGTAGAGATAGCTGCTAAGACAACCATCGCAATGTGATAAGGTTTGTGTTGGAGTTTAATGTTTGAAACTGTCGGTGAAGAGTTTTTTTTCGCAGTTCGTTGTTGCATGTGACCAAAAACATTGGACCACCAGTGAGTTGGGACCGCCAACAGTCCCTACCCCCCATATGCAAAATTTTAAGACTATAAATGTTGTCGAGGTTCTATATTGGTTAAGTCACATGTTCTAGCGGAGTTGGTGGAGTCCTTCACATGTAGGATGGAGGTCACGGGGTTGAATCCCTCGGACCTCATAAAATTTTAAACCACCATCCAGGGGAAATGTGACGGCTTTAGGCCTGGCCACATGTCACCCTCCAATTGGACACTAAAACCAAACGTAAAACCTCCATCAAATCAAAATGCGCCACTTTTCAGCTTCCAATTGACTAGAGAAAATGGAATATTCTTAGGAATATTCCTTTTTTTGTTGGCTATGCACCTCATACTGACTGGGCATCCCAGTCAATGCTGTCGCAAATTTAGCTGTTTGGGAAATCGAGCAGAATGTGATATATCCCTCATACAACATCCGTTTTTCGAACCATTCATGGTGCCAGAATCATAAATATGAGATATAGCTAGTCGCTCCAGTTTTGAGCACTTTAAATTTTGAGTAAAATTTATGAACTCTTGATCAACAAAAGTCTTCAGTATTTTCTTGAGCAGAAGCAGCTGCATGAGAGGCAACAAAAATGGGTTAGCCAAATCTAGGCATATGACTTTGACATTTAATATGTCAGAGGGAAGAGAAATGTGGTAGAAGATGCCCTATCACAGAGGCCAGCAGTGCTATCCTCTATGAGTGTGGATTCACATTGGAAAGCCCAACTATTGGTGGAATATTCCAAAGGTTGCTTCACATGTGAGATACTAGATGGGAAGGTGACCGATGAGAGGTATAGAGTGATGAATGAGATCATATACTACCAGGAATAGCTCTTCTTGACTATAGATTCTAAGATCAAGGAGAAAATTTTGCATGCATCATATGAGTCACCATTCTTAGGCCATCAAGGTTTCACAAACACATATCGGGCCATCAGGGAGAGATTCTCATGGAAGGGTATCAAGAAGGATGTGCTCCAGCATATTAGGGAGTGCATATTTTTCCAGAAGAATAAAGGGGAAAATGACCATCCTTTAGGGTTGTTACAACAACTTCCTATTCTAGAGGGGAAATGGGAGAGAATTTCTATGGACTTCATTATTGGTTTTCTAGTAGTATAGGGCAAGGATTGTATCTTTGTGGTCGTTTATTGACTAACAAGATATTCACATTTCTCTGCAATCTATTCATGGTACACTCGTTCACAAGTGGCCAAGATTTTCTTTAGAGATGTTTTTAGACTTCATGGTCTTCCTAAGACCATAGTCAGTGATAAAGATAGTCGCTTCATGGGTGGCTTTTGGAAAAAGATTTTCCGTTTGGTGGGTAATGAGTTGACACCGAGTACTATTTATCCCCCCTAAACAAATAAGTAGATAGAGATAGTAAAAAAGTGGTTGGAAAGCTACTTGCTAAACTATGTTTTGGGGCAACAGAGAGCATGGTTGCACTGGCTCCACTTGGGAGAATATTGCTACAATACAACATTTCATATGTCGATCGATATGTCTCCATTTTGGGCTTTATATGGTTATGATTCTTAATCATTTTTTGATGTGATGTTTGGGTAATGTAAGGCTCCTAGAGCCAAAGAGTGGATCCAAGAGAGTCACGATATATTTTTTTCTCTTAAGGACAACATTCCTACAACCCAAAATCACTAGAAGTTATATGCAGACCGTGCTTGGGTGGAGAGATAGTTTGAGGTGGATGATTTGGTCTATCTACATCTTCAGCCTTACAATAAATCTACGCAGAAGGAGAAGGGGGTTGAGAAACTTAAGCCCCGTTTCTATGGGCCATATAGGGTGATCTGTCATGTTGCGGAAGTATCATATGAGTTGAAGCTTCCCAATGGGAGTAATATCCACAACATTTTTCATGTCTCATTCCTCAAGAGGGACATTGGAAAACATGTAATTGCCACTATGGATCTCCCACCTATTGATGATTAGGGCCATGTGGTCTTACAATTGGAAGTTATATTGGATACATGGGATAGGCATCTAAGGAACATGGTGATCAATGAATATCTGGTTCAATGGAGGAATCTTCCGAATGAGGATGCTACTTGGGAAGGAGAGAAGATTTTGCAGCATCCATCCCTTCAGTTTCTTGAGGACAAGCAACATTTGAGAGGGGAGGACTATAATATTCCTAATTATCTTTTAGCCAGTTAGAATATTAATTTTTTTTTTTGTCAATAAGATAGTTGAAAAAGAGGGTGGAGGGACCCATAAATCTCTTAAGTATGAATAAAACCACCTCTAATGTGAATGTGGATCAATGCATCTAGATAGGATCGATATGATGAACCACTCCTTGGTGTGAATGTGGTTCAATGCATGTGGATGGGGCCAATTTGACTAAATCAACAACGCAATCATGGAGGTAGTGGAGATAGTGGAGGACAACGCAGTCATAATCGAGGAGAGTATCCATGAGAGTAGCATCATTATTGTGTCGGGCCAAGGGGGTGAGGACTCACAAAGCATATAAGGAAGGGAATGGTAGCCATAAAGATCATTTTTAACATTTTTTATGTATTGTCTTTTATGACTTTATACACCCTTCATATGTTTAGCAAAGTCTGCTATGTTGTTTAGCACAAGGGTGTTTCTGAGCAAAAATCTCACCTTCATCCTCCGGGGACTTTGAGTGCCCACTAAGGAGAGGTTCTTTGAGTTGCATTTCATCATCCGATGTCATCCCAATATTCAACCCCTATCAGTAGTGCAGTCTCCTTAGAGAATTTTACAATTCATGAAGGCAGATCTAGTGGAGGGGTCATAACCCCAGTTTTTGAGCTTATCATCTAGTGAGGGGATCAAATATTCATCCGGAAATTCAGTGGGGAGGAGTAGCGAAAATTTTCTCATCAAATCAGCCACCTCCCAGTAGTCTCCCAGCTTCAATGCGTAATTTAGCCCTAGGGCTACATTTTTCATTATTGTCATTTCTGGAAACCCTTTCCGGGTTATCTTGGAATTGTGCTAGAAATCCCAGATCTCTGATCCCAACATTTTCTTAGCACCCCATTATTAGATATGCATATTCCTAGTTTCCAGCAACAGTATTCTCCAACAGGATTGCACAGTCACAACCTCCCAACATTTGGTGCATCAACAACATATTATGTCATGATGTTAGGATCATTTCAGGCTTGTTTTTCCTAGCTTGAGTGTCTTTTTCTCAAGCACTTGAACTTCATTTCTGCTATTGAATACAATAAAATGGCTTAGCTAATCTGTTCATGTATTTGATTTTTTGATGTTTATTGCATTTTCTAGTTTATGTTCTATATTCCTATTTTTCCTATTTTGGAATATTACAAAAAATTACCATATTTTATCTAGTTTTACTATAGAAATGAAAAATCACAACTAAAATAACCAAATAAGACACTGGAATAACATAAATTGTTATACCTCTTTAATGGAAGCAATGTTGAAATTCATCTTCAAGGGAAAAAACTCCAATCGAGTAGAGCTTTGATTAAAAATAAATTCACAAGAAATCTCATTACATAACTTATACTTCTCTATATAGTACCATATACCTCCTAGGAGGATCCTAGATAAGGATATTTCTAGTGGCTTTAACTTTATGGTAATCCTTCTTAAAAATATTTATTTCACACCACTACACATGCCATATTTACTGGCAATGGCGTCCATACATAACAACCAATCCTATAGATTTAGTGAGAGTAGTGATGGTTGATTTAGTTTTCTTTCCAATTACTTAGAGAAGTGACCAAAATATCTACACACTAGTTATCAATCAAGTGTTAAATTTCACACTTCTCTATGTTGTTTCAACTACTTTTAGCCCAATTAAATTCTTCAATTAGCAATATTTTCAATAAAAATTAATATTTCGAATCATCAACAATTATATAAGGTAGAACAGTAAATTAAATGACAAAGGAGACAATAAACACATCGACAATAGACACCAGATTTAGTCAAAGACTAGGGGAAAACCCTTTGAAATTATTCTTCTTATTATATTGTCATAAAATGCTCAGAAGAGAGTACAATGATCTTAATAAAAAATCATTAGATAAATAAACCTAAAAAACATTCATAAATATGTTCCCAGCATGAATCCACACCATAGAAAAATTTTCCTATTTGCGTTCAACTGTGGTCAATTGTAGTCAAATGTCAAAATTTAGCCCTAGATCCCAACCAAACAGAGAAATAAGGATGTGTGTGGTTGAGACATTTCAACCACACTGTTCAGCCTGCAATCTTGTGGTTATATCTGAAATATTAGTGTGACAAGCCTGCAGTTGTGACCCAAAAGCCTAGAACATGTGTGGGCTTCAGACCCTGTAATCTTGGACATGTACGAACCAAATTTATCAACCCAACCTCAAACTTGTGTGAACCAATCAATGAATAAGAGAAGAATAATATTCTTGTTGATGTCCAAATGAGCTTTAGGTATCTTGTACTTATAGGCTTCCAAGGGTGTCCATTTTCCTATTAGGGTTGACCTGATCAAATGTGCACATGTGGGATTTTCTTGAAAGTACACTTTACCTTGTCCAAATTGAGTGCTTCAATATTCAAAAATGGTTCTCTCAATAGTCTCATGGTTTGAATTTTTCACTAAGCCTCCAAATTAATTCTCCCTCTTAGCTAGGGAGAAATTCCAACTACATCATGTAATAATCATGTGTATCATGTCGTTATATCACGTCCCATCTTGCTCAACTCTATCTGCTAAAAAATTCTCGAATCTAAAGAAGAAGAATCATCATGGAGAATCAAATACCACCCTCTATAATGTTATTCGTCACATCTCAATCTGAAACAATATGAGGGAGCACATCTCAACCTGAAAATACATCGGGGAGCACATATCAACCTATAATCTCATGGGGGAGAGAAACATCTTCTACCCCATATTGAGCAATAGGAGTTATAGGGGAGAACATCTCAACCCATCCCATTTCCCATTTATCTTCCCAAAAATGATGGTCAAGAGTCATGTCTTGCATCAGAATCAGCTTGGGTTGCACACCTCTAATCCGGTGATCAAAATTTAGCTCAAAAATGAAATTTCCCATAATATTTCAAAACTGACATTAATTCGTATTATTTGTCGTTATGATTCCAATGACACATGTTTCACCTCAGTCTGATGTTGCATGAAAATTTTATGATGTTTTGATCATTTGTCCCAACAACTAAAAAATTAATAGGGTTGTTGAATGGTTTGTTGACTAGGCAGTCGTACCACTAACATCAACATGTCTACTATGTAGTTACGAACCAATGAGGATCCCTCAAGTAACAACTGCATAAACGGTAGGATGGATTGATTTCATTGGCTCAATTTTGAAGTGGTGGACCAATGAGGGTATGCCACATGGCACATCATGGTTGGCCCAATTTCTTTAAGGGTTTGAATGGCTTTGGAAGGCCTTGAACCCCCAACTTGCAGTTCAACACTCCAACGCTCTACCAATCCTCTTTTGCGATGGTTCTTACCGCTATGTGGAACCAATGCTATTTAAATTTTATATTGGCACATTTTGGGAGGAGGGGTGAGGCGGTCAGCCCTGACCCCCTGTCACCTGCCACCACATAACCTTGGCACCAACGAAGTGGGGCTTGGGGCCTATCCTAATAGCTATTCATAGATATTCCACAAGACCTCAAGTAGAGCCAAAGTATAGCACTGATGGGAAAGGGGTTTGGTACCAGCCCTGGCCCCTAGTCACAAGGACCGGCACATGAGTGTAGCACAATTCAACTGGCAGGGAGAAAATTTTTAGTGTTGGCTATGGGCATATGGGCACTCATATAGCCAAGCAATAAGGAGAACATGTGCTCCGAGGGGGGGGGGGGGCGGCACTGGTGGTTAGCCCCGATTCCTGTCCATATCACGTCGATAAGACCAACAAACTGATGTTTAAGGGGTCTCAGCCAACGAAGGTGGGCGGTTAGCCCCGACCCTTGGCCGCATGGCTCTATGTGGCTAGATTTTTCCGTGCATAAGTGTTATTGGATGTTTTAACTGTCTAAAAAGTTTCACCTTTGGTGAGTGAATTTGTCACTTTTGTAGTGGAAAACAGGGTGGATTTGTAACTCTATTAGATAGTTTATCCAGTTTGTAAGACGAATAATAGAAAAACTTGGTTGGAGCTTGTTCGAGCCATAACTTAATGATTTTTTGGCCTTTTGGAGCTCAAGAAGAGTCTAGATAAGGGTTTTTGGACATTCTGGATCCAACGGAGACCTCTATTTTCTAATTGGAGCATATCTAAAGATATTTTTTTACAAGTTTGAGTCCATGGGTGTCATGAATAATCAATTTTTTGGAGCATTTATAGAAGATTTTTGAGCATGGAGATGACCTTGTAGGGTTTCTATTTCCTTCATATGTTTACTGCAGTAGTTGTGACTTATTTATGCAGCTCATGTTTAACTTTTCTCACTATGTCTTGTTGAGGAAAGCTCTCTTTTTGTACTTTAATATGGAATTGTAGTACTTGTATGCTCATGTATGCTCATTTTCAAATGGAGTACATGGTCTTTCAAAGGAGAATCCTATTCTTGCTGATGGTTTCATGATTGGCTGTAGGTTTTCATTCTTTATAGAGTGAGAGTTATTTGCAGTAGAACATTTCCTTGAAGGGGAAACAAGCCACTTGTTTTGTCAGCAAATTTTATGTACTCTTTTACATTGAATATACAGAGTGATTTGTCTGTGTTAGCAAGCTCCAAGATGTAGCCAAAGAGGGGTGAACTCCATCACTAAATTATTTTTTGTTGCTCTTCATGACTGCCTTTATGAGTTATGTGATGATATGTTACTTCTTTAAAGTTGACATGTAAAACTAACTCATAACCCATGAAGGGACCTTTAAAAAACATGTTTTGTCATAAGATCCATTTTTCTTGTAAAGCACAAGAGGACGATCATTTTTAGGAAGAAATTCTCCTCCATTTTTAGATCAAGTGGTATTGGAGTTGGTTCTGACAAAGTTGCAAGAAAGGGTAAGAAGAGTCTCCAAGAGGTAGAGGAGATGAATTTGTCTCTTTGAATGGATAATATTTAATTGAGAAGAATGCTTGAAATTGCTAAAGAGGAGAAGATGCATATGCACCTTTAGTTGTAGCATGTGCTTGAGGAACCAGTTGATCAGATTTCCACTCCAGTGACTGGAAAGGATACCTCCAAAGCGAAGCCAATTTTTGGGCATGGTTCAAACAAAGGTTATGGACCCTATGTCGAGAATGATGCATGTGACTTTTGTCAGCATCTCAAATATTTTCATCATAAACATAGTTACTGATCAAATGGGGACTATTACCTCAAATCGAGAACTCCAGCCCAAAAAAACTCCAAAAACATGAAAAAACAACCCAAAAATTAAAAATGTGTCTTCGAGAATGCATTGTTTTTTCTTTAGGGTCAAATTTCAACATTTTTTTAAATTATGCTAAAAACCAATTTTTTTCTTGAAAAAAGTATTGAAAAACACCCTCAAAACAAAAAGTGTTGATGGTGGAATAACATCACCAATTTTTTTTGTGAAAAAAACAGCTTGGAAACAAAAGGTGTTGATGCTAGAATAACGTCGCTAATTTTTTCTATGCAAAAAGCAGCCTGAAAACAAAAAGTGTTGTTGCTAGAATAACATCATCAATTTTTTGTGTGCAAAAAACACCTTGAAAATGAAAAATGTTAATGCTGGAATCACGTCTTTTTCTTTTCGAGGTGAATTGTCAACAATTTTTAATAATGACATTAAAGATAAAATATCACGACTCTGAAAAACCTTAAAATTTCAATGATAAACACGACATGAGAGATAAAATATCAAAAGTCTTAAAATTGCAACAATTTTTACGCATGGTATTAAAGATAATCTATTATCGTGTCTTAGAAAACCCTTTAAAATCCAAGGATGAGATTCAAGATAAAATATCACCTTTATGAAAATAGAATTCCAATGATTTTTAGGCATAGTGTTAAAGATAAAATATCACTTATTAAAAAAAAATTAAATAATTAAAAAAAAACATAAAAAATTTCAAAAGACAATAAAAAAAGGAAAATGTAAAAAAACACACACACACAATTTAAAGAAAAAAATTAAAAATTAAAAAAGAAACAAAAACAATATTTTTTTATGTTATAAAATAAATCATAGTAAAAATAAAATCACATAAGTAGAAAAAATGATAAAATAAAATAATTAAAACAAAAATTTTAAAATTAGTTAAAATAAAAAATAATAATAAAAAAAAATATTAAAATAAAAAAATAATTTAAATTTGGAAATTTAAATATAAAAATGAAAAAAAAGGTTAAAAAGCAAATGAAAATTTTAAAATAATAAAACTTTAAATTAAAAAAAAAAAAAAATTAAATTTAAAACAAAAAATGCATATATATCTATGAAAAATACATTTTTAAAGAAAAAAATTTAACAAATTCATTTTTTTTAAATTATAAATTGAAAAAAAATAATAATAATTTAAATTTAATATATATATATATATATACATATATATATTAAAAAAAAATTAATTTAAAAAAAAAAATTAAAATTAATTAAAAAGATTAAAAAAAAGTTAAAAAAATTTATTTAAAATCATCGCTTCCCCACCGTCGCTCGCCTGTGGGCCTATGTAGTTAGTCCGACGTGGGGGCACCCGAGAGAGTTTCTCCGTTTTTGCCTACATTGGCATGTCGACCAAGCCTCGTGGCCCCAAGGGCAGCCAAGGGTGATTCTTAATCAAACTGACTCATTGTGCTGACATCTGATTCCGCAACTGACTCCAGTCGCTTCAAGCGCTATTAGGCTTAACATAAGTTAAAAGAAAGTCATAGTGGTGATTTTTATCTATTTATTTAGTAGTTTATATTTTTATTATTTTTATTATTTAATTTTAATTTTAATTTTTAATTTTTTTTTTAAATTATTATGATTATTATGATTAGATTTTTAATTTTAAATATTATTTTTATTTATTTTATTTTTTTAAATTTATTTTTTATATTTATATTTATATTTTTAAATTTAATATTTGTATTTGTATTTTTTTTTTAATTTTAAAAAGTTGTTTATCTTTTATTTTTTTTTAATTTTTAATTTTTTTAATTTAAAAAAAAAAATTAGTTGAAAATTATATGGGTGTGTGTTTTAATTTAAAAAATTTTTTTTTTTTTCTAATTAAAATTTTTTTTCTTTTAAATTTTTGATTTGAATGTTGTTTTTAAATTTTATTTATTTTTTTCAATTTAATTTCCAAATTTTAGTTATTTCTAATTTATTTATTTTAATATATATATATATATATATATATATATATATATATATATATATATATATATATATATATATATATATATATATATATAATTTTTATATTTTTATATTTTCTTTTTTATTTGATCATTTTCTTTAGTTATGTTGTTTCTTTTTTCTATAACTTAAAAAAATTGTTTTTTTGGGTTAATTTTTGTTTTTTGTCTTTAAATTATGAGTTTTTTTAATTTTTTTCTTTTATTTATTTATTTTTTGAATTTCTTTGTTTTTTATTTATTTAATTTTTAATATTTTTTGTATAAAGGTTTTATTTTTACAAGTTGATTTTGTTTTTCTTTACACTTTTATTGTTTTTTTTTTCATTTTTTTTATATTTGAAATTTTTTGTCATGTTTTTTTTTATTTTCTTATTTTTTTTATTTTATGTCTTATTACCAAGATGAAAATCACCACTCTAAACAAAATGGATTGATGTTGCATCAACTCTTTTTAAAATTAGCATGAAAATCATTAATATTTTAAAACAAGTGTTCATACTGGATAATTAAAAATATATAAAGTGCTAAAAAAATGATCATTTTTCTAAATCGACATGATATTTAAAAAAAAAAAAATCAATGAAAATTTAAAGTTTCAAAAATATTCTAAAAAAAAACAAGTTATTCTACATCACCACTTTTCAAAATTGACATGAAAATCATAAAATAAAAATAAAAATAAAAAAAAGCCATAAGAAAATTTAAAGTGCCAAAACTATGCTAAAAAAAGGGTGATTCTCCATCACCACTTTTCAAAATTGAGTGTTTTTTTTGCTGCCTAAAAAAAAAACAGGTACCAAGTAATTTTTGTGTTTGATCGATAACTATGTTCATATGCATGTTGGTAAAAGTGGGTGGCTTGAGTTATCTACTAATTCATCATCAACATATGAAGTAGAAAAGATGGATGGAAAGTTAAATGAGGTAATTAACATATCAAGTTCAAATCCTTCTATTTATGTTAATAACACATATTTTGCAACATTTGAACAACATAACAAAGGTATTGGTATGAAGTTGTTATCTCATATTGTTTATGAAGGAGGAGGCCTTAGAATCAATGTCCAAGGAATAACTAATCCTACCATGGTGAAAGAGAGACCAAGAAGTCAAGGATTGGGATATGGTCAAAGAGAGTTTGGAGAATGTTGTAAATTGTTTAAGGCAAAGTAGTCATTAGAGGATTATATATCATAACAAGATGGTTGTGACAATGTCAATTTGTATCCCAAGAGAGATGAATGCTTCAAAAGACCTTGCATGTCATTATCCAGTCCACATCGTCAAAGTTGCAACCCAAGGGACATGTATAAATCTCATGGGAGTTTTCCAAATGTTGGTAACTTTGACTATTTGTGGTACATGTATCCTTGCACGTTTTGTGATGCAGTTGACCATTGTGTGGATGTTTGCGAGAAACACATGGTAATGGTCAAAAGAATGGATCATATTCTTGGCATCAAGCATGGCAAATCTCCTTCACATTTGAGGACTTCTTTGTCGGAAAGAAAGCAAAAGTCCTGAAATGTGAAGGAATGAAATATGTTGGAAATTACCTCCAGAGTTTTGTCCTAAGAAGGATAAAGAGGTTGTGAAAATAAATGCAAGCGAAGCAAGAGGTGGAAAAGATGACTCACATCATTCCTAAGGAAACCGGTAAAGCAAAGAATTTGCAAAAATAGAACCCATAAGCCCAGGAGAGGAAAATATTAGGAAGAAAATTTGTATAGTTTGTTTCTTTGTAAATTGTTGATGCTTGTTTTTTCCGTTTGTTATGAAAACGGGTCCAAAAATAGAAGAAAATATATATCAACGCCTTAGAAATCAGCCACTTGGAGGGGACAACCTCCTTTACATTACATAAATGAAAAATTCTTGGATGATACAAATGACAAAACCTCCTTTCTATATATAGGAGTCCATGGGGTGACAATATAATCCTAGTTGACCTAACAATAATAATTTAAGGGCACAATAATAACAATATGGGAGTTACAGGGGTACAACAATAACAATAAGGGGGCTACACTAACAACAATAAGGGAATACACTAGTAATATAGGGACCTAACGTGCCACTCTCCTTCAAAAAAGTGTTGTCCTCAATGCTTGAGTAGCTCTAGATGCTTCTTTATAAAATTCTCATCCTCTCATGTACAATCTTTAATGGGTAAGTTCTTCCACTTGATGAGATACTCTGAAATTGTTCGATTTCATAGTTGTCAAGTTCTTGTTTCCGTGACTTCTTTGGGTTCCAATATGATTTTTCCTTCCTCATCAAGTTATGGAAATATTGTTTGAACTAGAAGTTTTTCACCTATAACCTTATTTAAGCATGAAACATGGAAAAACTAGATGCACTCGAGAAAAGGCGAGAAGCTCCAATTTGTATGCCATAGTACCAATCTTTTGGAACACCTTGTAAGGACCATAGTACTTTGGAAATAATTTATTATATTTCTTAGCTTGCTTGAGGGACATTTGTTTGTATGGTTGTAGCCGTAAAAATACCCACTCTCCTACATCAAAATTTCTCTCGTTGTGATGTTGATATGCCTATTGTGTCATTCGATTTTTTGCCAAATTTAGGTTATCCTTTAAGAGTTGGAGAACTTGTTGTTGATGTTCGATGTGATATTCCACTGCTTGAACCTTAGATTTTTCTCTTAAAGATGATGTGATGGATGGTGGATGATATCCATAAAGTGCCATAAATAGGGACATTTTTTCTGCAGTATGGAAGGAAGTGTTATACCACCATTTAGCCATAGGTAACTACTTGACCCATTGTGTTTTTTTATCAGATACAAAACAACGAAGATATCCTTCCAAAATTTTTTTCACTATCTCAATTTTCCCATTAGATTGAGGCTGATAAGATGAGTTATTATTTTGTCCAAAAATTTCCAGTAAAAATAGGATCTCTATCGCTTACAATAATCTTTGGGTTTCCATATAGCTTTTGAATTGTTTCCATAAATGAAGTATCAATTGTACTTGCTTTAAATGCATGAGATAATGCATAAACGTGTGCATACTTGGTAAGTCTATCACTACAACCATGATGACACTCTTTCCTTCAGAATTAGGTAAAATTGTGATAAAATCCATTGAAATCTTCTCCCAACGTTGACTAAAAATGGATAAATGGTGTAGAAGACCCGAGTTCTTAATTTTCTCAACTTTATTTTGTTGGAAAACCAAACATTTTTCCATAAAATTTTGAATATCAGATTTAAGATCATCCCAAAAAAATTCTTTCTTCACCCTGTGGTAAGTTTTTCAAAATCCTGAGTGTCCTGCTAAGGGAGAAGTGTGCAATTCCAAAAGAATATTTTGTTTTAGTTGTGAATTCTTACAAAGATATAAGCAATCTTTGTACCATAAGGAATGATTTTTCCAACTAAATGTATAATATGTATTAGGATCTTGTCGCAACTTTTGAATGAGTGTACACACTTCTTCGTCCTTCTTCCATTCATCCCTTGCTTTGGTTATCCAATATGGTTGGATAATAGAAATGGCACAAAGCAATGCTTCCACCTCTTCATCCTTTCTTGAGAGTGCATCTACAGCAAAATTTAGCTTCCCTCTTTTGTAGATGATTTCAAAGTCATAACCCAACATATTTGTGACCCATTTTTTCTTCTCTTCTAAATATATTTGTTCCAAAAAGTATTTAAGACTACCATGATCAGTTTTTACCTTGAAGTGTCTTCTCATTAGGTAAGGTCTCCATTTCTGTAGTGCATGTAGTATTTCCAACATTTCCTTCTCATAAATAGCTTCCTGTAAATACTTTCCTTTGATTGGACAAATTTCAAAAGCAATGGTTCTTCCTTCTTGCATTAAACAACACCAATTCCATTTACCGATGCATCACATTTCACAATAAATATTTTTGTGAATTCTGGCGTAGCTAAGACCGGTGTTAGGTGGATTGCCTATTTAAGATGTTCAAAGGCATTAGTTTCTTCAGGAGTCCATGCAAATGCATCTTTCTTCAATAATGTTGTTAGAGATGCTGCTATTCTCCCATAATTCTTAACAAACTTGCGATAATACCCTATTAACCCGAGAAATCCTCGTAACTTCTTTATGGTTGTGAGTAATATCCATTCCTTAATGGCTTTAATTTTGTTAGGGTCTACCTTAACACCCCTGTGAGATACAATATGACCCAGATATTCCACCTCTTTTACTCCAAAGAAACATTTGAAGATTTTTTTCATATAATGGTTTCTCCTCCAATAGTTTGAGCACCATGTCAACATGTTGAACATGATCTTTCCAAGACCTGCTATATATTAGTATATCATCAAAAAATACAAACACAAGTTTTCTAAGGAAGGGTTTGAAAATGGGATTCAACAACCCTTGAAATGTAGAAGGTGCATTGGTAAGGCCAAAAGGCATGACCAAAAATTCATAATGGCCCTCATGAGTTCGAAATGATGTTTTCGGAATATTTTCAGTCTTCATTCTAATTTGATGATATCCTGAATGAATATCCAACTTGGTAAAATAAATTGCTCCATGTAATTCATCCAATAATTCATGAATCATAGGAATAGGAAATTTATCTTTAATAGTGAGCTTATTGAGGTCCCTATAATCCGAACACATGCGTCGTGATCCATCCTTTTTGTGCACCAATACTATTGGAGCATAGAAAGAACTTTGAATCAGTTGAATTATACCAGCCTCTAACATTTCTGCAATCATACTTTAAATTTCACTCTTTTGGACATAAGGATATTTGTAAGTCCTGATGTTTGGAGGAAAAATTCATGGAATCAAATGAATAGCATGATGATGATCATGAATAGGTGGGAGTCCTTTGGGAGTTTCAAACTCCCTGGAATGATTGTCTAAGAATTTTTGGACATCTAGAGAAATAGATGATTTTTATGTTGGAACTTCTAGTGAGCATAATTTTGTAATTAAACCTCGTTGTTATTTCTTCAGAATATTTTTCATGACATTAGAGCTTATTATATTTCTCTACTTCCCTGTGATACCCCGTAATTCAACTTCCTTTCCTTCCGCAATTTTTTTCAAGAAACGTTACTGAAAATTAAAAGCTATTGTCCCCAAAGATTATAACCAGTGTACTCCTTGTAAAACTTCAACACCTCCCATTGGAATGGAAAGCATTGGACTATTCAATACATATTCCCCCATGGTTAGCTTGATATTATGGAATTTTCCAGAGAAATTTATAGTTCCTCCATTTGCAACCATCACTTGCCATTCTAGTGTTGGGTGTAGGAAGAAATTTAATTCTTTGGCTACCTTACAATGAATAAAATTATGGGTACTACCCGAGTCAATCAACACTATTACCTTTTTCTTCTTGATATGTCCTTCTATCTTGAGAGTTTGAGGAGTGGTAATTCTTGCCAATGCATTACAAGATATGGTCAGACTCATTTATTCTTTCTCTAGGGTTGGTTCCTAAGGTATATCCTCTTCTTTTGAAGTTTCTTGTTCATTTTCTTACTCCTCTTCACAATATATGTAAAATAATTTCTTCTCAGCACACTTATGACCTTTACTGTATTTTCTATCACAATTTTAGCAAAGCCCTTTTGTCCTTTTTTCTTCCAATTGTTGTGGTTTCAACCTTGTAGGTGGTGGAAGTCTAGGAGTACCAACACTTCCATATTTATAGATGTGAGTGGTAGGCTTCCTTGTCACCATACTTTTACATTCAGTTTTTCTTGCCAACCTAAATTCCTTCTCCAATGAATCAAGTTCCAAAAGGTGAACCTCATGTTGGATGTTATCCTGTAAAGTCCATATGAAGACATATATACTGTGTGCCTCTAGAATATCAACTACCCTATTTTCAATTTTTGGAAGTCCTCAATGTGCTCCACCACTGAACCCTTTTGTCTGAGATTTATGAATTGGCTAAAGAAGGTGCTACTCTTTGTATCGTCATAATGTGATATCATTTACTCTGTAAAAATTGACCAAGTGATAATTTTTTAACAGGAGAAAAGCCATCAATACCATATAAATGTATTTTTTTCTAAATATAAAGTAGTAAGGCATACCTTTTGTGTGTTTTTCATATTATTTAGATCAAAATATTGCTCCATATGTAGTATCCATGTTACAGGATCCTTGCCATCAAAATTCCTCATATCGATCTTTGGAATATGGTGGGTCTTCAATCCAACATTAGAGTTTATGAAATCATGATTAACATTTATTTTTTTCTCATCATGAGTTTCCTCTACTATCTTTTTTCCATTAGGAGTAATTTATTGTATCAACTTTGTCAAACCTTCCTTCAAAACTTCCATGTATTCTTTTAAATCATTCTTCATGTCTTCCATTTTTTCTTCCATGTATCCATGCCATTATTCAAACCATCCATTTTAGCTTCCATGTGTTTCTTCAAACCATCCATATTAGCTTCCATGTCTTTATTCAAACCAGCTTCCACACCTTTCTTCAAAAATTCCATTTCATTTTTTGTTTCTCTTTGTGAGAATGAAATTTGGTTCACTTGCTCTTGTAATTTTTATATATCATGTTTCACTTCTTCCTCTTCATGAGTCCTAGTAGAGTATTCTAATGGATCAATGGGTGTTGAAATATTTTTACGGGGAATTTTAGAACCCAATACTGATATCTATGCTTAAATATGCCCTTGGAATCACTTCAAATTGAATTTTCAAAAAAGAATTTTGCAATTTGAAAAAAAAATACACATTTTTTTCTTGCTTTGAGGAGCTCGATATTGAAACTGAATTATCTCTGTGATTTCAGATGTTCAATATTTGAAATTTAGTCTTATAGTATCCCTCTGAACCTTCTTTCGAATTCCATAGGTTTCACTTGATTTGGATTCTTCAAGACAAAGTTATGCCCAGTCTCCCACAATTACCTAATTATGGAATAATTTAGTAGATTGAAATTGTACGGCGTGCCACGTGTCACTATTTCCTCATTTGGATATGAAATCTATACACAGGGAACTACAAACCATGTAATTTTGGCCACTTTTTACAGAATTTCAATCCGATTCTCAGAGAGAGAGTTATGTCGATTTTCCCAAGCTCACCACTTTTAGATGAAACTCGGGAGCATACACAAACCCTAATGTCCACAGATCATATCTCTGCAAATATTGATAACCAAGATCTAAAAATTTTACATGACCTTCTTCAGGATTTCTTCTAAATGGTTTTTTTTTAGTCTCCACACCCTCGCAGAAAAAAAGCTATAGTGAAAATGCCACGATGACCTGTTTGAAGCAGCAAAACCCTATAATTCAAAGCTCTAATACCAAATGTTATGAAGCCAGCTCCAAAAATAGAAGAAAAGAGATATCAACGCCTTATAAATAAGCTACTTCAAGGGGGAACCCTCATTTAAATTACATAAATGAACAATTCTTGGATGATACAAATGACAAAACCTCCTTTCTATATATAGGAGTCCATGGGGTCACAATATAATCCTAGTCGACTTAACAATAATAATGTAAGGGCACAATAATAACAATATGGGGGTTAAGGGGTACAATAATAAGAATAATGGGGCTACACTAACAACAATAAGGAACTACACTAGTAATATAGGGACCTAACGTCGTTACCTATTTTAGGTACTTTTGTAAAGTGAAGAAGAATAATCAATATGTGCAACAAGTATGTTTTTCATTGACATGTTATGTTGATTGGCTTATTTATGAGTCCAATGTTTTGATGAATTTTTGGATGTACAATGTTTTTCATCCAAGTTTTTCTATAGTTTGTCATGTACTCATCGATAGAAGTGTTCAAGATGAAACTTACTATTAATAGAATCTTAGTTAAATATTGTACAAGACATGACTTTATTTTTGTAGGCAAAGCCAATTGTGTCATTGAATTATTGAAGCCATATTAATTTTATGTAAAAGCACAATTTGAGGAAAGTAAACGAAAGTTTGAATCAGTGCATGGCATAAATTGAATTGTTTCTGATTTCCAAGATGGAAATTCAAGTTTTTCTTCAACAATGGAACTTCAAGATGAAGTTTTTTGATCCATGAAACATGGGTTTAAAAAAAATGTTTAGATTCCACTCATAAATTTTTTTCCTGCATGGTGATAATAATTTTGGCTCAATTCTTGATAGGACGGCAAGGTCTTCATGAATAAGATAAGTGGAGTACCTTGATTAAAGCTTGAAGAGCACCAATTTAAAAAAAAACATTAAGGATTGAGTTTTTGGTAAGTTTTTAGTTTCATCCTCATTTTATTTACCAGGAGAGGTAAAATTTTGGAGTCCAAAAGTTCCTAGTGGGGAGGTATGATCTAGTGATAAAAAATTAACTAAAAAATGAAAGTGCCCAAAATATTTCAAAATCAGCATCAATTAGTAGTTTTCATCATTTTCATTCCAACAATACTTTTTTCACCTCAATACGATGTTGTGTGACAAAATTATGATGTTCTAATCATTGGCCCAACAACTAAAAAATTAGCAGGCCTTTTGACTAGGCAAGCGTACTGCTGACATCAACATGTCTACTATGTAGGTACAGATCAATGAGGATATTCCAAGTGGTAGCATCGTACATGGTAGGATGGCTCGATTTTATTGGTTTGATTTTGAAGTGGTGGAACAATGAGGTTATGTCACATGGCCCAACGAGAGGCCACCATGTGGCACCCCGTGGTTGGCCAAAATTTTTTAAGGATTTGGATGGCCTGGGTAGAGCTCAAACTCATGAATTACAGTTTAATACTCTGGCACTCTACCAATCCTCCTACGTGGCAGTTCTTACCCCTATATGGAGATAGCACTATTTAAATTTTATATTGGCACGTTTCAGAAGGAGGGGTCGGGTTGTTAGCCCCAGCCCTAGGTCACCTACCATTGCATGACCTTGGTGCCAATAGAGTGGGGCTTGGGGCCTAGCCTAACCCCTGGTCATAAATATTCCACAAGACCTCTGGCAGAGTTAAAGTATAGTGCTGGCGGGAGAGGGGCTTGGGACTAACCCTATCCCTTGGTCATAAGGACCTGCACAAGACCATGACACAACACAACCGGTGGGGAGCATAATGTTAGCACTATCTCTGGGTGTATGGGTGCTCATACAACCAAGTGTTAAGGATAACAGGTGCTTTGGTGGTGGGGGTGGGTGGTTAGCCCCGACCCCCAGATGTATCATGCCAATAAGACCAACAAATTCCCCATGTGCCCATATTTTTCCTCACACAAGGGTTATTGGATGTTTTAATGGTCCCACAAATTGCACCTTCAGAGGGTGAATTTCTCTCCTTTGAAATGGAAAACAGGGAGGATTTTTAGCTCTCTTAAACAGTTTATCCTATTTTTAGGATAGGTAATATAAAAACTTGGCTTGAGCTTGTTTAAGCCATAACTTGATGACTTTTTGGCCTTTTGAAGCTTAAGAATATTTGAAATAGGGGTTTTTGAACATTATGGATCCAATGGTAACCTTTTTTTTATGATTGGAGCAATTCTGGAGAGAATTTTTGTAGGTTTGATTCCATGGGTGTCATGATCAAATAGTTTTTTGGAGTAGTTCTATAAGGTTTTTTAGAAGTTCACATGTAAAACTAACTCGCAACCCTTGAAGAGTCCTTTAAAAAACCTTTTTTTTCATAGGACCAATTTTTCATTGCAAATCATTAGAGGAAGATCATTTTTAGGAAGGAGAATTTCTCATCCATTTTTAGATCAACCTCCAAGCACTCTCTCAACCCGTTGGCCATATGGGGAGAAGTATTCCCAACAAGGCAAGCTTGTGGTTATGATTCCAACTAGGCTATACTCTATAAAGAAAAATATAGGGGAGCTAACATGTATGACCCTATGGCTGATACATAGGGTAGAAACATATATGACCTTATTGTCCAGAGATCCCTCAACCCCAGGAGCCCTACATCTCAATTCCTTACCCTGGGATCTCAGACAGGGGAGCAGAGTCAACTTGGTGTTCTTGATCAGTGATGCCCCTTATCAGGAGGGGTCACATACATTAGTCCAAGTTTCTCTGTGAAGACCAAGAAATTCCTTTTTAGCAAATCCTTGCTGATAATATCTACAATTTTCTCATCTATAAAAATATGGTGGAGTCTAACGAATCATCTTTGCACCATTTATCGAATGTAATGATATTGTTCAATCTATATGTGCTTGGAATTGTCATGAAATATAGGATTATTTTCCAGACATATCTGACACTTGTTGTTGTAATATATCACTGTAGTGTCTAGGACCTGCTCAAATAAATCTCCAAATAGATTCCTCAACCAAACTTCTCTGGAGCAAGTCATGTTAGAAGTAATGTACTTTGCCTCAACGATAATCAATGCTACATACTTATACCTCCTAATTATCCAATATATCATGGTATATCTAAGGCTAAAATTACATCCATACGTACTCTCCCAGTTGAAAATGTTTCTTACCCAACCAACATCGGTATATACATGAAGTCGAACATTTCCAATATAATATCTTAGACCAATGGTGATTGTCCCATGAAAATGTCTAAAAATTTTGTTTGGAAGCAGTCCAATGTGCATGGAGATGCTTGGTCATGAATTGACTCAGTGTCCATTACATAGACTATGTATGGAAGAGTGTTCACTAAGAATATCAAAGCCCCAATCAATTTTCTATACTTGGATGGATTCGCCAAATCATATCCTGTAGCTTCTAGACAGAACTTGAAATTCATTTCCATCAATGTGAGTAGGTACTTTCATTTTTTCATTCCAAGTCTCTCCAAGAACTTCACAACATGTTTTCCTTGTGAAAGGAAAATCTCACCAGGAATTTTCCATACATCAAGGCCTAGAAATTCATGCATGAGTCTAAGGTCCTTCATCTCAAATTTTGAGGCTAAATCCCTCTTAAAATATATCATCAATATATAAAACCAAAATCAATGACATATCTTGGACTACCTTGAAGTAGAGATTTGGATCAATATTACTTCTTGGGAATCCCATCTTCACCAAATAACTGCCTATGCAGGTGTACCATGATCTAAGGGCTTGCTTCAAAACATATGATGCTTTCTTCAACCTGCAAACATGTTCCTTTCGATCCTCCACTTCAAATATCTATGGTTTCTAAACGTACACTTCCTCTCGTAACATTCCATGGAGGAATATTGTCTTCACGTCAATTTGATGAAGAGTCCATAACTTGTGGCAAATGAAACTATTGAACGAATGGTTGTATATCGAGTCACAGGTGAAAATACATCATCATAATCTTCTCCCTATTTCTAGGATAATCCTTGGGCCTCGAACCATCATTTATATTTCTTAATGCTACCATTAGCTTCATGTTTGATCTTGAATAGCCATTTTCAAGTCACTATATATTTCTCCTCTTGTCTCAGAAAAGCATCCCATATATCATTTTTCATAATTCATTCACATTATTTGACCCTAAAATCCTTCCAAAATTTTTCTTTCATGACTTCTTCAAAGGTGTGAGGTTTGGATTGAATCATAGTTCTCATGGCTTCAATATATCCCTGGTACCTACATGGATTCTTTCTTTCTATAAATTATCATTGAATGGGAACACATCTCTCATCATCCCGTAATGTGTCATGAAGCCCAAGTGGCCTATTCATGGTAGGAGGATCTAAGGGGTCCATGGGCTCCATGGGATCATAAACAATGTCTCTCTTGGATTCAAGCATGAAAGGACCATTTAAAATATACATATCATCATTATTCTTCTCAGGAAGAGGAGGTGGAAGAAGGTCCCTTTCTTTCCCAAGGGAAACATCTTCATTGATCGTTGCATCCCTACTAATTTTAACCTTCATTTTACTAGGAATATAAATTATAAAAACTTTAGAATTTTCACAATATCCAACAAACGTACCTTTTCTTCGTATGGCTTCCAACTTGTTTCTTTTGTCTTTTGACACATGGAAATACTTGATGGCAGAAAAATATACATAGATGGCCAACATCAGGCTTTACACCTATAAAAACTTCTTCGGGGGTCTTGTTTTCCAATGCTTGATGAGGCACCCTATTTTGAACATATTTGATAACATTCGTTGCTTCTCCCCAAAGGAACTTTGGAAACTTTTGATCATGCAGCATGGCACAAACAACTTCTTACAATAGACCTGTTCTTTCTTTTAGCTGTAGAAATTTGAATAAATGATATTTTATTCACTGAGATTCTCCTGATCACACACTATTTTAACTTCATGCACAATACATAATCTCTTCTACCATTGATCATTAATTGCGGAAATAAAAAAAATCGCATGTGCACATTAAAACCATAAAAAATCACACATATGAACACAGTATTTTATGGGAAAGCTTAAAGCTGAAAACCCCCAACTATCTATATATTATATTTCATAGAGATCATGTAACAATCATTATACAAAGCTCCTCACAAGGTCTCAGTATAATCTCCAATTGCTACACACTAATCAAGCCCAATCTAGCAAATCACATGCTCCAATCTCTGCCACCTAATAGCCTGCCTCTACTACGCAATCACTACTAAAGAATGGCTCTGAATGAAATCGAATTGGTCCAGCCTTGCTCATGCAATCCTCATTGGCATATCCAATCATTGGTTGTTGCAAATCATGCAACAGTATAGTCACAACTGATAGTCACACTGCACTTTCACCTACCTCTTCACTGGTCTCCACTGAAACTATCCATGCATTGTAGTTAAATGATGTATTCTTTAGTTGATTAATGAGTTAATAATTAGTGAATTAATTAATAATTAATTCACACCACTCTCACTAGTGTATCAATCAGTTAGACTAGATAGAACTAGCTCAACTATGTCTAACTCAGTTAAACTGAACACAACTCCATCAACTACCTCAATAACTCCACCAAATTCTGTCACATGAGTTCTAACTGAATTATCCATGCAATAGCTCCACTTAACCCTCGAGAATAGTGTAATTCCTTCTGTCAACTCGTGTGCCACATCTGTGCACTTAACTGAAGTGCTCCAAGAGAATAAGATAATGTTTATATTCCAAATACTATTAAGAGCTAATAATATTCGACATATCTATTTTTAGACTGGAAATATAAAAATAAATTCTGCCCAATATGTCTAAAAATACAAGTCCATCTATTTTTCCAACTTGACCAACCATCCAAAAATAACATCCTGCAACTCATAGAATATGATCGACATGTCTAAAAATAGACATAGTCTAAAAATAGACTTTGCGCCAGAATTTGCCTGCGGGCCCACTTAGTGAAGGCGACTTCATTTCACTAAGCTCCATCATCTTGCTGCATTCTCAACACTCCCTCTCATCAAGATATGGATTATCTGCAATCCCTATCCTGCCTCTGTGGAATTCGAACTTGCTCCTGGTGAGCGCCTTCGTCAGGATGTCGGCATCCTGATCCTCAGAGTGGGAATGTATGAAAGTAACATGATCTGTTGCTCACAATCTATGATATGATGATACGGGATGTCAATATGTTTAGATCTATCATGAAATACCAGATTAACCAAGAGTTTAATGCAACTTTGATTATCACAATATATCACAATAGGATCTAAGTGTGAACCGAACAACCCGACCAGGATCTTCCTCATCCATATAGCATCGCATGCAGCCAAACTTGCTGCCATGTACTCGGCCTCTGCTGAACTGAGTGCCACAGATCTCTGTTTCCTGCTGTACCAAGAAACTGTTGTAGAACCGATACTAAAAATCCCTCCAGATATTTTTTCTTTCTAAATTAGGTTGGGCCGTTGGGCTCCCTGTCCCATCTGCATCGCCACACAGCTACCTATTGACTAATAGTACCACAATCCATATCTCGATGTGCCTCTGAGATATCTCAATACATGCTTCCCTGCCTTCCAAAAGAGCTTGGTAGGCTTAACCATAGCTTGTGAAAGCTGGTTAATTGCATAGCATATGTCGGGTCGTGTATTGACCGGATACATAAGCGACCTCACCAACTGTCGATAAACAGTGGCATCCACTACCTCCACTGAAGTAGCATCCTCCTTCCTCCATCCACCAGGAAGAGGAGTATCAACAGGCTTGTAGCCATGCATGTTGAACTTCTCCAGTATCTCAGGGCATGCTTCATTAGGACCTAAAATGATACCCATCAACCTACCTTTTCAAAATTTCCAATCCCAGGAAATAATGAAGGAGGCCCAAGTCCTTCATCTCAAACTCTTTTACAAGATCCTCCTTGCATGAGAGTATCAACAGCTCATCACCTGTCAAAATCAAATCATCTACATAAATTACAATGATCAGCAACTTACCCTCCACCACAATCTGGTATAGGTTCGGATCTGCCTCACTCTTGGAGAATCCAAGTCCGGTGAAATAACTGTCTATCCGTGTGTACCAAGCACGAGGTGCTTGTTTCAACCCATACAAAGCTCTCTTGAGCCTGCACACATGTGACTCGCTGCTGAAGATCTCAAAACCTTCGGGCTGCTCTATGTACACCTCCTCCTCAATGACTCCATTGAGAATGCGGTCTTCACAATCCCATCACGATGAATGTGGCTAAGGATCCATCGCTAAAGCAAAATTTCCGTGTGGAAGAATACCTTGCGATAGGTCAAAGTTTTCCTCTGTCGATCCCTCAATGCGCGAAGCCTCGACAACAAATCTTGCCTTGTACTTCTCCACCTCTAAAGTGAAACTACCTTTAGTTTGTAGATCCATCTAAAACCTGTAGTATCCCACCGGCCTCGGGATAATCCCATGCCGCACATTTCTGACAATCGAATCATACTCTTCCACCATGGAATCTACCCATGTGGGATCCTCCACAGCTTCCTCGAAAGAGGATGGCTCTGTCACGATACACTTGCTCATAAGAGCCATGTATCCATTGTACCGATCAAGTGACTCTCTCTGTCTGCACTGTGATGTAGGTGCTCCTACAACCTTCTCTACATCTTGAGCCAATCGCTCAACTTCTATAGTGCGCTTCCGCCCTCTGATGGTTGGCATTGCATGAGTGGTATCTTCCACTCCATGAACCTCCTCTTGTGGCTGATCCACATCCAGAGACTCATCCTTAGGAACTAATAGCTCCTCATCTGCATGCAAGTGTGGCTCCCTCTCAAGTGAACACTTAATGGCTTTCTCCTCATGAAATTTGATATCCATCGCACAACAGTCTTACGACTGTCTGGAAAATACACACAATAGTTGTGGGGTGTATCAGTGTACCCCAAAAATATCCCAACCTCTGCAGTCAACTTCAGCTTCTTCCTTGCATCCTTAGTCACATGAATGTAAACAGGTGAACCAAAAATCCTCAAATGGGAAATATCAGGCTTCTTACCAGACTCTTAGGGTGTACTCATGCCAAGTATCCTGTGAGGACAATGGTTCTGCACATATACTGCAGTATTGCATGCCTCAGCCCACGAGTGTATGGGAAGGCCCTAATCATGCAACATTGCCCATGCAGCACCCACGATCATTCTGTTCTTCCTCTCAGCAACCCCATTCTGCTGTGGGTTATGAGGCACTATGAGCTCTCTTCGAATTCCTTTTGCACTACAAAATTCCTTGAATTTTCCAGAGATGAATTCACCACCATTTTCACTCCTAATAGCCTTCACTTGCTTCCCTGATTCTTTCTCAAACACTACCTTGAACTCACAGAACTTTGAGTATGTATCGCTCTTCTTCTGCATGAAGAAGATCTAGCACTTCTGAGAAAAATCATCAACAAATATCACATAGTACCTGTGCTTTGTTGTCAAAGATACTGAGAAAGGTCCACACACGTCTGTGTGAATTCTCTCAAGGATCGTCATGGCGCGACTATCCTTCTCGTGAAAGGTGACACTTACAATTTTTCCCAAAGGTACATCCCTTGCCAGTCTAACTACGCAGTGCCTTAAGAGCTAGTAGAAATATCTTTGCCGGTATCTTCAATGCTCCATCTTTGGTCGCCCAATCTCACGTGCCATAGCTCCAGCTCGCCATCATCCGGCTCACCACTCCTTCTACCTTTTGCCATTCTTGCCCACGATATCCTACCATAATTGATAAAGGTTCTTAACTGAAACCCCTATCCTCCAGGTTTCACCAGTTGGCTTACTGCGCAGGAAAGCCTTTCCCTTGCTAAAGAAAACATCATATCCCTTGTCTTCCAACATGGCCACCGAGATCAAATTCTTCTTCAATCCTGGAACATGCATCACTTCCTTCTGCCATGAAGGGTTTGCAAACTCCCTCTCAAAGGAAATGGTATCGATACCGGTCGCACTGTATCTACCATCATCACCCATCTCGATGTGCACTCCAAGATCTTTCTCATCCATATCAGTAAACAAATCTTTGTCTCCGGTCATATGAAAAGATGCACCACTATCAAGAAAACCACACTAAACCCATCACACTTGAGACCAAGCATGCGATCAACGAAAAATATAGCTCAAACTATGTGGCTAAGGCCTCTCCGGCTGTAGATCCAGCAGCCTTCTTATTTTTCTTCTTCTATGGACAATTAGTGGCGTAATGTCCGTGTTGGTGACAGTGAAAGAACCTCACCTTGGACATTTCCTTCTTCTTGCCTTTTGCATCGGATTGAGAAGAATTCTTCTTGCTCTTCCCCTTCCTTGCTTTGGTAGCCAAAGCACAATTTTCTTCATCTGAGTTCTTTGATGAAGATCCATCCCTGGTACTTTGCCTTATCTCCTCTTGCACAATATCTAACCAAAGTCGCTCCCATCCTGACAGTTTCTCCCAACCATTGACAGAGTTCTGATAGGAATGCCAACTCTTCAGAAGCCCAAGGAGAGCCAAGCTCACCAAGTCCTCTTCATATATAGTCATCCCCACACTTCCCATCTCATCCCTTCATTGGATGAAATTTGTGAGGTACTTGGGCATACTGTCACCTTTCTCCATTTTTATGTTCTTGAGTTTATCCTTGAGCACCAACTTCCTCTGGTCGCTCTTGCTTTGGAACAAGTCTGTCAATGCTTTCCACATAAAGAATGCAGAAGCCTTACCATGAATTCTAGACACTATGTGATCCTTTACACCTTCCAACATAATTCTTCGACACATTTCTGTCTTCTTTTTCCACGCGTCAAGTGCAGCAGCATTGCTAGAAGCAGGTTTTGGAATTTCTGCATCTATGAACTCCTTCAACCCATTGTCATCCAACACCACCTCCATCTTGTCCTTCCATGCAATATAATTCGAGATGCCCACAAGGGCATACTCCAATTGCAATTCGTTGAAAGACATCTCAACTTCGACACCAAGAAAACACTGCTGCAAATTCGAATTCCACCAGCACAAAACTCAACTGCTTCAATGTTTTACAATTGCTCCAATGATCAATATCACTCTGATACCATGTAGAAATTTGAATAAATGATATATTATTCACTGATATTCTCCAGATCACACACTATTTTAACTTCATGCACAATACATAATCTCTTCTACCATTGACCATTAATTGCGGAAATAAAAACAATCGCATGCGCACATTAAAACCATAAACAATCACACATATGAACATAGTATTTTATGGGAAAGCTTAAAGCTTTAAACCCCCAAATATCTGTATATTATATGTCATAGAGATCATGTAAAAATCATTATAAAAATCTCCTCACAAGCTCTCAGTATAATCTCCAATTTCTACACACTAATCAAGCCCGATCTAGCAAATCACATGCTCCAATCTCTGCCACCTGATAGCCTACCTCTACTACGCAATCACTACTGAATAATGGCTTTTAATGAAATTGAATTGGTCCAACCTTGCTCATGCAATATTCATTTGCATCTCCAATCACTGGTTGTTGCAAATCATGCAACAGTATAGTCACAACTGATAGTCACACCGCTCTTTCACCTACCTCTTCACTGGTCTCCACGGAAACTATCCATGCATTGTAGTTAACTGATGTATTATTTAGTTGATTAATGAGTTAATAATTATTGAATTAATTAGTAATTAATTCACACCACTCTCACTAGTGTATCAATCAGTTAGACTAGATAGAACTAGCTCAACTATGTTTAACTCAGTTAAACTGAACACAACTCCATCAACTACCTCAATAACTCCACCAAAATTTGTCACATGAATTCTAACTGAAGTATCCATGAAATAGCTCCAATTAACCCTCGGGAATAGTGTAATTCCTTCTGTCAGCTCCTTTGCAACATCTGTGCACTTAACTGAAGTCCTCCAAGAGAATAAGATAATGTTTATAGTCCAAATATTATTAAGAGTTAATAATATTCGACATATCTATTTTCAGTCTGGCAATCTAAAAATAGATTCCGCCCAATATGTCTAAAAATATAATTCCATCTATTTTTCCAAATTGACCAACCATCCACAAATAGCATCTTGCAACTCATAGAATATTATCGACATGTCTAAAAATAGACTATGCGCTAAAAATAGCATGCGGGCCCACTTAGTGAAGGCGACTTCTTTCCACTAAGCTCATCATCTTGTTGCAATATCAACATTAGCTACTCCATTTTGTTCAAGAATATAGGGCACAATCATATCTTTCTTGATACCTTCCTTCTTGCAATAAACAATGAACTCATTTTAAATGTAATCTCCACCATTGTCAGACCTGAATATCTTGATTTTCTTCCCTGTTTGTTTTTTGACCAAAGCTTTGAAATCCTTGAAAAAATCGAAGGCTTCAACCTTATGCTTCAAATAATATATCCATGTATTTATTAAGAATTCATCAATGAAAGTGATGTGATATAGATGGCCACCAATAGACATCATACCACATATATTCAAATGAATACGTTGGAGGATGTCATTCGTCTTGTTCTCACTAGAGGGGAATGGTCCCCTTCTCTTCTTTCCATTGGCACAGCCTAGACATACTCCATAATGTTGGGCTTGAACATAAAAAATAACATAGACCAATTTGTCCTATTTTGGAATAGAATCATAATGTATATGAGCCAATATTTGGTTCCATAGCTCAGTTAAATTATTAATATCATGGTAAAATTCTAGAAGAGGTATACCAATGACTATATAGAGTCCTTAAAATCTCGATCCCAATGTAAATAGATATTTGATAGGGTATCCAATTAAAAAATTGATAAATTTTACCTTTATTATCACAATAAGTTTTGTTTTAAAAGTTTTATTTTTCAGAAAGGTTGACCGTTTTATTCTGAGCGCTTCTGATGTAATAAATAGTGAAAGTACTAATATTGGGCTTATCAAAATTTTAGTGATATGATCAAGTCTGCCGAATAAATTCGATGACAATGGGCTCATCAGCGTTTCCAATTTAGCTGATAGAACAACTGTGAGTGCCAAAGAAAATTTTAAATTTTAAAAATTGTGATTATGCTCACCATATCAACGTCAACAACATCACTAAAATGTGTCTCTATTCGGCTCGAAGGGGTAAAAGGACTAATTAATAAGTTTGTTTGGTTGCCATGAGTGAATGTAATTGTAATTATTTTACCATATGATATGAACCATGTTGGGTAGTTATCACCTCAAACTTTGTAATTATTTTCCTGCATAACTATAATATTTTTTTTCCACGTGTCATGATACTTTTACCATGTACAGTCAGTAATCTTTGTTTTTAGTTTGGAGGTAATTTACACTTGCAGTTACTGAAACCTTTTTACTCACTGGGATTCAAGATTGAATCCTGGGAATACCACACAACACAATTGGGAATAGTGGTAAGGAAAATACCTTTGATCCTAAGATATCGGACCTGTTGATAATTTACCCCGATATTCAACATCAGTTTCAATAAGCTAGGTGGAGTGAATTTTTTCACCGCTGTGCCGACTACCACGATGCAGTGGCTTGGCCCTTTGGTCATGGATTTGTTGGAAAAAATGTGGAGGTTGGGGGTTTGTTTTTTTCAATTATAGAACATTCAGTTGTTGAGGCCATAACCTTACAAATAGATGGATTAAGGATTTTTCACAGTCATGTATTGGAAGGGATCGATGTCCCTTTCTTTCTGAAATATGATTTCAAGGTTCAGAACTGGAGGGCCAGAGTTCAGAGGAGGTGTCTCTAGGATAAATGGAAATGGCTAATGAGGTTCACACAATCCTATTTCACCTTCGAAGGGAGATATAATTGGGTAAACATTTATCACTTCTACTTCCTTGCACATATAACTCGTCGAGTTGGAATTAATCCTGGTTTTTATCTACTAGAAATTCTTAGGCATATGGAAGCTAGGTTCAGAGCTCGAACATAACCCTCCAATCATTTCATATATCACAAGGCCCTAATCAAACTTATAATTAAATATCATCTAGTCAAGGTAGGGAGGACTTGGAACCACTTCCTATTTTGGGAAGGCCTCGAACCTCAACCCCTTAAAACTAGATGAAGAAATAAATTTAACACTAAAAGGAAAAAGACTCATAAAATTGCCCTTGTTGACGCAGTTTCTAGCCATAATAATGCACAACCTCCTTCCACATCCTCTGGCCCCTAGAATTACCAAAGTATACCAAAGAAAGAGTGCTAGGCTTACTAGATTGAACCCTATATCTCCTGTGAGCCTACCTGTTGTTGTTAGTTCTCCTCAAACCATCAGTTCTCCTATTGAAAATTCATTCCCTATAAACATAAATTTACTAGAGGTTAATAAGGATAAAGAGTCCTAAATTCAAACACTGGTTGAAGAGATGCCACCTAAAACCCTCGAAGGAGGAATACAACCTCACACTAGGCCAAAAAATAAGTTGAGGCCTAAAATAAAATTGAAGAATAATCCATAATTGGCTAAACAAGTTATTGATGTCGATGATATACCCCTAAAGGACATGATAATTAACAAGAAGAAAGTTGCAGGCTCTAAAAAGAGAAGAGAAGCTAAAGGGAAGGATACTATGGAGGGGAGGCAGAGCAAGAAAGAAATACTAGAGAAGGTATATGTGCTTCTCAGGGTAGATATTACCCTCATCTAGGAGGGTTGGGGGAGAAAACTTAAAATTTTGGCTATCTACTTGAGAAACTAAGGTTTTTGTTTTATCACTGACGGTCAGCTTAACAGTTTTTCCATACAGCAGGACAATCGAGAAATATGGCATTCCCATCATCAAAAATTTCTAGAGAGTGGAAAATTTTGTTAGTGTCAGTCAGTTCTACCTGTAACCAGTGATCAAATATGCTCTTAAAATTATTTTTTTAGGGTCTCAATTCAAATTTTTATAGTTCCAGTAGGTCTTCAAATAAAAATTTGGTCACTGGTTAGTGTGTCTAGGTCTATTACTACTCGTTTCAAAAAAATCATTTGCTAGTCATTGCCATCATTTAGTTGGATGAGTCATGAGTGAAATCTCTCCATTATAATCTCAGTCACATTACCATGGTCATCATTCCGCTCATCATTTCATGAAGTGTCACCATTAGGTCTTATGGTCTAATTCATAAAAATCTATCATTTCACCAGTAAATCCGGCATTGAAGGAGTAGTAATAGGGAAAATTCTCAATAATGTTTTGTTTAAAGTGTAATTTCATTTCAAATGGATGTAATATGTTTCTAATGTTCCAAAGGTGAAAATTTTACAAGTCAAAGGTGAAAAAAGACATGGTGGGCCACCACACCACTATGAAGAGAATTTGATTTCCACAAGCTAAAAATGACCATACAAGCCATTTGTTTCACTCTTTTCATTGGAATTGAAGAATTACTCACTAGAAAAGGCCATATTAGCAAAACAATCCTAGTAGGAAACTTTGAAAAGATGATTGGAACCCTCTCCAAGCAGACACGCTGTGTTTTCACTCCTAGAGGAAAAAAATCATCTTCAACTGGTTTTCAGGGGAAATTGGAGATTTCATCAACCTATTGAAAAGTAATTTTGACCTCTTTTCACCTCCTATCAACATCTATTTCATTGTTTCATTGGTGAAATCCTCCCACAGTCCCCACGCCACGTTTTTGGTGGGTGACCTCCATAGTTTGAATTGAAAGAAAAAAAAACATAATTACATTCATACTCTACCTTTACCCACACCCAACTACACTTCCCATAGCCGTCACACCCTCTCACCCTCCTTTCCCTAACCCCTACACCTAACCTAGCTCCTACGTTGTGTTTTTGGTAGTTTTAGGGTTAGGAATGTGTTTAAATTCCTTACACTAATCCCTTCAGTAATTTTATAATTTTCCACTTCCATAAGCTCCATAATACACCTATATACCTCCCATAATTTTCCTAGCCTCATATCGCCTCCCTAATCCCTTCATCCACTCCCCTCACCTACATCCCTTGTTTTTCACTTAGGGTTTTTCTTTGAAAATTGTAAACATGGAGGGAGGAAAGAAGCCATTAAAAAAAGGATTTAAAATATCAAGGTTTGATCAACTTAACTCTCAAGATTTTATGTCTTCCTCACTGTCGAGACAATGTTTTTTAAAATGTAGGATGTTTAGGGTTTTGTGAGTAAATTCAACAAGTGAGATATAATGCCAAGTTAACAAGCCTGCTAGCCACAAACCTTATGAGAGAAAAGGCCATCATTGCACGAGTGAGTTTCATAATTTCAACTGAGGTCATAGCTACAACTACATGGATACCATATAGTGGGGACGTGTGGTTCAAGAACTCAGATTTGGATGTTCAAAATTACAAATCTTTCATTAAAAGTCACTACAAAGATGTCATCAAGAATATTTTTACTTTGATCCATTGATGAAGGCCATAATGAGTTATTTGACACGTGAGGGTAGATTCTAAAGGCTCTGCAAATATCATGTCACATTTTTAAATCATTTCAGAGGGGAAAAAAATCTCAATCTACCTTACTATCTCTACAAATGCTTGGCTAAAATGACAGAGAAAATGCAGCATAAAAAGAGTGATCACCAAGCTAGAATTTTTCACCATGCCCTCATCAAAATCATTTTCTTACACCATCTCACATAGGTGAAATTTTTTTTGGATACATTCATGCAGTCCACTGTCTTTTTTCCTCTTTCCAGACAACCTACTAGCCAAAGTACAACATCAACAACACCATCAACACCTTTCAAGCCAAGGGAGATTGGCTCATCTAGTAGAATTTTAGTCAAGAGGATACCTAGGGCTGAGGTGAATCAAACATATTAGAGAGGAAGGAGGCTTGTTTTTTCTCCAACATTTGTTGAAAGGGCCAAGCCTACATTAGTTGAACATGGAACATCATCACATCATGACGAACCTTTGCAAGATGACGGGCCATTCCATCTTAACACTGACATGCAGACTTGGAGGTGAATGAAGAGAACAAAACAGTAGATCAGGTCATCTTGGAGAAATATGTTGAGATCAGATAACTTAAGGACAACTTGTCAAATTCCAACTTCTTGATTTCATTCCCAGAACAATAAAATATGCAATTAAAGGTAAACCAAATACTCTTGAATACGCCTAAAGTTAATTTGAACATAGAATATGAAAATGGAAAAGAAGTAGTTGAGATATATGAGTTAGATGATCAAGAATAGAAGGATATAAGAAAGAGACCAAGGACAAGAGCCCTCAAAAGGGCACTTCAGCAACAGATAGAAGCATCTCCACCAACGACCCAAATGAAAGGCAATGAGCTCATATTGGTAGAAATTGACAAGGATAGGGAATATTGGCTTGATAGAGTCAATGGTCACTTGGAAAACTCCTGAAGAAAGAAAATAAGAAAAAAATACAAAGGCACATTTCCATGCATTAGTACACAAGAAATCAGGTCTCCAAGGTAAGAATCAAGCAGTTGAAGGAAAAATCAAACAAATCCTAATGAAGGAAAAAGAGAAGGCTAAGTTGGATTTACTTGATGATGATTCACTCATAGCATAACATACCATCACAGGTCTCCATGGAGAAATTTTGGTACAATTTTGAGCTAATTTGGAGAAATTTTGACAAATTTTGAAGTTTTTGGACATTCTGACAATTTTTGCACAGTATTTGTTCCAAAAGCGTAGGGAGCCTCATGTTGCACTTTTGTTGGGGGCATCCAAATGCCAAAAAAATTGCATTTTTGGATTTATTTTGACCTCTAAATCAATTTCATCCCTTGTGAGAACCATGTCATTAGATTCTGGTGGGTGAAAGGGTAAAACAAACCACCTAAAAATCACCTTTCTTCCATGTTTTTCAGAAGCTCACTACGCTTTTGGTGTAGTTGTGGGAGAATTATTTTTGTAGGGCTAGAAGAAATATTTTTTAGTACTTGAGGGTTCTATGGTGTAGTAGAAAGGTAGAGATTTCTCCAAAATCTTCCAGATCCATATTTGGACCTTGGGAAGGCCTCCAAACACCTCTTTCACCCATCACATTGTGATTTCTCCTGGAAAGTTTTCCTTTTATGATAATTCGCTGCACTTTTTCCTAGAAGCCTATTTTCTCAATTTCAATAGTCAAAATCAATTTATCCTGATGTAATTTTTCATTTTTTGGGATGTAATGATGTAATCAATGATAAAAATGCTAGTTGGAGTGAAAAATAGGTGGATTCAAGCTTTAAATACTTTTTATGGTCAAATGTATCAATTTTTCTATTGTGAGGAGAGTTATGTTAACCTACATAGTATTTAGGTTTTAAGTGAGGAATTCTCATGAACTATTTCTCCACTCTAAGATTCAACCCATGAGAGAGGGGAAATAGTTTTTTTTCTATTTGTATGGATTTCTTAGTCATTTGGATGGTTGTACATTAGAGGGTGAAACTATTGTAGTGTATACTTCAACTTTTTATTGAGGAAATCAAAGGACTAATTGCAACTATTATCTAGGAATTTTCGTGGTGTGATTTGTTATGTTGTATTTTCTATGTTATGGTTTTATATAGATGATATACTCATCTCCATTCCATATATTATTTCTTCAGTGATTTTCCTAAAAGTTTTATAAGCATAATTCTTTCATGAAAGCTCTGTTTTGTTTGGGAATGTCATTTAATGTAATTTTCCTTACCATTTAATGAATTCATGGAATATGCTAATTAAATTCCTCTTTCATTTTCAAACCCTACACTACATTGACAAAAGCCTAAGCCCATCACAAAAGCATTGCTACCTTGCTCCTCTTTTTCTTTTCAATGGTAACCCTTTGATAATTTTACCTAGTTACCTTGTTTTCATCCCTGATATAGGAGAAAAACCCTCAAATTTTCAAAACCCTAGAGCTGAGCTATCTAGCCTAAAATCCATTCTTCCTCTAGTCAAACCCTTTGGCTGTGATTTTCATAGAGAGAGCCCTTTCTGGTTCGGTGGGGCTAGATACCAAACTAAAAGCTTGGTTTGATGTTACCTATGTCGATATCCTTTCTGTTAGCACTGGAATCAGCACTTGGATTGTAGCAAGCGCCTGACCAGACACATCTTAAGCTCAAGGGCTTTTCTTATAATTTGATTAAGTTTTTTTGGAAAGTGGTTGAAACTCACATGCACTGAAAAGGATTTTGAGAAAATAAGGATCTCTCATACATGTGAGGGCACTGGTGTATGATGTGGTAGCGAAATTGAGTTTGTAGCACGATGGATAGAAGAATGAAAGATAAATAGTGGATATGTAAACTAGAAACCCACTGCTAAGAGGAAAGGGTGACACAAATTCCATATCTGAAATATATAGTGAATTAATGCTTTTAAAAGACTTACAAGAGTCTCACTTTAAATTTAAATAATCCAATTACAACCTCATGAATCAATAATGCTTGGTGAATCAAGACTGAAAAAAAAAATACATTAACATGCATGTTATATCAAAAGACTTATAAAAATATGAAACATGGTTTAATTTCACCTCAAGGAATGCTTATGAACAATATTCAATTCATACTGAATCAAGAAATATTGGAACAAGACTTACAAAAATAGATCCATATGTCTTGGAGGCTTACAAGACTTATAAAGCATAAGATAGAACTTTTATGATAAATCTGGAAAGACATATAAAGTATGTAAAAACAGAAGGGAAAACAATACACACACCACATAGTTCATGAGTCCTCAAGAGTGCATATGGATATATTATTAACTAAAAAATATTCAACACAGCATACAATAAGCTGAACAACCAAAACCCTCTTTTCTTCCTATGTATTTTGTCTATTTATAGTTTTACAATAGATCTGCCAGTAAGGCTTAGACCTTCGGATTCCTTTCATAACAACTTAACATAAAATAGATAAGAAGGAGAAAAAATAGATGGTCTGCTATTTTTATCCATTTTCAATCACAGAACTCTAACAGAATTAATCATATTGACAAAGTGTCTTTGAGCTTTAAGAAGATATTTTTATTTGTTGATAGGTGTCGAATCTTTAGGCATAAGACATAAGCGAGGGGAAAACAATTTTCGAGGGGGTAGTAGAGTGGTATTTAACACAGATGGGATAGGAAACACAATGGAGGGCCCTAAAAATAGTTCAATCAAGAGTTAGCAGTGGAAATGGGATACACGATGGATCTCAATGTCGCAATTTCATAGATTTACCTCATCGCATCGCAACATATAATACGTAACTTGTGATATCTTAATAATAAACATACTCTCCTATTGTGATGTGCGATTGGCGGTGGGGAAAGGGTGACGTGGCAGGAAATGTGTTCCACTATATCGGAAGTCCAGATAAAAAACAAATGAATGTGTTGAGGGTTTTTGAGATATGCTGATGCGAAAAGGAAAGGGTAAAAGTAAAGAAAAAAAGTGAAAAAGGGTGAGGTTTCATCACATCGGGACTTTTAAACAGTGAGAGTAACTGAAGAGCGAAAGGGTTTTATTTTTGTGATGCAATAAAGGTAAGTGGATCGATAATATGATAAGTGTGGTGATGCTATCACATGTGATATATTAAAGGGCTTGTTGTGGGGGGTGGAGCTGCTATAACGTCCAGAAAGAATATATATTTTGATTTGAATGGTTTTAATAGAATTTCGAGCGTTTGAATTTAGAATTTGGTAAAATGAAGGGTAAAAGAGGGTAAATGAAATGAATGAGGGTTAAAATGAGGTTTGCTCACCATTATACTTTATCAGCAAGACTTTCCTCTTTCAACTGAACCGAAAAGGCAGATTGATTCCTTTGAAGTTCTTGAAAGTGAGGATTTCCCTTCATTTTGTGGAAATAAATGACAACCATGGAATATTATTTTCAATATGAAAGATCTGAGAAATAATCTGTCACCTTGAAAATGTTTAAAATATTGTAGTGCTAACAGTGGCTCCTATTGGGGATGAAGTCCTCCCTGTGAGGCTTCAAGGATCGTAGTTCCAGTGCCTTGTCCAGCCCTTATTTCTCTAACCAAAAATTCTTCTTATTAACTCAAAAGTACCAGCATGCCTAGCCATTGGGTAATGGAGTCATAAGCTATATTTCAATATTCTACAACTTATTTCAACATGACTAAAATATGGAAATCAAAATAGAATCTAAAACTGAAAATAAATGCTCGAGTGGCGAGTTTATTCATCTTCCTAAATCTCATCATCTAAAATTATCTTGATCAAGTGTATACAAAGTTCCAAAAGAAATTTTTTAACAACCGATTTCTTGACATGTCTTTGCATCCACTACTGAAAGGCTGAAAAGTGTGGAGTATAATCTTTAAATGTGACTCATACTTGATGCTATGGCCAAGAAGCACTCCAAGACTAATAACAATAGATACTTTCAGAAAACTAAACTCCATATAATCAGCAAGAGGATCGAAAAATCGATAAGGATACTTACTCAAAACAACTTTGAGTTCAAGGATAGGCTGACCCATACTTTCATCTGATAGAACAATGCTTTAATGAAGAGCTTGTTCTTCATTTTTTTCCCAAATTTCTTCTTCGACATTGTATCCCAGCAACTCAGATTTATACATTTCAAACATAGACTCATAACTTTTTTTCTTATCATCAATTCTTACCAAGGTGATAATTACTAGACAATTTGTATGAGTTGAGCATCATCTTCTTCCTCGGATTCAGATTCACAACTATCATAGATTCTATCATTGGTGTAAACTTCTAGTATAACCATGTTTTATTTACATTTATGATGTTCACCATCACTTTCAACTTGCTTATCAAACTGATAGAAACATTTTGAAGGGAAACATTCAACCGGATACCTATCTTTATAAAATGAATTAAAATCTTCATGAAACACTTTCAAACAAGTGATGTTATTTTTAGGAAGACATTTGCACCAATGAAGGGTTTCATCCTCCAAAGAATATCTAAAGAACTTAATATTTACATATTCATGAAAAAAATGCAACCTATGAATCCAGTCATGAAAACCCCATAAAAACTCAACTGGTACTTCCTAATGATGTCCACTAAACCTTGGAAGAGAAAGTTCCCATTCACTTCTATCTGGAAAAGGATTAGGAAAACTATCTATCTTTAAAAAATTTCATAAGGCATATCTTTTAGCGAGGATCACTTCCATCAGAGTGTTGGATCTGAAAACAGAGGAGTTGCATGTGGATTCTTTTTCATGGATTCGCCAGGTGAAATATCACAATCTTCTTCAAGTCGTCAATTCTTGTTCACCATAAAGAATTGATCATCAACAATTTAAAACAAGAAACTTAGGAGAATAATTTGTTTCAAGACCTTCATCTCCTGGCATACGCACCTAAAGATGTTAGCTTTGGAATCAACACTTGGATTGTGACAAGCGCCTGACTAGACACATATTAATCTCAAGAGAGTTTCTTATAATTTGTTTAAGTTTTTTTGGAAAGTGGTTGAAACTCACACGCACTGAAAATGATTTTTAGCAAATAAGGATATCTCACACATATGAGGGCATTGGTGTATGATGTGGTAGAAAAATTGAGTTTGTAGCCTAATGGGTAGAAGAATGGAAGATAAACAGTGGATATGTAAAACAAAAGCCCACTGCTAAGAGGAAAGGGTGATACAAATTCCAGATCTTAAATGTATAGTGAAAGAATGCTTTTAAAAGAAATGCAATATTCTCACTTTACATTTAAAGAATCCATTACAAGGAATGCTTCTGAGTAACATAACCTCATGAATCAAGAATTCTTGGTGAATAAAGACTGACAGAAAGAGATTAACATGCATGCTAGATCAAAATACTTATAAAAACATGAAACAGGGTTTAATTCCACATCAAGGAATGCTTATGAACAATTTTCAATTCATATTGAATCAGGAAAGCTTGGAACAAGACTTAGAAAAATAGATCCATATGTCTTGGAAATTCACAAGACTTATAAAAGCATAAGATAGAACTTTTATGATAAATCTAGACAGACAGATAAAGTATGTAAAAACATAAGGGAAAACAATACACATACCACACAGTTCGTGAGTCCTCAAGAGTGCATCTAGATATATTATCAACTCATAAATATTCAACACAATATACAATAAGTTGAACAACCAAAACCCCCTTTTCTTCCTCTGTCTTCTGTCTATTTATATTTTTACAATAGATCTGCCAACAAGACTTAGACCTTTATATTCCTTTCATAAAACCTTAACAGAAAACAGATAAGAAGGAGAAAAAATAGACTATCTGTTATTTTTAGCCATTTACAATCCTAATAGAACTATGATGGAATTAGTCATATTGAAAAATTCTCTTTGAGCTTTAAGAAGATATTTTTATTTGCTGATAGGTTTTGGATCTTTAAGCATAAGACATAAGTGGGGGGGAAACAACTTTCAGGGTGGTAGAGGAGTGGTAGTTAACGCAGATGGGTAGACGACACAATGACGAGCCCTATAGATATTGGAATCGAGAGTTAGCAGTGGAAATGGGAGACACGATGGATTGTAATGTCACAATTTCATAGATTTACCTCATCGCATCGCCCAACTGCATCGCATCGCAACATAAAATACTTAACTAGCGATATCTCAATAATAAACATACTCGCTGATTGCGATGTGCGATGGGCGGTGGGGAAAGGGTTATGTGGCAGGAAATGGGTCCCCCTATATCGGCAGTCTGGATAAAAATAAAATGGAGGTGGTGAGGTTTTTTGCAATATGCCGATGCAAAAAGGTAAGGGTAAAAATAAAGCGAAAAAAGTGAAAAGGGTGAGGTTTCATCACATTGAAACTTTGGAACAGTGAGAGAAAATGAAGACCGAAATGGTTTTATTTTTGTGATGTGATAAAGGTAAGTGGATCCATAATATGATAATTGTGGTGATGATATCACATGTGATATATTAAAAGGCTTGTTGTGGGTGGTGGAGCTGCTATAAAGTCCCGAAAGCATAGATATTTGGATTCGAATGGTTTTAATGGAATTTAGAGCGTTGGAATTTAGAATTTGGAATAATGAAGGGTAAAAGAGGGTAAATGAAATGAATGAGGGTAGAAATGAGGTTTCTCACCATTACACTTTATCAGCAACACTTTCCCCTTTCAATTGAACTGAAAAGGTAGATTGATTCCTTTGAAGTTCTTAACAATCATGATTTCCCTTTCTTTTCTAGTAATAAATGAAAACCATGGAATATTATTTTCAATATGAAAGATCTGAGAAATAATCAGTCACTTTGAAAATATTTAAAATATTGTAGTTCTAACACTTTCTTAGCCTTCGGAAATTGTGGCAGCTAACATTTTTGGCATTGTTGTTGGGGACTGAAGTGACAGATATTCTCTGGGTGTGCCATTACATTTTCATCGAATTCTAGGTATGTGGGTGATAGGACCTAGTTTTAGAGAAGGCTGATTCAAGTTGTAGAGAGCCGAAGTGCAGAAACAAGAATATACTAGCTCCAAAAAGGCACACACGATCAAATCCAGATCAACATCCAGCTTCTCCCATTGAAGGTCTAGAAAGACTTATAAGAAAACAAAGGCCTCAACATTCAAAGAGCCTGTCAAGTTCATCTGCTTTGGTAAGGTCTACATATTTGCCTTCAGAATTACCTTCACTTGAAGATATTTCTTTTGATCTGAAGTTTGAATTATCACTATTTAGGTCCAAACCAGAGACATCTTTGTCCAAAATTGGAATTGATCCATTAAGGTTATCTAAATTAGCATCTCTATTTGAATTTGTATTCGACTCTTTAAATCCTGAAACTAATTTATCATCCGTTGAATCGAATTTAGATTCATATTTTGATAGGAATGTTTGGAGTCAATTTAACAAGCTTTAAGAACTAGAAAACCATCTTCAATATACCTCCAATAAGGATTTCATACAATATCAACAAGATCTCTTATCTGATGATCCTATTTCAGTTTCATCTATTCACATCATTGCTACATCCCCTCATATTGTTATTTCTTCATCATCCACACTTCCTCCTACACAACCACCTCTCATACCAATACGTCATGTTGTGACTACAAGATTACCTCCTAGGACAACTATGGCTACATTTTCTCCATTAGTTATGCCGGGACAACTCATTGAATTACGTCAAAACTATGGGCAAAGGCTTCCTCTTTTTGATGGAACCGCCTATGTTACAATGAGGAAACACATTGATAAGATCATAGATTTCATAGATTTAGAAGAAGCAGACAATGATGATGCAAAGATGAGAACTATTAGTTAGATTTTCTCAAGATAAGTAAAAACATAGTTCAGAGCTTTGGCAGCTGGTTCAGTGAAAAATTCACAGCAGTTGGCAGATATTTTCCTTGCTAAGTGGGAGGAAAAGAAAAATCCTCTTCATATATTGACTGAGTATAACTCATTGAAAAGAAAACCTAATGAATCAGTTCAATATTATACCACCCACTTCAATAAGGTGTACAATTCTGTAATATTCCTAATTAGCCTTTAGCTAGTCGGAATATTAATTTTTTCTTTTGTTAATAAAATAGATGAATAAGAGGGTAGAGAGACCCATAAATCTCTTTAGTAGGAATAAAACCACTTCTATTGTGAATGTGGATCATTATATCAGTTGAATAAAGTACTTTTGCATGTGAATAGGGGCTAAAGCATGTGGATAGGGTCAAGTTTGACCAAATCAACAACACTGTCATGGAGGTAGTGGAGAGTTATTGGAGGCCAGCGCAGATAAGATGGAGGAGTGTATGCATGAGAGTAGCATATTTAATGAGTGGGACCAAGGGTGAGGAAGTTCACCAATCATATAAAGAATGGGATGGGAACCATAGAAGGAATTCTAAATATTGTTTATGTCCTAGTCTTTTATGACTTTTTGCACACATGAGTTGTTTAGCAGAGTTTGTTGTGTTGTTTAGCACAAGAGTGTTTCTGAGTCGAAATCCCACCCTCATCCTTGGGAGACCTCGAGCTCCCACTCAGGAGAGGTTCATTGAGCTTCATTTCCACCATCCGAAATCAAGCCAAGATTCAACCGTTATCCACAGAGCAGTCTCCTTCAATAATGTGTTCTTTTGCAGGGCAACAGTAGTGGAGGGTTGATAGACCCAATTTCTGAGCTTGTTTTCTAGTGAGGAGAGAAGTCGTTCATCCGAGAGTCTAGCAAGGAAGTTCATTGAGAATTATTTCATCATCTAGAATTATGCCAAGAAGAATCCATCATATACAATGCAGTCTCCTTCGGAAACTATGTTCTTTTGTAGGGAAGTTGCAGTGGAGGGCTTAGTGCCTAAGTTTGTAAGTTGGTTTTCCAGTGAGGGGAGCAACCCTTCATCCTCAAGATATATTGGAGGAGTATCAACCGTTTTTACATAATATCAGCCACCTCTTATCAGTTACACAGTTCTAGCGCATTATTCATCCCTAGGGCTGCAACTTTCATTTTGTGTAGTTCTGGAAACCCCTTCTGGGTTGTCTTGGAAAAGTGGTAGAAAGCCTAGATCTCTGATCCCAAAATTTTCTAAGCATTATATCAGTAGTTCCTTGTGTTTTCAGTCTTACCCTATAGTTATTTTCCATAGGAATGCACAGTTATATGTCCTCTAGCATTTTATGTAGTTGCAACATTTCATATTTTATGTACTAGGTCATTTGAGGCTTGTTTTGCCTAGCTTTAGTGTCTTTTCCCTCAAGATATTGTACTCATTTATCTACTATAATATGAAATAAGATGGCTCTATTATCTCCTCCTATTGATGTGTTGATATATTTACTTCTTTTTCTAGTTTATGTGCTATTTTACTATTTTTCCTAATTTGGAATATTACAGTGGTATCAGAGCATAAGCATGGCTAAGCCCATGAGGCACTACATCTATAAATATATAGCAATGGATCGAAGAGAGTTTCCAAAACTTATTCTCCAAACTATGTATGATATTGCCAGAAAAATAAAGGATATGAAGAAGGAAAGACATAAAGAGACCCCGAGAAGGTCTCAACATGGAGAGAGTTCTGGCACCTCACATTATTGGTGTGATCAATAAACATTACAACATGTTCCACAATGCTCCACCATGCCTACATTCCTAGCCATAGGAAATGAGGAAGGAGGAACACAAAAGGAGGAGAATCTTGGTGATTATATCATAGAATATGAATCTCAATCTTAGAGGTTCAAAGAGCATCTAAACTTCCAAGGGTTCTTTCAGATCAAGGATAATAGAAGACCTAGCAATCACAATAGAGGTAAAGGGTACATGCAGAAAAATGATTTGCAGCATACTTTGGGTATATTCTTTCTTCCTTCCTTTGATGGGTCACCCAAGTGCACAACCAAGGTTTGGGTATAGAAATTAGACATCTATTTCCAGTTGAAATGATTTTTAGATATGGAGGCCATTAAGATAGCAGCGCTTCACCTTGAAGGTGAAGCACATGAGTGGTGGTTTCGTGGCCTATGTCCATTGGGGCATGCCAATATAACTGATTATGTAGAATTTACACAGATTTTGGTGGAAATATTTAACTGAAGAGATCCAGAATCTCATTTTGTTGAGATAGATAATATCAAGCAGTTAGGAGATCCAGAGACTTATATCTTTAAATTCATAAAAATTTTAGTCATGGTGCTAAATCTATCCGCAACTAGAAGAGTATGTATGTTTATTTATGGGCTAGTAGAGCCTTTGCATGAGTTGGTAGAATCCATTAGACCAAATACATTCCAGGATGGTATTGAGAGGGTTAGAGACTTGCAACATACTTTTCCAAGGGCAAGATCCCCCCTTCAGCAAGAGTTCTCCTCTCAGTCAAAAGGAGAAGATATGAAGGTTCCTCCCTCAAGAGAAAACCAAGACAAAGGATCTCTTAGTGATGATGAGGTATCCTCCAATAATGATGAAGAGGGAGAAGAAGATTTGGAAGGACATACCAGTGATGTAGCACAAGGAAGAGATCCACTACCACCTAGAGGTGGAAATGGAGCAATTTCTCCAACTAGAGGAGCCCTTGCTCCAACTAGAGGAGCCCTTGCATCCTTGTGGGGAGTTCCAAAGATTCTATCATTGGGAAACCAATGCATAGTCCAGAGCAACATGTGTCGGTGTTTATAGATATTGGGACTACCCACAATTTTATTGATGCCCAACTAGTGCAAGGGGAGACATACCCACCAGTGATTCTAAAGGATTCTCAGTTTTGTCCTCAGGGACTAAGTAGTGGGGGAACTGTGTTTTGCCATTGACTATGAATTTTAGGACATACACCCTCATGGATTACTTCTTTGTGGTCAAGACCCATGAAACCAAGGTGATATTGGGTGTGTAGTGGTTGATTACACTGGAAAAGGTCACTACAGATTGGGAGGCCTTGTAGATGTCATGGATAGATAAGAAGAGAGGTAGTCATCAGAATACCATGGGAAGGAACACCTATCCACCTTAGGAAGCCTCCACACATAATATGTAGATTGATTTGCATAGAGGAATCTAGGAAAACTCAGTCCATTTAGATATGCAGTTTACTCCAAACCATGATGTTTTATTATTTGGAGGCATTCCACCAGGGAGGCCCCCAAATTGGAAGTTGGTTAAATAATTTTCACAAAAAGTGGCACCACTCATAGATCTAGCTAAGAGGATATCCTTGTATGGGACCAACACAGTGAAGAGGGCCTTTGATTGGCTCAAGGAGAAGATGAATATTTTCTTGATATCGGTATTACCAACTTTCACCAAGCCTTTTGCACTGAAATGTGATGCTTTAGGAGTGGATGATGGCTATTCCATAGCCTTTGAGAGTTAGAAGATACTTCCACATTGGAAGGAGTCTTCCATATATGGTAGAGTGTTGCTAGTCTTCATACATTTATTGGCCAAACTCAGTAGGTTTTCGATGGGCAATAACTTCCAATTGAAGATTGACCACTATGAACTTCAGTCTTTCCTTGAGTAGAAGAAGCTGCAAGGGAGGAAACAAAAGTGGGATAGTAGTATTCCGCCATGTGGCTTTGGCATTAAGCATGTCAAAGAGGGGATTAGTGATGTGAAAGGTGCCTTATCACAAAGGCCAGTAGCACTGCCATTGTTGAGTATGGATCCATATTGGGGGTCCCAACTATTGGTGGAGTATTCCAAGAACCACTTCGCATGTAGGGTGCTTGATGGGCAGGTGGTTGATGAGAGGTATAGAGTGATGGATGGAGTCATCTATTACTAGTATCATATCTTCTTGACTATAGGTTCTAATATCAAGTAGAAGGTTCTACATGCAACACATGATTCACTCCTTTCTGGTCACCAGGATTTCATTAGGAAATATCAGGTCATTTGGGAGAGATTCTCATGGGAGGGTCTCAAGGAGGATGTGCTCCAACATATCAGGGGATGTGTAGTTTTATTGAATATTGAGGAGGAAAGAAACCATCCTACAAGGTTGTTACAGTCACTCACTTTTACAGGAGAGAGATGGGAGAGATCACCTATGAACCTCATCACCAGCTTGCCAACAGTACATGGTAAGGATTGTATCTTTATATTCATTGATAAACTAACAAATAATTTGAATTTCTTTGCCATTTATTTAGAGTGGATTTCTCCACAAGAGGGAAAGCCTCTCCTTGGAATTCAGGGTATTCTTAAGACTAAAATTAGTGATAGAGATAACCACTTCCTGGATGTTTTGGTGCAAGTATTGTTCTATTATAAGTGTACTCAGTTGACACCCAATGCCAATTAATAATTCCAAGTATATGAGCAGAGAGACACAACAAGAAAATGGCTGGGAAGATACTTTCCACATTATGTTCAGGGGCAACAAGGAGCCAAAATGCGTTGGTCACACTTGAGGGATTATTGTCACCATTTGGAATTTCATATGGCACTCACTGTATCTCTCTTCTTCGTTCCATATCGCGATGATGTTCTATTCACTATTGATGGAATGGGTTGGGAAAGCAAGGTTCCTAGAACCAAATATTGGATCCTAGAGAGTCAGGGTATATCCCAGCCTCTTAAGGAAAAAATTTCTACAGCACAAGATCATCAATAGTTCTACACAGATCATATATGTGGAGAGAGACAACATTGGGTGGACAATTTGGTCTATCATTTTCAGCCATACAACCCATCTACATTATAGGAGTAGGGGACTGAGGAGCTTTCCTATGGGCCATAAATGGTGATCCATATTGTTGGGAGAGTGGCATATAGGTCGGAGCTTCTCATTGGGGTTAAGATCCCCAACATTTTTCAGATCTCATGCCTCAAAAATGACATTAGACAACATGTAGTTGCCTCTTGTTGGGAGAGTGGCAAATAGGTTGGAGCTTCTCATTGGGGTTAAGATCCCCAACATTTTTCAGATCTCATGCCTCAAAAAGGACATTAGACAACATGTAGTTGCCTTCTTTATAATGTGGGCCATTTGGTTTTATCACCAAAGGATAACTTGGACACCTTAGAGGGGAAGCTAAGGAATAGACTAATTAAAGAGAATATGGTTCAATGGAGGAGTTTATAGATGAGGATGCTACAGGGGAAGGAGAGGAGGTTTTTTAGTATCCACCCTTCCAGTTGCTTGAGGAAAAGCAACATTTGGGAGGGGATGAATGCAATATTCCTAATTAGCTTTTAGCTAGTTCGAATATTAATTATTGTGTTTGCTAATAAAATAGATGAACAAGAGGGTAGAGAGACCCATAAATCTCTTCAGTAGGAATAAAACCACTTTTAATGTGAATGTGGATCATTGTATCAGCTGAATAAAGGACTTTTGGGTGTGAATAGGGGCTAAAGCATGTGGATAGGTTCAAGGTTGACCAAATCAACAACGTTGTCGTGGAGGTAGTGGAGAGTTATTGGAGGCCAGTGCAATTAAGATAGAGGATTGTATGCATGAGAGTAGCATCTTTAATGAGTGGGACCAAGGGTGAGGAAGCTCACCAAGCATATAAGGGGATGGAAGCCATAGAAGGCAATATGAATATTGTTATGTATTAGTATTTTATGACATTCCTCACGCTTCAGCTATTTAGCGGGCTCTGTTATGTTGTTTAGCAAAAGGGTGTTTTAGAGCAGAAATCCCACCCTCATCCTTGGGGGCCTACGAGCGCCCACTCAGGAGAGGTTCATTGACCTTCATTTCCACCATCTGGCATCAGGCCAAGCTTCATCAATTATCTACAGTGTAGTCTCCTTCATGATGGTGTTGTTTTGCAGGGATGGAGTAGTGGAGGCTTGATAAACCCAGTTTCTGAGCTTGTTTTCCACTGTGGGGAGCAACCCTTCATCTGGGAGGCTAGCAAGGAATTTCCTTGAAAATTATTCCATCATCAGGAATTAGGAAAATTAACAGTTATCATCTACAATGCATTCTCCTTTAGAAACTATGTTATTTTGTAGGGTAGTTGCAGTGGAGGGCTTAGTGCCCAAGTTTGTGAGTTGGTTTTCCAGTGAGGGGAGAAACCATTCATCCGAGTGATATATTGGAGGAGTATCAACCATTTTTACATCATATCAGCCACGTCTTATCAATTACATATTTTTAGTGTGTTATTCATCCCTAGAGTTGCAACTTTCATTTTGTGTATTTCTGGAAACCCCTTCTAGGTTGTCTTGGAAAAGTGTTAGAAAGCCTAGATCTCTGATCCCGACATTTTCTAAGAATTATATAACTAGTTCCTTGTGTTTTTAGTATTACCCTGCAATTATTCTCCACGGGACTACGCAGTCATATGTCCTCCAGAATTTTATGTAGGAGAAACATTTCATATTTTATGTACTAGGTCATTCGAGGCTTGTTTTTCCTAGCTTGAGTGTCTTTTTCCTCAAAATATTGTACTCATTTGTCTGCTATAATATGAAATAATATGACTCTATGATCTTCTCCTATTGATGTGTTGATATTTTTACTACATTTTCCAATTTATATGCTATATTCTCGTTTTTCCTAATTTGGAATATTACAGATTCCATTCCCGTCAATATCAAACCTCCACCTAATTTTTCCTTGTTGCACTATCCAGGTGCCTTTGACCCTAATATGGCATATCAACTTAGAGAAATAAATCATACCTCATTGGAGGAGATGCAGAATAATGTAGTAAGTGTTCAAGCTAATCTGTTGATCAAAAAATTAAAAAATTAAAGTCGAAAAGAGAGTCCCAATTAAGGCAGAAGCCATCAAGTTCATCTGAATTGAAGTTTGATAGCTTGATTAGAACCATGGAGAATATGGAAGACCAAATTACATTTCAGAAAGGTAGCCAGACAATCAAGTTTTGAATCCCAATTTCTGAGGACAACAGTAGCAGCCACATTTGAAGATTAAGCAGAGAGTGTTGGCAATCTGATGCAATGTGTTGTCCTTGATGGAAACCTACTTGATGAGTTGCCTATGAAAAGCAACCTATGTGTTAAATATGTAAGGATGATGTAGCTACAGATTAGTTCAGATGTAAAAAAGAAATAAATTCTAGTAAGTGCCAGAGTAATGATGAATTAGATATGTCACAAACATATGCGGGTTTGTAAAGGAAAATTAGCGTATGTACGCGGAAAAGTATGTACCAAGTAGCGTATGCCTATTTGCGATCTAAATTTATAAAACCAGGGGACATTACCATGGTATTGGCCCACTGTATTGAGCGTTGCATTATCTATTTGATCACGTCCAGGAATACCATCAGCAGTTGAGTGGTTTTGACTCATGGTATTGACAAAGGCTAAATCTATATAAGGAGAAGAAGATCATAGTGCAATAGTGTGCATGTGTAAGGGTTGTTAATAAATAAATTTCGTTAAGAGATATCTACATGGATGAACTCTGTTCTTAATTGTTAGATCTGAATCTATGATGCACCCATGGATATAATGATGGTTCAAGATCTCTAGATCTGATGATGATGAATCTCCAGAACGACCTACTGAAGGGATGATAAAGAACTGGCGCAAGTCTGTTGAATTAAATGAATAAATATGGGTAAGTTTTATAGATCTGGTCTGTTCTGCAAAATTTATTTTTACAGATCTATATGCTAGTTGGTTTCAACAAAAGCACGTATATACGCGGGCTCGCTACATGAAAAGCGTGTATGGCAGTTAGGGTTTTTGAAGAATAAAATACACAGAAGTATACGCGGGTTGATGTGCAGGAAAGCGTGTATGTACGCGGCTTCAGTAAAGCAAAGTAGCGTATGATATTTGAATCAATGTTTGTTCGGGGTTGAGTTTGTATCTACATATCTATTCTGAAGTCTGGGTTTTAATGAATACTTCACTCTGAAGTATTTCTGCATGGAATGGGTAACATTTTATTGATTGATCTGAATTAATAATGTACCTATGAAGAAAATGATGAAAAGGGATCTCTAGATCTGAAATGACTATGTATTTTCTAGATCTGTTTATGGAATGTTTAGATATGTGATCTGGTGAATATTTGCTGAAGTAGAGGGTGAAATCTGAGTTATCTGTTCTGAAGAGCTACATATTTGTGAAAAGTTACAGATCTATATGCATGTTCATCTCAGCAAAATCATGTATATACGTAGGTTCGTTTCAGCAAGAGCACATATACACAGGTTTGTCTCTGTAAAAGCGCGTATATACGCAAGTTCAGTGAATTAAAAGCGCGTATGGAATCTAGGGTCTTGCTGAAGTGTGTGGAATGAAATTTATGATCTATTTTGATGTTTTACTGCTATCTGTCAATAATGTATTCGTACAGTTCTGGGTTGTTTGAATGTTTAATATGCTACTGATTATGTTGATTGAAGATCAAGTTGTTGTTTGATTGGTTGATGGAGTTATAAGTTTTAGTTTGATGTATGGAGTGGGTCCAGTCTGAAAATCTGATGAAAAGTGGCCTACAAGGTATGTTGTGTGGAAGCTATTGAATCCAGTATGAAAATTGATGAAACGTGGTCCATGGTGGTGCTGAGGGTCGAAGCCTTCAGTGAGGGGGTTGGAGCTCCCTTCCACTAGTGGCTGGAGAAGAGAAGGTTGTAGCCTTCTGTAGGTGGGTGCCTGCGTGCTGGTATGAGTCTGCACCAGTACAAAATTGTAAGAAGTTTTATTTATAATAAATATTGAAGACAAAGACGACAACAGCAGTGCTTTTCTCCCGAATTGGATTTCCATCTTAAATATTGGTGTTCATGTGTGTTGCTTATGTGTGATGGTTTATTCTGTTATTACTACACATGCTTACTGCTTACTAAACATCTGATGAATGAATGATGAAATGATCTACGTAAAGTATTAAATGCATAATAAGATCTCTGGACATACGCAAGTTTTCTTAAGGATATCCGCGTGTATACGTGAGTTGGGTTCAGTAAAGTAGTGTATGGTTTTTAAGAAAAAGAAAAGGTGAAAAGTTTTCAGTCTTCTCTAAAAACTTATTCACCCCCCCCCCCTCAGTATTTTTCCCAACAATTGGTATCAGAGCAGGTCCTTCTGAAAAAGCTTAGCCACTAGAAGGAAGATCAAACAAGATGAGAAATCAAGATGGAACAACATCTATCAGGCCTCCACTCCTCAACGGAAACAATTTAATCTTCTGGAAAACAAGGATGAGATCCTATCTTCAGTCTCTGGGAGCAGATGTATGGGCTATTGTTGAAGGAGGATATCAATATCCAACCGCAGTACCAACAGATCCAACAGAAAGAAAGAATTATGAAACAAATGCAAAGGAGGTCAATGCTCTATTGGGAAGTCTAACTAAAATAGAATTTGTCAAAGTCATGCAGCTGGATACAACAAAGGAAATATGGAACAAAATCATTCTAAGTTATGAAGGTGATGCAAAGGTAAAAAGTGCTAAACTCCAAACTCTCAGAATTCAATATGAGAATATAAAAATGCATAATGAGGAGAGCATTGCCAATTTCTTTTTACGTCTTGATGATATTGTAAATTGTATGATAAATCTGGGAGAAACAATAACCGAATCTACTTTGGTTGAGAAAGTTTTAAGATCACTAATGGCAAAATTTGAGTCAAAAGTTTCTGCTCTTGAAGAAAAGAAGGATCTTCAAAATCTTACTGTGGTGCAACTTCATGGAATACTAACTGCATGTGAAATGAGAAGAGGAGGACCATATGAAGTCAAAGAATCTGTCTTTAGAGCTTCTACAAAAGGGAAAGAAGTAAAAGAGACAGAAGGATTAGGGTATATCTCAGAAGAAGATGAGGTAAATTTTGTAAAGAAACTCCAACTTGGCACAGGACGGTTTAGAGGTAAGCTTCCTTTCAAATGTTTTGCTTATGGAAGAGTTGGTCATTATGCTACTAAGTGTCCTCATAAAGAAACACATGACAAAGGAAAGGAAGTAGCAAGAAGGAATAAGAATCGGTTTAGCACTAGAAAAAGTTACTATAATCATGAAGACAGTGATGGGTTATCTGATAGTGACGAAGAATGTGAGCAAGATCTTAGACTTCTCATGGCATTTGAAAAGGAATCTAGAGAAGAAAAAGATACTTTTATGGATGCGTTAGAGGACAATGATTTTCTTGATGAATTCAAACAAATCAAAATATGCTTAGAAGAAAGTAAAATATCCATAGAAACTCTGAAAAATCAGCTTGAAGAAAAGGAGAAACACAATGAGAAATTAGAATGGGAAATAGTAAGTCTAAGAAAAGAAATTGAGAAAGTAAAGACTTTAAATCTTAGATTTGATAAAGGATATGAAACCTTAGATGAGATTATCAAGGTACAACATTCTCCTCTTATAAAGACAGGTCTTGGATATATCGAAGAATCTTCTCAGGCTTCAACACCAAATTATCTAAAAGCAGCTACAGCTAGTATACAACATTCTGCCACTCAGCAAGGGAATAAAGAATCTTTACAGGTAAAGCATGATCATCTCAATTCAAAGAACACTAACAGAAATATCTTTCAATGAAACACCAATCAAAAGGTAAATTCAAGTAGAAGATTTCATGATCGCAAAAATTTCTTCTTCAATGGACAATGTTTCTCATGTCACAATTTTGGTCATAAAGGTGTTCAATGTGTTGCATATAAAACCATCATGACAAGAGAAGCAAGAAAGAAAAGGATTGATATTGGAACAAATAATAATACCTATAACAACATTTCTCCTCTTCAAAATGAAGTTGAATGTGATTATTGCAATAACTTTGGCCATGAAGAATCTGAATGTAGAAGCAAAGTTTAGCCAAAAGAGCATTTTCCTTCAAGCTCCAAAGTATGGAAAAAGCAGGAATTACAGGCTGAAAATTGTGGCATTGCTTTATTTGCAGAAGGTGAAGAAAAACGATGGTACATTGATAGTGGATGCTCAAAACACCTGACAAGTGACAAAAACAAACTTCTTGCATATAGTGCTCTAGAAAAAGAAAAGAATGCTACATTTGGAAATGATACTTCTGCTATCATTAAGGGAAAAGGGTCTATTTTTCTAAAAGAAAAGGTGAAAGCTAATAATGTCATGTATGTGGATGGATTAAAGCATAACCTGTTAAGTGTAAGTCAAATGTGTGATCAAGGAACTGAAGTTGTATTTAGTTCAAAAGAATGTGTGGTACGTGATCTTGATACAGGTAAAACAATTATAAAAGGAAAAATAACTCCAAGCAACCTGTATGTATTAAAGAACTGCAAAGAACAATGTTACTTGAGTAAATCTTCAGAAAACTAGCTATGGCATAGAAGGTTGGGGCATCTGAGCTTCTCTCAAACCAACAAATCAAGCAGACTTAAAGATGTTCGTGATCTTCCCAATATTATTCTACCTGAAAGTATCATATGCAAATATTTCCAATTCGGTAAGCAAACCAGAGTGCAATTTAATGCCAAGGAAGGATCATAAAGTAAGCCTCTTGAACTCATTCATACTAACATATGTGGACCTGTGAGGAAAAGTCACCACGTGGTGAACAATACTATATCTTATTTATTGATGATTTCTCTAGAATGTGTTGGATTGGGTTGATTAAACACAAAGATGAAGCATTTGAGAAATTTCAGATCTTCAAAGCACTGGTTGAAAATTAATTAGATCTAAAAATCAAGTCTCTTAGATCTGATCGAGGAGGAGAATATACATTAGATTAATTCCTTGAATTTTGTGAACAACATGGCATAAAAAGACAATTTTCTATAGCTGGCACTCCACAACAAAATGACGTAGCAGAAAGAATGAATAGAAAATTTCAACAAATGGCTAGAGCTATGCTTGATGATTCTGGAACACCTGACACATTTTGGGGAGAAGCAACACATACAGCGGTAAATATTCTTAACAAGGCACATGTTCGTGTAAATAGTGATAAAACTCCATATGAAATCTGGTATGGTAATCCTCCCACTGTGAAGCAGTTTAGAGTTTTTGGAAGAAAATGCTTTATCAAAAATAATGATGAAAAACTTGGCAAGTTTGAACCCAGAGCAGATGAAGGAATACTTCTTGGTTACTCCTGTAGGAGTAGAGCATATAAATGTTATAATAAAAGACTTCAGAAGATTGTTTAATGTATTGATGTTGTTATTGATGAGTCTCCTACAACTCCAAAAGAAGAAAAACAAACAACAGATGAAGACGACGGTGACATATATCCTTCTACATCAAATAGAAATGATATAGACAGTGAACCCAATGAAGAACCCGAAGATGATTTATCTGAAAAAGCTCCATCCAGATATGTTCAAAAGAATCATCCAGAATCTCAAATTTTGGGAAAAAAGGGATCAGGTGTGCAAACAACGACTCTTGTGGGATCTTCTAGCTATCTGGTATTTCTATCCACTATTGAACCACACAATGTCAATCAAGCTAGCAAAGATGAATGTTGGATTCAAGCCATGAATGAAGAGCTTGATCAAATTGAAAAGAATCACACTTGGGAATTAGTACCAAGACCTCACGAAAAAAATGTCATTGGAACTAAATGGATATTCAAAAACAAGTTAAATGATAATGGGGATGTTATAAGAAATAAAGCTAGACTTGTTGGCAAAGGGTATGCTCAACAAGAAGGTATAGATTTTGAAGAAACGTTTGCTCCTGTAGCTAGACTTGAAGCCATAAGAATGTTTCTTGCTTTTTCAAGCTTCCAACAAATCAAAGTTTATCAAATGGATGTTAAATCTACTTTTCTCAATCGAGATCTAGAAGAAGAAGTTTATATAGAACAACCAGAAGGATTAATTTTGGGAAATGATGAAAATATTGTTTGTAGACTTAAAAAGGCTCTATATGGTCTCAAACAAGCTCCAAGGGCATGGTATTATTGTCTTGACAAATATCTTCATCAACAAGGATTTTCAAAGGGGTCTGCTGATAGCAACGTATACACAAAAACTGAAAATGATAAACTATTGATTGTGGTTGTATATGTTGATGATATCATTTTTGGAAGTAATGAAGAGTCTATGAGTCAGAAATTTTCTTCTGTTATACAGTAAGAATTTGAAATGTCTTTACTTGGGGAACTAACATTCTTTCATGGCTTGCAAGTGCATCAAGCAACAGATGGCATATTCTTATCACAAGAAAAATATCTTAAGAAAATTCTGAAGAAGTATGGCATGGAAGAGTGCAAACCTATAAGTACACCAATGATAACCGGATGTAATCTCAGTTCTCATGATGATTCTCCCACGGTGAATCAACCAGAATACAGATCTATGATAGGAAGTCTACTTTATCTCACTCGGACTAGACCAGACATTATGCATGCAGTTGGGATTGTTGGACGATTCCAAGCTAATCCAAAAGAGTCTCACCTTCAGGCTGTCAAAAGAATATTCAAATATCTACAAGGAACTTAAGACTTTGGACTATGGTATCCAAAGAATGTTGATCTCACTCTTCATGCTTACACTGACGTAGATTGGGCTGGAAATGTTGATGATCGGAAAAGCACTAGTGGTGGTGCATTCTATATGGGGCCCTGGTTGGTATCTTGGTTCAGCAAGAAGCAAAGCATCATTGCCTTATCTACAGGAAAAGCAGAATATGTGGCTGCCGCATCATGTTGCACTCAACTGCTTTGGATGATGCAAACCTTACAAGACATTCATATCAAATGTTCACCTCCTATCTCCATTATGTGTGATAATACAAGTGCCATTAGTATCTCAAAGAATCCTTTTATGCATTCCAAGACCAAGCACATTCCCATCAAGTATCACTTCTTACGTGAACAAGTGCTTGAACAAAAGGTGAAGTTGGAGTATGTTCCCTCCAAAGAACAAGTTGCTGATATATGTACCAAACCTTTACCCAGGGAAGCATTCGAATATCTCAGGCAGAAGCTGGGAGTAGTCTCTGCCATGCAGAAGATCAGATGTGCTTAAATTCAGAAGATTAAATTGGATACGCGGATTCCCTGAAGGACAGTCACGTATATACACAAGTTTATAAACAGAAAACCACGTATGGTTGTTTGCTGACAAATTATTTTTTGTTAGGAATTTTTCTTTTGTGATCCATAAATTGTGCTTGAGATCTTTCGGTGAAAATCACATCAAAAAAGATTTGGTCGATGCGTTTCAAACCAGCCAGTGTGGTTCATCATCAGGACAAGATGAAAAATCTAATCAAGAAACCCCTTTAAATAGAAAGTAAAGCTCTCACTAGTCGTTTGTAAAATAACGGCTAGTTTGACTCAAAAAATTTTAAATATTTATAAAAATAAAAATAATAGAAAAAATCAAATGTTTAAAGTTTATAATTAGGATTCTTATATAATTTTATTTATTTTGATAAAAAAATACCTAATACTCATATATATTTTATTATAATTATAATTATTTATTTGTTATAAGTTTTAATTTTATATATTTATTTTTATAATAATTAATTGTTATGTGATTCAAACATACCTCAAATAGTTATCTTTTTGATAATTAATCTTAAAAATAAATAACTAAATAAGTAAAAGTTTCAATCAAATAAATAAATAAATAAAAATAAAAAATAAATTAAAAAAAAAGAAGAAAGAAGAAAAAATATAAAATATAAAATAAAATAAAATAAATAAATTAAAAATAAAAATAATTAAATAAAAATAAAAATACAAAATACAAAATACAAAAAATAATAATAAATAAATGAATAAATAAATAAAAATAAAAAATGTACAATTAATTAATGATGATTTGTCGCAAGTAGAGAAAGGAAAATGTACAATTAATTAATGATTTTTTATTTATTTATTTATTTTATTTTATTTTATTTTATTTTATTTTTTATTTTTTTTCAAAAAAAAATTAAATAAATAAATAAAATTAAATTAAAAAAAATAATAGTAATAGTAATAATAATAATAATAATAATAATAATAATAATAATAATAATAATAAATGAATAAATAAATAAAAATAAAAATGAGCAATTAATAAATTATTAATTGTTCATTTTTATTTTTATTTATTTATTCATTTATTTATTTATTATTATTATTATTATTATTTATAATTTTAGTTTTTTTATTTTTCATTTTTTTTGAAAAAATAAATAAATAAAAAAATAAAAAATAAAAAAATAAAAAAAATCATTAATTAATTGTACATTTTCCTTTCTCTGCTTGCGACAGATCGTCATTAATTAATTGTACATTTTTATTTTTATTTATTTATTGATTTATTTATTATTATTTTTTGTATTTTGTATTTTGTATTTTTATTTTTATTTTTATTTAATTATTTTTATTTTTAATTAATTTATTTTATTTTATTTTATTTTATTTTCTTTTTTCTTTTTTCTTCTTTCTTCTTTTTTTATTATTTTTTTACTTTTTTATTATTTATTTATTTATTTATTTATTTTTATTTTTATTTTTATTTTTTATTTTTTTAAATTAGAAAATAAATAAATAAATAAACAAAATAAAATAAAATAAAATAAAAAAATATTTATTTATTTTATTTTGATCTACATTTTGTATATTTATTTAATTAAATAATTTATTCTTTTTATTTTATTTTTATTTATTTATTTATTTTATTAAAACTTTTACTTATTTAGTTATTTATTTTTAAGATTAATTATCAAAAAGATAAATATTTGAGGTATGTTTGAATCACAGAACAATTAATTATTATAAAAATAAATATATAAAATTAAAACTTATAACAAATAAATAATTATAATTATAATAAAATATATATGAGTATTAGGTATTATTTTTATTAAAATAAATAAAATTATATCAGAATCCTAATTATAAACTTTAAACATTTGATTTTTTCTATTATTTTTATTTTTATAAATATTTAAAGGGGTTTCTTGATCAGATTTTTCATCTTGTCCTGATGATGAACCACACTGGCTAGTTCGAAACGTGTCAACCAAATCTTTTTTGATGTGATTTTCACCGAAAGATCTCAAGCACAAATTTTGTTTTTTTAGTCAACATTCTTCAGCACAGCTGCGGCGCTGTTGGGTATCTCTGGTGATGTTCCAGCTCTCGTATTTATGTTTCACTCTCTAATGCTTCTGATGAAGATGTCTTGATGATTTTTTGTTGAAAGTGTTCAGGATGCACAGGCCAAGGGGGAGCATTGGTCATGTGGAAAGGATGCATTGTTGGCATTCTAATTATTTGATGTAGTCTGATCCCATGCTTAAGAATCTTTGATCTTGATTGTATAAGTCATTTCTGTAATTTGATGAAAAAGGTCATGTTGAGACCCATGATGTAAAAATTGATATATTCAGTCATGTAAGGACTTCTTCAAATTTGTAAACCCACTTGGTTGGGTAATTGAGTCAAAATGTGTAAACCCACTTGGTTGGGTACTTGAGTCACATATGTAAATCCACTTGGTTGGATCGTTTATGTAAGTATGAGTCATTGGTGATAGGAAAGGTCATAGAGTCATGTACTTCATTGAAAAATATGTTTGAAGATTCAGCATGAACTCAGGGGGAGCATGGTAACTTCAGTACACATCAGACCTACATAGCTCTTATTTCTACAAGAGAAGAAAAACGTTGTTTGGTTTTGATATGCCCTTTGCCCCTGATGTCAAAGGGGGAGAGTATCATGGTGTTTGAATAATGGTTATAATCAATGTATCTATCTGTTGTGGTGATCAAACACCATCTTGGTTGCCATCAAGTCCAAAGGGGGAGACTGTTGGCAATATGATGCAATGTGTTGTCCTTGATGGCAAGCTACTTGATGGAAACCTACTTGATGAGTTGCCTATGAAAAGCAACCTATGTGTTAAATATGTAAGGATGATGTAGCTATAGATTAGTTCAAATGTAACAAAGAAAGAAATTCCAGTAAGTGCCAGAGTAATGATGAGTTAGATATGTCACAAAGCATACGCGGGTTTGTAAAGGCAAAGTGGCGTATGTACGTAGAAAATTACATACCAAGTAGCGTATGCCTATTTGCGCTCTAAATTTATAAAACCAGGGGAAATTACCATGGTATTGGCCCACTGTATTGATCGTTGGATTATCTATTTGATCCCGTCCAGGAATACCATCAGCAGTTGAGTGGTTTTGACTCATGGTATTGACAAAGGCTAAATCTATATAAGGAGAAGAAGATCATAGTGCAATAGTGTGCATGTGTAAGGGTTGTTAATAAATAAATCTCGTTAAGAGATATCTACATGGATGAACTCTGTTCTTAATTGTTAGATCTGAATCTACGATGCACCCATGGATATAATGATGGTTCAACATCTCTAGATCTGATGATGATGAATCTCCAGAATGACCTACTGAAGGGATGGTGAAGAACTCGCACAAGTCTATTGAATTAAATGAATAAATCTGGGTAAGTTTTATAGATCTGGTATGTTTTACAAAAAAAAATTTTACAGATCTATACACTAGTTGGTTTCAACAAAAGCGCGTATGGTAGTTAGAGTTTTTGAAGAACAAAATACACAGAAGTATACGCGGGTTGATGTGCAGGAAAGCGTGTATGTACGCGGATTCAGTAAAGCAAAGTAGCGTATGATATTTGAATCAATGTATGTTCAGGGTTGAGTTTGTATCTGCATATCTATTCTGAAGTCTGGGTTTTAATGAATACTTCACTCTGAATTATTTCTGCATGGAATGGGTAACAGTTTATTGATTGATCTGAATTAATAATGTACCTATGAAGAAAATGATGAAAATAAATCTCTAGATCTGAAATGACTATGTATTTTCTAGATCTGTTTATGGAATGTTTAGATCTGTGATCTGGTGAATCTTTGCTGAAGTAGAGGGTGAAATCTGAGTTATCTGTTCTGAAGAGCTGCATAGTTCTGAAAAGTTACAGATCTATACGCATGTTCATATCAGCAAAAGCGCGTATATACGCAGGTTTGTTTCAGCAAGAGTGCATATGCGTAGGTTTGTCTCTGTAAAAGCGCGGATATACGCAGGTTTAGTGAAGTAAAAGCGCATATGGAATCTAGGGTCTTGCTGAAGTGTGTGGAATGAAATGTCTGATCTGTTTTATTGTTTTACTGCTATCTGTCAATAATGTATTCATACAGTTCTGGGTTGTTTGAATGTTGAATATGCTACTGATTATGTTGATTGAAGATCAAGTTGTTGGTTGATTGGTTGATGGAGTTATAAGTTTCAGTTTGATGTATGGAGTGGGTCCAGTCTAAAAATCTAATGAAAAGTGGCCTACAAGGTATGTTGTGTGGAAGTTTTTGGATCCAGTATGAAAATTGATGAAACGTGGTCCATGGTGGTGCTGAGGGTCGAAGCCTTCAGTGAGGGGGTTGGAGCTCCCTTCCACTAGTGGTTGGAGAACGAGAGAAGGTTGCAGCCTTCTGCAGGTGGGTGCCTGCGTGCTGGTATGAGTTTGCACCAGTACAAAAATGTAAGAAGTTTTCTTTATAATAAATATTGAAGACAGAGACGATAGCAGCGGTGATTTTCTCTCGAATTGGGTTTCCACCTTAAATACTGGTGTTCATGTGTGTTTCTTATTTGTGATGGTTTATTTTGTTATTACTACATATTCTTACTACTTACTAAACATCTGATGAATGAATGATGCAATGATCTAAGTAGATTATTAAATGCATAATAAGATCTCTGGACATACGCAAGTTTTCTTAAGGATATCCGTGTGTATACGCAACTTGGGTTCAGTAAAGTAGCGTATGGTTTTTAAGAAAAATAAAAGGTGAAAATTTTTCAGTCTGCTCTAAAAACTGATTCACCCCCCCCCCCCCCCTCTCAATATTTTTCCCAACAGAGAGAACATAGAGCTCTATATTAGCAAGATCAACAAAAAATCCACACTCTATTACATCATAACTATGCCCAAGCACCTAAATATGAAGATGACATTTTTGAAGAGAACCTTCTCTTTCAAAAGATCAGGGACCTATTTATATTATAGAGGATAATGAGTATATCAAAGAAACATATGTATCAGGTGACCATGAATTTGTACTTGCAAATGATGATGGGTTGGTAGTCCAGTTTGAAGACTATCAAAGGGAGTACCTAAATGCTCTTAGATCAGCACAAAGGCAGTACAATTTGAGAAACCGAGATGTTCCTATTACTTCTACTCAAAATATGACAACTCAACAAAAAGATACTTAGCCCAAACAAACTTCCCAAGCTAGTCCAAACAAGGAGAAGGATCCTGTTGCCATAAATCAGAGCAAGAACAGTGAGCCATCTACAAGTACATAAAAGAAGGATAAGGAAGTTCAAAGGAAGGAATCTCATTCAAAAGGGCAACCTAAAAAGTGGGATATCTTATGGAAGAGGTAGAGAAACAATATAACTTGTTTGGCTTAGGGTGAAATCGCGAAGTTGGGAAACACTTTTTGGCAGACAGCTAGAATTTGGGAGAAATTTTTAATTTCTCGTTCGAGAAAATAGTCAACTCTATTTCTCGACCGAGAGTTTTAAAAAATCTCGTCCGAGAGTTTTATTGGGTTTAACTGGAGTTAAAAATCTCTCGGACAAGAGTTATGTATTTTCTCGTCCGAGAGTTTTATTGATGGAAACTCTCGGGAAGACTTTCAGACGAGAGTTTTAAAAACTCTCGTATGAGAGTTTTAAAATCCCTGATGAGAGTCTTAAAACTGATGAGAGTTTTATATACTCGATGAGAATTTTTAAACTCTCGTCCGAGTGTTTTTCCAACTCTCGTCCAAGAGTTTTATTCCTATAATAAAATGCCAAAATTATTAAGTTGTTAGAATTCGTACTTTATTTTATATAAAACTCTCGGTAGTTTAGAATTGGTACTTTATATAATTTTAATAGTACTTTATTAAAATTAAAAAATGATAAAAAATTCATAAAATTATGATTTTATTTTAAATTATTTTATTATTATTAATGATAAAAAATACATGAAGATTTAATTAAATAAAATTTGTTACAATACTTTGTAATATCAATATTATATAAAAAAATATAAATATTTTATATAAAACTAGTTGATATATTAATAAATAAAATAAAATTCTAAAACATAAATCAAAATAAAAACAACTATATATATATATTTTGAAATTAATGAATAATTTTAAATTTAAAAAACAATTGACTAAATGCAATGAGGTGATAAAGGAGACAATGCATAGCACCTTAATATTGTTATAAATTCTTGGAAATATCGAGAACTTTTTGAAGTGAGATGAGCTTCTTGGAATGGGTCACCTTATCTTCCACTTCAGTTTCACATGATTAACTTGAAAGGAAGTCTATTTTCCTAGGTATGGATGTAACGGGATAAACAATATTATTTGAACATTGAGTGAGATGCCCTTCTTGGAATGGGTCCTCTTATCTTCCACTTTAGTTTAATAAGATTAAATTGAAATGAAGTCTATTTTCCCAAGTATGGATGTAAGGGGATAAAGAATATTATCCGAAAAGGAAAGGAATGTTAAGTGTGACATTCCAAGAAGAAGTGTATGGGATTGAAGAATTATGTTATTGCAGAAAAATAACCCTTGACCCCTTAAAACCTAATTCCTAACCCCTAAACCCTTTAAACCCTGATTCCCAACCCCTAACCAATTCAACACCCTAAACCCTAAACCTCTAAACCCTTAACCCTTACCCCTAACCCGTTAACCCCTAAAATCCTTAACTGCTAAATCCCCTAACCCCTAAACCTCTAAAACAACCCTTACCCATTTAACCCCCTAAACCCTAAACCTATAACCCCTCAAACCCTAATTCGCAACCCATAACCCATTCAACCCCTTAAACACCTAAACCTCTAACCCCTTAACCCTTGACCCCTTAAACCACCCCAATTCCTAACCCACAGCTTATTTAACCCCCTAAACCTAAACCTCTAAACCCTTAACCCCTAACCCATTTACCCCACCTAAACACTAAACCCTATTCCATTTAACCCTAAACCTAAACCTCTAAACCACTTAACCCCTACCCTAACTCGTTTAAGCCCCCCAAGCCCCAAAACCCCTAACCAATTCAACACCCTGGCCTAAAAGCCCAACCCAGGCCCCAAGTACTGATTCCATTTAACCCCACTCTAAAATCCTTCAGCACTAATTCCCCTAACCCCCTAAACCTCTAAACCTGTAACCCATAACCCCCTAAACCTAAACCTCTAAAATCCTTAACCCTAATCCCTTAAATCCTAATTCCCAACCCCGCAACCCCTGACCCCTTAAACCCTAATTCCTAACCCCTAAACCCTTAACCCCACAAACCCTAACCTCTAAACCCTTAACCCCTAACCCATTTACCCCCACTAAGCCTCTAAACCCCTAACTTTCCATTTAACCCCTAAACCCTAAACCTCCCCAAGCTCTTAACCCCTACCCCAAGCTTTGTGAACCCCTAACCCATTTAAGCCTAAAACCCCAAAGGAGAAACCCTAACTTGATTCAACACCTAAGCCTAAAAACCTAACCCATTTAAGTGTGGATTCCATTTAAACCCCAAAACCCTAACCCCTAACCCCTAAAATCCTTCATTACTAAATCCCCTAACCCCCTAAACCTCTAAACCTGTAACCCATTTAAGCCCCTAAACCCCAAAACCCCTAACCAATTCAACACCCTAAACCCCAAAACCCCTAACCAATTCAACACCCTAAACCCCTAAAAACCTAACCCATTTAAGTGTGGATTCCATTTAACCCCCAAAACCATAACCCCAAACCCCTAAAATCCTTCGGTGCTAAATCCCATAACCCCCTAAACCTCTAAACCTATAACCCATTTAACTCCCTAAACCCTAAACCTCTAAACCCTTAACCCCTAACCCCTGAAACCATAATTCCCAACCCATAACCCTTGACCCCTTAAACCCTAATTCGTAGCCCCGAAACCCTTAACCTCCTAAACCCTAAACCTCTAAACCCTTAACCCCGAACCCATTTACCCCTACTAAACCTCTAAACCCCTAACCCATTTAACCCCTAAACCCTAAACCTCTAAACCCTTAACCCCAACCCCTAACCTTTTAACCCCTAACCCATTTAAGCCCCTAAACCCCAAAACCCCTAACCCCTTAAACCTTAATTCCCAACCCATAACCCTTGACCCCTTAAAACCTAATTCCTAACCCCTAACCCCTTAAACCCTAATTCCCAACCCCTAACCAATTCAACACCCTAAACCCCTAAGAACCTAACCCATTTAAGTGTGGATTCCATTTAACCCCCAAAACCCTAAACCTCTAAACCCTTAACCCCTAACCCCTTAAACCCTAATTCCTAACACCTAAACAATTCAACACCCTAAACCCCTAAAAACCTAACCCATTTAACCCCATTAACCCCTAACTTCTAACCCCTAAAATCCTTAACTGCTAAATCACCTAACCCCATAAACCTCTAAACCAAACCTAACCCATTTAACCCCCTAAACCCTAAACCTATAACCCCTTAAACCCTAATTCCCAACCCATCACCCATTCAACTCCTTAAACACCTAATCCTCCAACCCCTTAACCCTTGACCCCTTAAACCCTAATTCCTAACCCCTAACCCATTTAACCCCCTAAACCCTAAACCTCTAAACCCTTAACCCCTACCCCTAACCCGTTAACCCCTAACCCATTTAACCCCCTAAACCTAAAAACCCCTAACCCATTTAACCCCTTAAACCCTAAACATATAAACCCCTGACATATAAATCCCTAAACCCTAACCATATAAAACCCCTAACATATAAACCCCTAAACCCTAAACATATAAAACTCTAAACATATAAACCCCTAATTTTTTTATTAAAACATTTAATAAAACTCTCGGCCGAGAGTTTATAAAACTCTCGGTCGAGAGTTTTCTAAACTCTTGTCCTAGAGTTTTCTAAACTCTCGTCCTAGAGTTTTCTAAACTCTCGACCGAGAGTTTCATCGGGTAAACTCTCGGGTGCAAACTCTCGTCCGAGTTTTTTAAAATTTTGGCCGAGCGTTTGGTTGTGTGGTTAAATGTAATTTTAGGTGGGTTAAACTCTCAGTCGAGAGTTTTATAAATTTCTTGTGTGAGACATTATCTCGACCGAGAGTTTCTAGTCAACGAAAAACCCAGAAAATTCTGCAGTTTTCAGGAACCTGCAACTTTGGAGGGACGAAACACCTACAAAAACAAAATGTTATATGTCAGACCAAGTACCATTAGATTCATCTCTAAATATAGTTTCTGATGATATGAGATTTGTGGATTTTCATTAAAAAATTCATTTTTTTATTAATTTTTTACTAAACTGTGTCACTGTGGAATTTCATTGTTCGAAAAATTGCACTGAATGAAAATTCAATAAATTTCAAATAACGAAACCAAAAAATTTAGAAAAATCATATTGCATTTCCTCTCCCTATCTACTTCAAAATGGTACTCTCATTTTTCTTATTGACGATCACATTGAAAAGAAAATATAGGGATCATAAAATGTACTGAAACATCACTGTTTTTTTGTCTTCGTCCATTTCAAAAAATAATAAAAAATAGTTATTCAATCTGAAAATTACCAAAAAATAGTCTATGCACTAATGCAATATATGTAGATTATGATTCTATGGTTTTTTTCCAAAAAATGAATAACCTTCCCTAAAAAAAGTTATGGATCATAAAGTGACTATTTATGTTTGCCTGAAAATTTCAAGTATATGCAATTATTAAACAAGGAATTTACCCCTCTATATGTGAATATTTTTTTATTTTTTTTTTAAATATGGGTATGGAGGTAATACAATTCTCTACAATTATTGTTTTTATGTCAAAGCATAATTTGCAATAAAAATATGAGTTTAGTGGAGTTGAAGTTGAAAAACATAGAAAATTACAATTTTCAATGTAAAAAAAGGGCAAAAAGTGTTTCCCAACTTCACATTTTCACCCCTTAGAGATTGAAATTTCTAAGTTAAAGGTGTCTATTCCCCTCACTGAGATTATAAAGAATGATATATATAAATATCATATTTCCAAGATTTTGAATGTATATCACATGTCAGACATGGTAAATGTCATTGATGACCATCCCGAACTTCTATTTGGTCCAGCCATAGATGGAAATCATGACGATAGTGAAGTCCCTCCCTTTTATCTCATCTTGAGGATTCATGATTATATTTTCCATAATTCCATGCCATATTCCAAGGCCTCAAATAATTAAATGTCGAAGGATATCATGGATAAGTTGGGGCTAGACATAACCCAAACCTATCATGACCTCTATTCTTTTGATTCTGGTAGAGTCTAATGCCTTGGTCTTATCAAAGACTTAGTTTTATCTTTGGATAAGATTCCTGCCAAAAATGTGTTGATGGATGTTGTAGTTGCTGACATACCTCCAAGGTATGGCATGCTTCTTTCACGATCTTGGGAGGTGTCCTGTTGAATTTTCTTGTTGAAAGTAAAGCGAAGGAGGTGATGAATGAATTCCACAAGGATGATTGTGGTTTTCATTTATATTGGAATGCCACAACAAACAAATTTTTGAGGGCTAGTTTCTATTGGCCCACTATTTTTGCTAATGTGTACAACACCGTGATGATATGTACGAATGTGAAATTTTCCAAGGGAAGAGGAAGTCACTCTCGTTTCCTTTGTAGCCCATATCAATCCAGGCACCATTTCAGCACTGGGGTATCAATTTCATAGGTGAGATTCATCCTTCATCATCTGCCTAGCACAAGTGGATTTTGATGGTTACAGATTATTTTACAAAGTGGATTGAGGCAATCCCAACCAGGCAAGAAACTAATTTGGTTATCATTCAATTTTTGGAATCTAATATCTTGTCTAGATTTGGTTGTCCATAGAAGATCATCATGAATAGCGCAACCACATTTAAGTCAAAAAATATGGTGGAATTTTGTGAGATGTACAATATCGCATTGGGTCATTCAACTGCATACTACCACAACAAGGCAATGGATTGGTTGAGTCTTCGAATAAGTATTTGGCCAATATTTTCAAGAATATGAAGGAGGTAGATAAGAAAAAATGGCATAAGAAACTCATCAATGCCTTGTGGGTAGAAATAGTAAGTAACAAGAATTCCATAGGTATGTCGACTTTTGAGTTAGTGTATGGATTTGATACAGTATTTCCTACTTCTCTTGCTATTCTAGTCATGAAGATATTGGAGGAAATTGGAAGCGAACCGAATGATGTTCAATAGCGGATAAACCAAATGATTCGTTTGCAACAAACCAAGGAGGAAGTGTTTCAAAACACTTCTAAGCTTCAAGAAATAATTAAGAAAGTGTATGACCACAAAAAAAGGTAGATGACTTTAGTATTGGTGATGTGGTCCTCCATTGGAATGCTCGAAATGAAGATAAATGAAAACACGGTAAGTTCGAGAATTTCTGGAAGTGACCATACACAATTTCAACTTCAAGAGGGAAACATGCTTACTTGTTGGAGGAAATGAATGGGCAAGACTGTGGAGGAGGACTAGTCAATGGTAGGCTTCTCAAACACTACCTCCTTTGATCAAATTTCTGAAGTTTCTCAACATCATTTTACATATCATTTTACTATTCTACCGAAGTGTGAAGGATTTAATCATCAAATCTTGAAGCATGAGGTGAAGGCCATAAGTTTTCCTTGATTGGTTGTTGATTTGTAAGTATAGTAAGTTTTTGTTTCAGTAAAATTATGTTCAATTTTTTAGTCAAATTTCAGTTTTTAGTTTGGTCTTTTGATTTTTGACTTCATGCCCAATGGATAAGGCTACTTGGTCTACGGTGTTCTTGACACCTCCAAGGAGTTTCCATCCCTAGTTGGAGCCAATGTTAGTGTCAGTCAGTTTTTCCTGTCACTAGTGATCAAATGTGCTCTTCCAAAGTTTTGTTAGGGTTTCAAGTCAAAATTGTATGGTTTCAACAGGTGTTCAAATAAAATTTTTATCACTGGCTAGTGTGTCTATGTATGTTACCACTCCTTTCAAAAATTTCATGTGTTGGTCATTGCAATTAGTCAATTGGATGAGTCAACACAAAAATCTCTCCATTATTATCTCAGTCACATTACCATGGTCATCATTTTGCTCATCATTTCATGAAGTGTCACCATTAGGTCTTAGGGTCTAATTCATAAAAATCTGTCATTTCACCAATAAATTCATCATTGGAGCAGTAGTAATAGGAAAAATAGTCAATAAAGTTTTGTTTAGAGTGTAATTTCATTTCAAAGGGATGTAATATGTTTCTAATGTTCCAAAGCTACAAATTTTTCAATTCAAAGGTGAAAAAAGACATGGTGGTCCACCACACCACTATGAAGAGAATTTGATTTCCACAAGCTACAAATGACCATACACCCCATTTATTTCACTCTTTTCCTTGGAATTGAAGCACTACTCACCAGAAAATACCATATCATCAGATAAAGCCACATCTTATAAATCCAATTTCGCCCCAATAGAAGGTTAATTACAATTTGGCATCAACTATCTCTACTTCGATATTGACAACTTTACCCCCAACATAGATGGGCAAAGTCATAACAATGCCATTTGGCCTGTGAGAATGACCATCAAATGCAGTGAGGAGAGTAAGTGAAGGAACAACTTGAGGAGATCCAATAGATTTCCAACATGAGATATGCATGACACATGTGGAAGCACCTTCATCAAATACCATTCAAAAAATATTGATTTTCCAATACGCAAATTTGATTTGAAAAGCCATATGGTGAGGAAGGCTCTTCTTAGTATTTGACATATCAAATGTGATCATAAGAGATTTCTTTGGATATATCACCCTGATCATAGTGAGCAATGCACTCCTTTATATTGGGAATGACTGGAGTACCTCTAACATAAGTATAGCACAAGGACTCTGAGCCAGATCTTCTACAATGGAGTAGTTTTGGGCTGCCTGGGTATTAGGGTTGATTATCAAACACTTAGCAGAACCTTTCGCCATGCAAGGTATAGGCCTAATTGTGGGCCTCTCAATATGGAGTGTCTCAGAAGTATCAAGAGTGGCCTTAGCCTTAAAATATCTGGATTCACCATAATCACATGATCTCGTGGCGACATCAACGTGAGCACTCACCATATATACATTCGAAAAAATTTCTCCTTCTTGTTTGCTCCCTGTGGTTACTCTAGTATTTTCATTCACACCAGAAATTATTTGCTTCCCTTGGGGAAAAGGGTTAGTTAGGACAGCCTAGGAACTGGATGAACCTTGCTAAGCTAACAAGCACTGAGCATCATAAATATTAGGGTAGAGATGAGTAAGATGGTCTCCAGTGCATAACTTGCAAGGAAACCTGAATTAACTTTTCAACTCTCTCTTACCCTCCCCAACAGTATCGTTGGATTTTTTCACATTACCCTTCCCATCTGTATCTTTCTTCTTTTGATTTTGTCCCTTCTTCTTCCCATCAAATTGTTGATTTCCTTTAGGGTTAGAAGATTAAACAACATTAATCATTAAGGTCTTGGAAGGAATATACATTGACGGTGTAGCCTGAATAGAAGGAGCAAATTGTAGAGACAACTGCTGCAATTAATTCAAAAGGCTAGCCATGCTACTATCGATCGAACCGACAAGCTCGTCAGCATGGGGACCTAGCTTTGGTTTGGCTAAATATATTTTGCAATGAGGAGCAATAGGAAATATCTTATTAAGAATCCCAGACTGAGAATAGATTAGTTCCAATTTTTGGGCTCTAAATATAGCTTGCTCCTTAGTAAATACTCCATAAAGAGATACAACATTTGAGATATCTAGATGTAATGATTTTAGGAACCATTCGAGAATGAATTCATTGGGAATATAGGCTTTAATGATCCCCTTCCTTCTCCTCCATTCTTGAATATGATCAGAACTGTGCATTGCCTTATCAGGATGGAAATTGGCCAGAATATCAATTCCAACATAATAAATAAGGGGAAATTGAAAATGATTCAAAAACATGGTATCCAATTCGCCAAACGAAGCAAAAGTTCCCCCAGTAAGATCAATGTACCATTTAGCAGCATTTCCAATTAGGGTGCAATGAAATAACCTCAACCTTATTGAATCATCAATAAGGGAGTTTGATGAATACCATAAATGGAAAGTGGTAACATGGTCTTTGGGATCCTCGTAAGCCTTCCCTTAAAATTTCAGAATATCTGATGGAAATTTTAGTAGGGACCGGAGGCCAACCTCGGTTATACCAGATAGGATCCTTAGTTAACTTTTTTAGATCTGGAAAATTTAGTGTTGTCAGGAATGTTAAGCACAAAGGACCCTAAGAACTCCATCCACCAAGGGAAGGATTCCCAATATTCTGAAAATAATAGCCTAGATTTTCTAAGGCATTAGGTTTCCACTAATTTTTCATAGAAGAAGATGGACCATAAGAAAAACCTTGTGGCCTAGAGAAACTCGGAGTAGGACCTCCTCCCACTGCAAGGTTACCATAAACATGAATTTTCCCTTGAATCGAAGTATTAAATTAATATGATACCCCTTCATAAGGGTTCCATGCATTGACGAAAGAAGAGAAACCTTGAGAAGCACCTACAGAGGAGAAAGGAACATTCCCCTGTTGACCATACATAAACTGATTCCCAGTTCCCAAGTCACTGAAAGTAGGGTTCCAGCCTTGAAAAGAATTAGAAATTTGACCTCCTAGAAAAGGATTAAAACCTTGACCTTGCGCAGAGAAAGGAAAAAAAACTAAGGAAGTGTTCAAATGAGGGATATGACCACTTCCGAAGCGAAAAACCTAAAAATAAGCTGACCCACTAGCCATAGAAGTCATGGGCGTGGAAAAAAAAGATGCAATAGTGAAAAAAATTGTGGGAATTGCACTAAAAAGCATCCTAAATGAAAAGGGATCAGTATGGGAAGCAAAATCTTGGGTGCCCCCACTCATAGACGGAATGGAGGTAGAGCCAAAAATTGCTGTACTAGTCAAAATAGAAATGGTACCTCCTCCCTCTACCGAAAGAGGAGTATGCACACTCAAAGTACTCATAACCAAAGCTATGTTCCTAACTATGTCTATCGAAAGAAAAGAAGGAGAAATATGAGGGCTAGCCGGTCTATGATATGGAGGCCCAACGTATAATAGCACGTCTGGAAAAATAGTAGGAATAGGAGAGGACAGAGTAACTAGAGTTTCAGGAATTTCTTCAACCTCAACTTCTTCTACCAGAAAAAGGACCCGAGAAAGGAGTGGAGTACTCCTCTTTAAATCACAACTAGCACTAGAAATACTCTCAAAAATAATAGCCCCAAGCGAAGGATCACTCTCCAATGCATTTGCTGCTACTGATTGGAAATCACCAGCATAATTGCTCCTACACCTTCTAGAAGAAGGCTTAACACTCGTAGGAGAAAGCGCACGAATCCCCCTCGATCGACGAATCAATCTGTCAGCCACTTTTGATTATTATGAGAATTTATATAGACTCAAAAAATTACAAAGCTATGGAAATCTAGGAGCAAAGAGCACTCCCTAAAAAAATGTCCCTAAGATTTAGAGATCAAGCAGCTCTCAGATATTTCTGCTCTGAGTTATTAGGACCGTACACCAAAATACAAGAAATATAAAATAAGGACCTTCCGAGAATAGTCTAGGGTAATTATTCCCTAAGTCTACTAGCGAAGGTAATAGAAACAGTTACGTTGACCTCCAAATAAAATCCTTTTCCGGTGCAAGTACCCAAACTTCGTAAGGGAACCCTCCAAAAGCACTACTGAGAATGATGCAACATCTGCCTCAGGTACCATGGGTAATCCCCCCCATAGTCACCTATGTGATACTTAGGAATAGAAATTATGGACACCAGATGGTATTGGCAGCCGGGCAGAACGGTCTTTGGTAGGGATCGAACAAGTAGGATAGAGAGTATCTCTCTTTTCTGCTTTCACTCACCCTCACACTTGACTCTCTCGAGGAGAGATTTCTTGGTCCACTTAATGAGGTCAAATTTCACTCATTAATCAACTTCTAAGTTTGATATTTTGAATGGCCATGGAGAGTTAACTCTCCACTCACCTATTCCAAGGCCCTAATGACCTAGACTAGTTGGTGTATATTAATGAAAACTCAAAAGTTATAGTTTATTTTAAATTATGCTCTTGATTTTAGGTGTTGTTCTATTTAATTGAGGGGTAAATGAAAAATGAAGCTTGTGATGTTTTGACGCAATAGAGAAATGAATAGAAACTTGCTACATGTATATGCAATGTTTTCTTCGATGAGAGAGATTTCTACTCAAGTTCTACAAATGACTAGTCAAAGAAAGAATTTTTATTTTATTTTCAAGATCACACTCACACACTCAAAAAATATCAAAAGACTAAATATGCTAAACAATGCAACTATACTAATGCAAAACTACGAATGTGAAATGAATGATTCTAACTACTTCTATACAAGGAAGAAATCGAGTTTCTCAATAGATAGGTCTGATCACTTTGACACAAAAGCAAGGACAAGTAAAAAAAAATAATCTTCCTTCAAAAAAATTCCAAAAAATAACTTGATACAAGAAGAGACAAATTCACTCTAGAACTTCCCTCAAAGCCAAGAAAATCAGACCAAAATGACAGACTATAAACTTGCTCCAAAAATGATGAAAAACCATAAAAAAAATAAAAATAAAAAACAAAGGAAAACAACAATTTTTTTTGAGGCATTTTCTTTTTAAGGAAGCAACAAAATATCTTTGAGAAAGCACAAACTACCAAAGACTTCAAATCAACAAATTGAGCAAACAAGTGGCCTCAAACTCCTTAATCCAACATTGTCACTTTCATGACAAGACTTAAAAAATGGAATGAAGTAAGTAAATCAAACAAATGATTTGAACAATAGTATAAAACTCCAGCAATCAAAGAAACTTCAAGAAACCAAGAAGTCAATTCAATATTTGCTAGAAAATCTCTTCTCAAGAACAAAGAAAACCAAAAAGTGAAACAACGACAAGTCTAATCATGAGAAAACCGACACAAAATCACTGCTCTAAAATGTCAAAATAACCAAGAACCTCATAAAGAAGTCCTGGTGGAAAATCCAAAACTGAAACTTCACCAAGGAAGGTAAACCTTAGTTTGATTAGGTTTTCAAGCACGAATCCAAGAGAAACAGTCCTCTGGATCCATCCAACCCAAGGCTCAACAATCTTCATCCATAAAGGTGCACAATGATGTCACATAAAGGAGGTGAACATCTCAAAGAAGGAAACAAGGGTTTCCTGAACCTGGGAAGTGAAGGAGGCACAGGGATAATCAGACTTGATTTGGGACTAACAAGCTATAGTATCAATACATATGTCTCTCCTCCCTTTAGATGTTCCCATCAGGTGTATTTATATTTCCTCAAAATAATTTCTTCAGTTGGGAAATAGTTTGGGCATGGGATCCTTTAGGTGGGGTTTCGGTGTAACATGTAAACCCTACCCAAATAATAGGGTTTTTTATATTTTTTTAATATTTTAAATTATATACACGGGTCAGGTATGAGTGGACCCGTGGCTGTACGCGTTTTGATAGGGCAGAGTCATGTATGAAATTCAAAATATTGTTTTCTAATTAAAGGAACATGTATGAATGGAAAGGGCTACCCAAGTTCAATACATATATCATCAAATATATAGAGGTGATAAATAATTCTATAACACCATCCATGCCACCCAAAATGCTTCATGACACCCCAAAATTCAGTGGAAAACCAAGAGAGAAATCAAAAACCCATATCACCACTTATCATTTATGATAGTATCAATTTATACCTATTTCAATGCACACTCACTCATGAATCAACCAAATGGTATGTTAAAATTACTTGGGAATCTTACCATGACTTCACAAGTCTAACTCATTTCTAGTTGTCAATTTTTCAAGCTATTGATACTGACATATCGTTACATTTTAGTTGAGATAAATACACCCGCATTTCAAGTCATATCCATGAGTGAATATGATGACGATTCTTATTTCTTTTGGAAATCCTTGACCACCTACTATAGAAATAATTTCCTACTCCTTGCATAAATTTCCCATTACGTATCCATGGTTGGTGCCACCACTAAGGAAAAATCCATCATGTGTTCTCAACACCTCAATCTAATTTATTCTCAGTTAGTAACATGGTGTGATATCGTTCCTAATGTATCAAGGACTAATGGTATATCCTCCTAAGCCACAACCTAGCCTCATGCCAATGGTGTGGTGGGTTCAATTTGAGTTGATTTTGTAGGAAAAATGGTTTCTCAAGTCATCCAGATGGAAGTGAATTCTTTTGATGCATCCAATGTGCCTCCCACTCCACATTCATTGACACCTTCCAATACCTATAATATTAATATTGTTTAGTCCATGAATCCAAATAAATTTTAGGAACCTAAAGGTTGGAAGAAGAAGAACAAGTCTAGAAACAAACCTTATGAGCAGGATGCCTTGCAAATGCATACTAACGATGTTGCCTCTAATGAGTAGAAAGGGAAACATGTGATTAAATTCCCTTGTAAGATATTTGATGAGTAACATCTGACCCATTAATTTCGTTAATGGATGAAATCCAAAACTACATTAACAAGAAAAAATATCCCTAGAAGCCCATGGTTCTTACACAACCCTTTCCTACTAAACAAAAAGAAAATAGTTTCTTATACCTAAAATGATCCATAAGGAGGTGTGCCTCAACCCCCTCCAAAAGGGTCCTCTTCATCCAGGGTAATTTTTTTCATGTTTTACAAGTTGGTTGGTCACTCTACTCAAGCCTATGATTATAGTAACCATGATTCAATGCCATCCAAGAAAAACTCTTTGTCATCTATCCTTATTGATGGCTCTCTGCACATAGAGAAACCATATATTGGGACAATGTTATGTCCCCAAAATAATTTACTTTGTCATTTGACACACAACTTCAATGCATGGTCCACCAACCGTTGTAGTACAATGGAAGATTTGGCTCAAGCACCTTGTGCAATGTCAACCTTGGAAGTCCTTAAAAGTTTCCTAACATAGTGAAGAGCACTATTTTTAGCCATTGGAGGAATGGACCCTTCATATTCTTATGTCATTATATTTGATACTAGTTTTGGATGGAACTGTGTCTCCCCAGATATTGCCTTTCACATTCATATTTATTCAATGTGGAGAATTTTCTTTGTCTTATCATCGACAAAGGAGCCTCTACATATGTCATGTATCTATCTTGTTCAAAATATATTGGCTCTCCAAATATTGGTCATTTGATCACCCTTGTGAAACCTTTTACTGGTCATGCCTTCCACCCTTATGCTATTACCAAATCCTTTGCCATTAAAATTGGTGGTAAGACTATCTTATTTCAAGATGAGATAATTGATTCCTTAATGGAATATAACATTTTACTCGATCATATTTGGTTCCATGTAATGTGGCTAGTTGTCTCATTTGTATTTTTTCTCTTTTTCTTTCCCCTTCAAGGGAATATTTTCACAATCAACCAAAATTCCTATGTGCACCTAATTTTCATACTTCCCTTAACACTAAAATTATATTGGTGGGATATTCTCCAACTATATTTGACAGCATTGGCATGCGGATGCTCAAGGATTCATTTGTTATGGGGACCTTCCCCTTTCCCTAGCATGTCCTATAAAAAGCCACAAATTCAATCAATATGGTCTCACAAAACACCAGTGGATCCCATGCCTCTCTCCTCGACTAAGATGGCTTATGAATATTCCTAATTTTTTCTTTAGATTCTATAGAACACATTCATCATGACATTGATGATGATCAATATCTAATTCCCATTTCGTTCTTCTCTTCCACATTTCACACATTGGTCATTATTTTTCCATTAGATCATTATATTATTGAACATATGGATACAATGGATATACCTTGGATGGAACTTCACCATTCCTCATCGATTCTCCCCACTCTACGTATAGGAGTTCCTCATTCTTCCCACCTCGTTTCTCCCACATTGACGAGATGGCACGATATTCCCTCTCTCTTGCATGAGATGTTTTCCAAGGGAAATATACCGAGAATTTTAGATAACACACTTGTCAACATCTCATCCAAACCTATCATGGTGGAACATATCATGATAGGCACACATTTCTTTCCCAAAGAGACTACCCAATTTATTTCCCTATTTAGATCATTTCAAGACATATTTTCCTAGTCTTATGAATAAAAACATGATATTAAGCTATATTATAGTGCCAAACCCCTTAAAAAAAAAAATTATCAGTTCACCCAAATAAAGCAATGGTACCATCACTTCAAGTAGCCACTCAACTTCTACCCAATACCTCCTTAGTGGAAGGATGCTTTTTGTACCTATCACACATCAACCAGACCCACCAAGATGCTACTCTTGCTAATATAGATCAGAAGAAATACGTGAAAGAAAATTAAAATAAGTCCATTCAACCCTATATATTTTTAGAAGGTGACATGGTTTTGGTTTACAATCAAGATCATGATACGTAAGGATCTAATAAGTAGAGTGCTTTGTTGTTGCACAATACTATTGTCACATATTATTAATGCATATATTTTCTACCACTCTTATTTACTATTACATGCCCCCATTTTCACTTGCTTTCATTCGTCGTTGTTGTCACACAAGCGTACATTTTCTACCATTTTTCTTTATAGTCATTTCTTGCTGCTATGTTTTTTGTTACACAATATTGTTGTCATTTGCCACCACTCTTCTTTCTTGTTATTTGCTGCCACTTAGCAACTCTGCCTCATTATTACATGCTATCTTGCTGACATAATCACATATAAGGTCTCTTATATTCATACTTGCTACCTCCTCATACTCATTGTCACAACACTCAGTTTCCCCTCTTACATTTTCACAATCACACCTTCAACAAACTAGTTCAATTTACTTAACCACCTATTTATATTTTCATTTTCTCAAAATTAAATTGATCCATGGTTTCGAATCTAGATCCATGGTAAATAAAATGGGATTGTACCAAGGTATTGACCCATGGTATCAAGGCCAAAAACAAGGTAAATATTATTTTCCCATTTTCACACGATTATAGGGAAAAACAAAAGTTAAAAATACTAAATATGAGAAAAGACAATGGTCCCAACTCCACACTATTATTGTAGTTATGATTGGAACTCTAGGCCTGTGCTACAACTCCACAACATGAGTTACACACAAGTGTTACAAATCCTCTGTCTAAGCTTGGAATAGTTATTGTAATTCTTGGATTCATGCCAAAACTCGAAGCTTAGTCATTGTTGTTGCAACTTTGGCACTACCATTAGCAATGATGATTATGCTCCAACTTAGCAACTTTCCCTAGAAATTTTGAAGTTTTTATCACCCTGTAATTTGTATTTTATTGACGGGGGACAACATCAAACCCATTTGGAGTCCAGGACCTAGCCTTCCTAGACTCAGAGAGTGCTCTCTCTGTTTTTTATAATTTTTACTTGCTCATTACAAGTGCAGATATTAAGCTAGCTATAGTGATGGGGGTTGTTTGTTTTGATTTATTGGGTGGTTTGAAAAATGGATCTATGAGACTTAGTCCATTGGGCTATGGAGTCATAAAGGCTGAAATGTGCATCAACGTTTTCAAGGGCATGCACAGGGCAAGCTAACTATGCAGATTGGATCTTCCTAGCAATGTGAAATGGGAAAGGAGGAGGAGATTAAGGTTCAATGTAAATGCAGAGCATACCCTATTTTAATTATGCATTCATGTCTCAGACGAAAACATTAATATAACAAACACAGACATAATTAAGGTGCTCTCTTTGAAAATCTTAATCTAAATTTTCTATTTTAAAATCAGATAAATTGATGCACAGCATGAAAATATAGAGGAGAAACATTAATACAGAGGAAAAAACATCACCATTAACATAGCTCAAGAACCATGTGAACGGTCTCTAATTTATTGATGCCTAGCTCAAACAATTATAGAGTTCCAATACTTCTTACAATGCAAGCTTCAGCGGGGTCCAATTTTCCAACCCCTAATACTGATAAGGCATGCAATATTTATTTAAAGACTAATTTAGTTGCCTTATCTTACTCAAAAACCTTCCACTTATTATAATTAAGCATAAAATGAGAAGTGTGGCCATGCAATGCACGATTCAGATATCACTAACAATAATCACCTCTGGAATTAATTCAGGGTGACTCTTCGTAGATCAAATGCTTCAATATATGCTCGGAATATCAAAAGTAAGCTTTGGAGGTGGTTGTGATGGTTTCGAAGAGGCAACCAATGGAGGCTCTAATATCTGGCTCTGTTTCACAGAAAATAGGTGTTGAGTAATCAAAATAGTGCAGTGCTAGCCACTTTCATTATTGCGGGTGATTTTGCTGATGTTTTCTATGTGAGCTCCCTTTGCCTGTTATAACACAACAATCATGTAAGAACACCTTGCCTGACTCGACCTCGGTGTATTTTTTCTACACTAGCCTTTCTCCATGTATTAACACCTTTTCTAACCAAAGCAGCAAAAAAAATCAACATGTCGGACCTGAAAACCTTTAGATTTTACTCCTGAACCTTATCGCATCCATGGAATCACCATATTTCACACATTTTAGAGTTTGAGTTAAAATAAAATGGTTTCGGCAATGCGCTACGAAGGGGAGGTGACGTGGAGGGTAGGTGGGACCAAACCGCAGTGGACTTTGCAATTCTTAGCTTTTAGTTATAATCATGGAGGATGCGAACACTAAAAACCATGAAGTGCGAAGCGAGGGGGAGGAGATGAGTGACATGGTAGGGAAAAAGTGGGACCAAATCGCTGACGCACATCACAACTTTTAAGTTTTATTTATAATATGTGGGGTTAACCTCTAAAATTTGTGAAATGCGGGGAGAGGGACCCACCTGCAATTGGCGAAGTTTATAAATCGACGAAAGGTATAAGTGGTAAGTGTATGAAGTCTATAAGTTTTTTGTGATATATTAATGTATTGAAAAGGCACAGAGTTGGGGGCAGAGGTGCTAAGGTGGGGCTGACCTACCGCATCACAATTAAAATAAATATGTTGCGGGCACTCAAAAAGGTAAAAAAAATGCGATGCGATGTATTCGCAATCGCAATTCACAAATCACATTTTTTACAGCTTAGTTCCAATGAAAAACACATATAATCTATGAGATGTCATGAGGGCCCCACTTTGATCCCGATGAGGGAATGAAAAGTGATGAAATGGTAAAGGTGGAAGGGTAAAGTGGAAAGACAAAAAAAGGGGTAAGTTTTAATGTTTTTTCAAAGGAAAATCAAATGGAAGGGAAGCGTGGTGGGGAACGGGTCCCACTTCATATCACATTGGCTATTTATAAGTTTAGTGTGAAGAACATCACAGTTAATTGTTATGATTTGCGATGGTTGATATGCGATGAAGGTAAGGGGTCCTACCAATGGTTTAAGCAGCCTTTTTTTATATATATGATATGAAATATATATATCAGTAAGTTTATATAACACGGTTGTTAGAAGGGTGGCAAAGATTATAACATAAAGTCTGAAACTTTATAATAAATGGGTTTATAAAGTAATAAGCCTCGGAAGGTTATATATGAGGGTTTTGGGGGTTTGAATGGGATAGCATTTCAGAATATGGAGGAAATGAGAGGGAAAAGAGGGTGAATGAAATGGAATGAGGGCATAAATGAAGCTTGATCACCATCACAACTTATCAGCATCACTTTCATTGTTCCACTGCACTGAAAGGGTAGATTAATTACTTTGAAGTCCTTGACAGTTAGGATTTCTCTTACCTTTCTGGAAATAAATGGCAACCATGGAATATTATCTTCAATCTACAAGATCTGAAAAGAATAATCAGTCACCTTGTGATACTATAGATTATAGGGTACTAAAAAAGGCTCCAATTGGGGGTGAAAACTCCTTCAAGAGGTGTGAAGAACACGGTAGACTAGTAGCCTAATCCCTTGGGCTGATCCCAAATGTGCAACATGATTTGTTACAACCTCTGTGGCTAAAAATATTCAATCATTTGATCTAAACCTTAGATGATAATATGATATGTGTACTGCAATCTGGAATGAAACCACAACTGAACTTACACAGTGAACTATCAAACTGAAATCACTACTGCACACAAAAAATCTGAATGCTGACATCTGAACTGAACTAAAAACTAAAAATAATCTGAGACTAAGACTGAAAGGATGCTCAAAGTACTGAGCTTATTTTCACACTTCTACCTACCCTACTCTCACTCATATATGATATATACACTAAGTGAACTCTTCTTTCCAATGTAACCAATCAAGTAAATGACTACATCATTGATTCTTGCTCACCCTTTTGAGCAAGTTGAAAAAACAAAATGACCATTGCCATCTCAACTGCCTTTGAACATAAGTGTCAAAATTATTCCTTAAATCTTGCAACAAAACATTCATGGCATAGCATACTCCTTCTTCAGATGATTCTAAGAGTCCAGCAAAAGGATCTTGGAACAATACCTGATCCTAAGGATTCAAATAACAAGCTCCATCTAGGATTACTCTTTGTTCCAATTTGTCCTGGTCAGGATCCTTCTGAAAGAGAATGTCTACACATTCTTCATGGTCATATGACATTCCATCCTCATTGTATACCAATATGTTGTCCTCAAGAAAAACTAGTATGTCTTGACTGAGATTGCTGCATTATGTTTGAAGGCCATCATTTTGATGAACATAAGCACTTTCTGGAGATAAGCCTTCCTGAGAATGTAAAATAGCATCAGTATCAATATTTTCTACATTTTTTTCTTCATTAGAAAACACTTTAGTACATACATAAACATTAGAACAAATAGGATTAATATCCTTATCACATAAATATTGAGAGTCTGGCTGCATGCTTAGAATCTGATTAATTTCTTCTTCAGTTAAAGGAGGAGGCATTCTTTGTATTATTTGGGTTAAAAAACAATTTTTTTATTTCTCTTGTGAAGGTTGATCATGAGACTGAATGCCTTCTTTAGCCTCATACAAAAGAACAAATAAATTATCATTTGTCCCCTGGAGAGATCTTATGGATCTACTTTCGTTTCCTGATTTCTTTCATCTTCAACTAACTTCTCTTGATTATCATGACAGTTAGCTTGAGAATGAAATCGATAAATTTCTTCTAAGAGATCCTCATCATCCATATTTCCTAGATCTTCATCAATATTTTCAAGGTATTTTATGAAAGCCTCAGACTGATCACAATAATTTTCAGCTAATGATGAAGATGGAGAATATTCTTTATAATGCTCACAAAACACCTTGTGGAAATATTTTAAAGAAAACAAACTACCAGGGTCTAAAACTTCATACCATTCGCTCGCTTTCCCTTCTAATGTTGACATGAACATCTTCATAAGGCAATCCTCATGCCACTTGACTTTAAGCTTCCATGAATTCATATGAAATTTAATGAGATGTAACAAATCATCTTCAACATTCTCATCTTGAAAAATAGGAATATTTCTTAGCCAATTTACCTGAGGCATTTTGTTTGGAAGCCGAGAATGTGATATCTATTCATTGGATCATATCTCCTTGCAACTGATCCCATTTTGAGCTTGTGGAGTAGCCAGTGAATCTTTGTTTTTGGATTTTTTTACCAATGGAGTCGCCAGGTGAATGAAACAACCTTCTGATGTTTGACTTATGTTCACCATCTAAAGCCAAAATCGCACTTGATAAGTGTTACTGAGGAAGATAAACTTGTCCCTAGTATGGTCGCCACTATGTTATCACCCTGTAATTTCTAAGATTTGCAAGAACAAATGACAGGGGAAAACATCAAACCGCTTTCGAGTCTAGGACCCAGCCTTCCTAGACTCAAAGAGGGCTCTCTTTGTTTTTTATGATTTTAACTTGGTGATTATAAGTGCTGATATTAGGCTAGTTATAGTGATGGGGGTTGTTTGTTTTGATTAATTGGGTGGTTGGACAGATGGAGCTGTGAGACTTAGTCCATTGGGCTATGGAGTCATAAAGGATAAAATGTGCATCAATTTTTTCCAGGGCATTCTGAGGGCAAGCTAACTATGCAAATTGGATCTTACTAGTAGTGTGAAATGGGAAACGAGGAGGAGATTAAGGTTCAACATAAATGCAGAGATGACCGTCTCTGAATTTTTCATTCAAGTCTCAGAGAAAAACATTAAGATAACAAACATAGACAGAATTAAGGTGTTGTCTTAGAAAATCTTAATGTAAAATTTCTGTTTTGAAATCAGATAAATTGATGCATAGCATGAAAAAACAGAGGAGAAACATTAATACAGAGGAAATAACATCACCATTAACATAGCTCAAGGATCCTGTGAACGGTCTCTTATTTATTAATGCCCAGCTCAAACAATTATAGAGTTCTAATACTTCTTACAATGCAAGCTTCAACAAGGTCCAATTTTCCAACCCCTGATACTTCTAAGGCATGCAATATTTATGTTACTCAACAACCTTTTATCGATTATAATTAAGCGGAAAATGACAAGTGTGTCCATTCAATTCCTGATTCAGACATCGCTGACAACAACTGCATCTAGAATTAATTCTAGGCAACTCTTCGTAGATCAAATGCTTCAATAACTCCTTGGAAGATCAAACAGTAAAAGTTGGAGGTGCTTGTGACAGTTTCGAAGAGGCAACCACTGGAGGCTTTGACATCTGGCTTTGTTTCACATAAAATAGGCATCGGGTAATTAAAACTATGCAGTGTTGGCCACATTCATTATTACGAGTGATTATGTTGATGTATTATGTATGAAATCCCTTTGCTTGTTATAACACAAAAATCATGTAAGAATGCCTTTCCTGACTCGACCTTGGTGTCTTTTTGCTACCCGAGCCTTTCGTCGTGTTTTAACCCCTTTTCTAAGCAAAAAAACGAAATAACTCAACATGTCGAACCTAAAAACCTTTAGATTTTACTCCTGAAACTTATCGCATCTCTGGCAGCACCATATTTTGAACAATTTACAGTTCGAGTTATAAGAAAATGGTTTCGGTGATGTTTTGCAAAGGGGAGGTGACGTGGAGGGTAGGTGGGACTAGACAGCAGCGTACTTCGCAATTCTTAGCTTTTAGTTATAAGCACGGAGGATGTAAACACTAAAAAGAGCGAAGCGCGAGGGAGGAGGTGGCAGAGAAAAAGTGGGACTGGATCGCTGGCGCACATCGCAACTTTTAAGTTTTTTTTATAAGTTGTGGGGTTAATGTCTAAAATTTGTGAAATGCGAGGAGAAGGACCCACCTGCAATCAACAAATTTTATAAATCAGCGAAAGGTTTAAGTGGTAAATGTATGAAGTCTATAAGGTTTTCGTGATATATTAATGTATTCCAAAGGTTGTAAAGTGGGGGGTGGAGCTACTGAGGTGGGGCCGACCTATCGCATCACAATTAAAATAAATATGTTGCAGGTTCTCATAAAGGTAAAACAAATGTGATGCGATGTATTCGCAATTACAAATCAGAAATCATGTTTTTTATCTTTTCGCTCCAATGTGAAACATATATAATATGCAAAATGCAATGAGGGCCCCACTTTGATCGCAATCAGGGAATGAAAAGAAATGAAACTGTAAAGGTGGAAGGGTAAAGTAGAAAGATAGAAAAAGGGGTAAGTTTTAATTTTTTTTCAAAGGAAAATCAAATGGAAGGGAAGCATGGCGGGGAACGGGTCCCACTTCATATCACATCGACTATTTATAAGTTTTGTGTGAAGAACATCACAGCTAATTGTTATGATTTGCGATGGCTAATATGCGATGAAGGTAAGGGGTCCTACCAATGGTTTAGGCGACCTTTTGTTTATATATGATATGAAATATATATAACAGTAAGTTTATATAACACGACTGTTAGATGGGTGGGAGAGCTTATAACATAAAGTCTAAAACTTTATAATAAATGGGTTTATAAAGTAATAAGCCCTAGAAGGTTATATATGAGAGTTTTGGGGGTTTGAATGGGATAGAATTTCGGAATATGGAGGAAATGAGAGGGAAAAGAGGGTGAATGAAATGGAATGAGGGAAAAAATGAAGTTTGATCACCATCACACCTTATCAGCAGCAATTTCCTCTTTCCACCGAACGGAAAGGGCAGATTAATTCCTTTGAAGTCCTTGACAGTTAGGATTTCTCTTCCCTTTCTGGAAATAAATGACATTAATGGAGTAATATCTTCAATATACAAGATCTTAAAAGAATAATCAGTCACCTTGTGATACTATAGATTATAGGGTACTAACAGAAGCTACTGTAACTATCAAACTTCTATTTCATTGCTACAATTCCTAGATTTTATCATGTTGCAATTTTCGTTGCCGCAGCTCCCATTGCTACAACTCTGAACCATTCTTGTGAGCACAATAATCAACGCCCCAATTTTCTAATAAGGAAGCATTCCTCATACAGGAATATGAAGAAGGAAAGATGACAACCAAATAAAGAAGGCAACTCACCTTTTCAACTTCTGAAGGAAACTTAATTTTAGAGTTTATCAGTATACTGTAGATATTGTCAATAGATCCATTGTCAAAATCATCATTCTCAAAAGTTTTGGATGATTGTGAGGATATGCTCTCAAAGTGAATGTTTGTGTATAATTTGTCACATAAATATTAAAGATCAGGTACTGCATATTCTAGCATAAGCTTCTTTTTCCTTCTCTTGTGATTTGGAGCTCCTCATTGAGATCTCATGCAATTACTTTACCAAGTGTTGCACGATAGTTCTATAACTTATATTGTAGGAATGCATTAATCCAACACAAATAAACTAGTTCTTCCACTTTTCTAAACCAATTCATTTGTAGTCCTTCAACTTGCATCATTACATCTACATTTGTTTGCCTCAAAGTTCTAGCCTCTTCTCTTTCCTTGACAACCATTACACTCTTTTCCATGTGTTGACCTCTTGTCTTTCCTTCACAACCATTCTACACTTTTCCATGTTGGAAACAATAGTAATTTTTGCTTCTGCAATAGTACGTTTCACTCCAACTCTTGTTTTTCATGTTGCAACTTATTAGTCCTCCTTAATTCAAACACTAGTATGTCTAATTATTTCACCAATTTCCTTAATCTATTGAGTTTAGCTAAGTTACTATATGTGGTGGGAAACATATTGTCTACTAGTAGTGTTTGGGTTCCTATGTTTTGGCAGATTTGGAAATACCAAAAGATAAGACAACATCAAACCACTTTGGGGCCCTAGGATCTAGCCCTCCTGGACCCGGAGAGGGATCTCTCCAAATAGGGCAAATAATTATGTATCTTATGAGCTCAAAATGAGATGTTAGGCTAGGTATGAAGCACAAAGGGGGTTTTAAATGATTTGGTTGGTGAGTTTCTGGGTTGGTCATGAGATCATAGGCTGAGAAAGTAATGGGAGAAAGGAACAAAACAACAAGATGTTTCAACAAAGAGGATAGGTCAAGAGAGTGCCATCCATTGGCCTATGGAGTCATGAAAGGTAATTACGTGCAACAAATATCCAAAGCTTCCAAAGGGCAAGTCATCTAATACTAAAGGATATTTTTAGATAGATGATGGAATGGAACATTAAGGAAAGAAAGTGAAAGAAGGAAAGCAACCTATTTTTTGTATATAGATCAGATCAGAGGTCATTTAACTCCATATCTGCTTGGACATAGTCAGAGGCAGCTTTCGATGGAGGGACAAAGGAGCAGCTTATAGATCGGACCAGAGGTCATCTAACTCCAGGTCAGCTTTAGCATGCTCCAAGAGGAAAAAAAAAGAATGAGTTTAACAGAGAGATCTTAGAAAGGCCAGCTAGTTGCACAAGGATCCTAGTGGACGGGGCTAACTCTAATCCCCAGTGTTCCCAATCTTCCAGCTTAAACTAAACAAGAACATCTAAGAGTTGATCCACTCAATTCATACATCAGAGAGTAGGCAATAACATCCACTACGCTGGTTAAATTGACTGAAATCAACCCTCAGATAACACATTTAGCATAAAACATTAAGGGCAAGGAGAGAAGAGACATAGGGTACCTAACAAGGGTAAATCTTATGTCAAAATTCTGAAGCAAGCCAGCAGAAAACGTAATAGTATGAAAATGTAATAACAGAGTTAGAGAAAACTTCACCAATAGTAATAGACCAGGATCCTGTGAAATGTGCTTTGATTAATTCATGCAAAACCAGTCACATACACCAAGCTCAATAGTTGTTACAACCCAAAATTCTCCTCCTAGTCTACTACATACAGCTACTCTGCTAATCCCTCCCAAACTGTTCTAACAGTCAGAATGAATCCCTCTAACAGCAACGGCAGTAGCCCAACAACAACCCGTTTAATTCGTTCTTGGGCATTCTTATAGGATAATGAGAATAAAAGGGGTAGATACAAATTAAATGAGTCTCATTAAGATATAATGGTGGAGGAGGCTGAGCCCATTCTTCTTAATGGCGTTTTGCTATACTCTGTAGACTGTTTGGAAGCGTCTGTCAGGTCAAGATTGACCTCTGATATGTTCTTTAAGTCCTTACGGTGGTCTGGAACTCTGCACTGCCTTCTGGATCTGGTTAACTGGTTTTAAGTCTGCGAGCCTCTCCATACCTTCATAACTGCTGACCAGACAGTCTTTAAGAAGCTCTATCAGTGCAATTAACTGCTTATGGGCTCGAGGCAGCATGTAAACTGCTATAGGAAGGCGTACCTCTGGAGAAAACACGTTCTGATGTTAGGTAGCGTAGTTATGACTTTCTGGTGCGCTCATTAGTCTTCAAGCTGAGCCTTAATCCTTTGAACACAGGATTAGCACTTTACATCTCCAATTACAAGCTCAAATCCCTTAAGTCCATCTCTGCTATCTCGTTTGGCCACTGAATTAGCCTCTCTGTGACCCCTGCACAATTAAAAGAATTGTTATGAACCCGGGCAGTGGTGGTGGAGAAATTCTTTGGAGGCCCAGAGGAACAGCGGTGGAACAGTGGAGAGCAGTGAAAATAATGGAGAGTGGCGGAAGCAATGGTTAATAGTGTAAAAACCCAAAGATTAAACGCTTGGGGAAATACACAGGAAATACATGAAATACATTGAAATGGACGGGAAAGATCGTACGAGGCGGGACCCATACGGAAATCGAAATCACAATCAAGAGAGGGAGCGGAGCGGAGTGACAAACACAAAGTTTCCGATGCGATGGGTATAAACCCTTTGTAAAACTGAAATAATGCGAATTTTCAATTAACAAAGGGAAAGGCCTTATAAGATATGAATGGGCAGAAGGGTAGTATGGTGGGCCCGAGGTCTAATTGCAATCGCAAATCAGGAGCAGAAGGAAATCGCAATCGAAGGGGGCCAGGGGTGACACACAACAGAACTTCCCATTGCGATTAGGAAGGACAAGCGATAGCTGTTGGATATACCCGAGAATTAATGGTGGAGATGTGGATCGGGGGATCACAATCAGAGGGGCACAAAGGGGAGACATCAAAGAACTTCTGATTGTGATTGGGAATGGAGAAGCGATGACCGTCGGATTTTGCGGATGAACAAACAGTCAGGATCTCGTCAGAGAATCATAATCGGGGGGGACAACAGGGGTGTCACATTCAAATTTCCGATTGCGATCGGAGGTGGGAGCGAAATTGAGCGCTGACCGTTGGATCCGAAGATCAAATCAATGGCTCACGTTATATCAGGGGGAGAGTGCGATCGGGAATCAGAGAGGAAGACTTGCGATTAGCGCGGGCCGTCCGATCTGCGTGGGAAACAACGGTGGGGATTAAGTCGGGCAATCTCAATCAGGGGGGGGGGGGGGAATGGGAGGTGACATACATCACAGTTCCGATTGCGATTGGGGCGGGAAGTGCGATTAGCACTCTTCCGTTGGTTCTTTATGATAGATCAACGGCATAAAATGCATCGCGGGACTTGTATAACCAAACAATCGCATTGGAGTTTTTTTCGATGTCACAAAGGAATGCGTCGGTCTTGCAAGCTGCGATTGCGATTGGCTCCAAGGCTTTAAGCGCTTGGTCTTAGCGCAAAGGGTATATGTGGGGAAGTTGTTGGGGCTGGCGGGAAAAGGGGCTAAGCCCTATTATAAGGTCAAAAAGTGGGTTTTGGGCCCATTTAATGTGATTTAAAGGTTAGAAAGGGGAACGATAGAGGAATAATGGGGGAAAATGGCCAACAAAGGGTAGGGGAAGAATTTAAAGGGAATTTTGGGGGAATTTGAAAGGTAAGAAGGGGAATAGAGGGGAGACAAAGTAGAGGCTAAGTGGGGGGCGGGGGGGAATGAGAGGGAAAAAGAGGCCTTTGGGCATTTCTCCACAAACAGAGAGGCTTTATCATGGAAATCAGCAGAGGGAAATTTATCAAAGGACACCAGGCACAAAGAGGCTTCAAGGATTATGTGTTTTCAGAGGAAATGCATTCCTTGAAGGCTCAAAAAAAATTTAGCCCCCTATTTGATTGTCAAAAATTTATAGGGGGGACTAACGGTGGCTCCACATGGGGATGGCTTCTTCTTGAAGGAGTCAAGAATTTAAAGAATAATATGTTGTGTAGGCCAGATGCCTACTGCTTGAGCCACCCCTTTCTTTCTTGGATTAGCTGCCACAAATCTTGAAGACATCATATCAGCAGTAAAATTCTTCCAAACAACTACCTACCCACACTACAGTCCTAACATTTTCTCTTCTGGGTGTATTTGGATTTGCAGACCCTTTACATCATCAATTTTTACAAACAGGAAAATAAACCTATTCTACTTCTACCCTTATTACTCCATGAGACCAGATTAGACTGTTGGCCTCATAGTTTCTCTACCTAAACTAGTATCTGCTAGGATTAATCTGTCTAGAAAATTTCTTCTCTACATTCTAAGATAGGAATTGAAAACAATCAAGCCAGGATTAGACTATCTAGCTTGCTGGACCTTGCAGAAATTGAAACAACTAACTACATGCTCACAGGCTGAGCTTATTTCAGAGCTCCTACCTACCCTACTCTACTTGGAAATCTCTGATGTACTAGGTGATACAATAATGCCAATGCAGCCAGTCAAGCAGTAACAAAAAAGATATGAGCACTGGCTGCCTGTCAGAGATAACCATGGGGTGCTTAGCCTGTGGTTCTTCAAAAACTGTGGTCACCATCAGTAGTGACCATTCCTAATGAATCTGGCCTGTGCTAAGGATCGATGTTGGAGTATTTGAGCAAATCAGGGCATCCATGTAATCTGCCATAGGATCAACGAACAGATGATGTATGCTTTCTTCTTTCTGGCTTGTTGTGACTGGTAGGCCATCTACATCCTGGGCAGCTTCGATCATTGCATTTTCCATTGTATTCTCAAAGCTGATCTCGAGAACCGGATCATCTTCTTCTTGTATTTCAATAGGCAGTGGAATCTCTTCCCTCTTAGTGGGAGGGAGACTTTAGAGAAATGCTCTGGGGTCTCTGAACTAGTATGATTTCTCTTGTGAATTCAAAAGTTCAATCTCAACTTCATACCTTTCCACCAGCACTTCTAGAAAAAATTTCTTCAGCTCAAGTCGATCATTGAATCTTGAGCTGGAACGGAAAACCTCTGAAAGGTCCTTGCTTCGAAGTTTAACCAGTATGTCTAATATTCCGCAACGAAACTCTTCAAGGGGACCCAACTCAAAGTCCTCCATTGGTGGGGATGATGTTGCAATGCGACTAGTCTCCCAGTGGAGTTTTGTGAACACAGATAATCAGCGGCCTACTGATCACTAGTGGAGTCCTTTAATTATTCAAGAATTGTGGAGTCACCAGGTGGATGATTTACAACTTACTGTCCACCACAGTGGTTTACCAAATCAAGGCTGATTGGTCTATTCCCTAGTAGAGTCGCCATTATGTTGGGGTTCCTATGTTTTGGCATATTTGGAAATACCAAAAGATAAGACAACATCAAACCACTTTGGGGCCCTAGGATCTAGCCCTCCTAGACTCAGAGAGGGATCTCTCCAAATAGAGCAAATAATAATGTATCTTAGGAGCTCAAAATGAGATGTTAGGCTAGCTATGAAGCACAAAGGGGGTTTTAAATGATTTGGTTGGTGAGCTGTTGGGTTGGTCATGAGATCATAGGCTGAGAAAGTAATGGGAGAAAGGAACAAAACAGCAAGATGTTTCAGCAAAGAGGATAGGTCAAGAGTGTGCCATCCATTGGGCTATGGAGTCATGAAAGGTAATTACGTGCAACAACTAGCCAAAGCTTCCAAAGGGCAAGTCATCTAATACTAAAGGATATTTTTAGATAGATGATGGAATGGAACATTAAGGAAAGAAAGTGAAAGAAGGAAAGCAATCTATTTTCTGTCTATAGATCAGATCAGAGGTCATTTAACTCCATACCTGCTTGGACATACTCAGAGGCAGATTTCGATGGAGGGACAAAGGGGCAGCTTATAGATTGGACCAGAGGTCATCTAACTTCAGGTCAGCTTTAGCATCCTCCAAGAGGAAAAACAGAGAATGAGTTTAACAGAGAGATCTTAGAAAGGCCAGCTGGTTGCACAAGGATCCTAGTGGACAGGGCTAACTCTAATCCCCAGTGTTCCCAAATATTCCAGCTTAAACCAAACAAGAACATCTAAGAGCTGATCCATTCAATTCATACATCAGAGAGCAGGCAATAACATCCACTACGTTGGTTAAATTGACTGAAATCAACCCTCAGATAACACATTTAGCAGAAAACATTAAGGGTAAGGAGAGTAGAGACATAGGGTACCTAACAAGGGTAAATCCTATGTCAAACTTCTGATGCAAGCCAGCAGAAAATGTAACAGTATGAAAATTTAATAACAAAGTTAGAGAAAACTTCACCAATAGTAATAGACTAGGATCCTCTTAAATGTGCTTTGATTAATTGATGCAAAACCAGTCACATACACCAAGCTCAATAACTGTTACAACCTAAACTTCTCCTCCTAGCCTACTACATACAACTACTCTGCTAATCCCTCCCAAACTGTTCTAACAGTCAGAATGAATCCCTCTAACAGCAACGGCAGCAGTCGAACAACAATAGCGCAACAACAACCCGTTTCAATTCGTTCTTGGGAATTGTTATAGGAGAATGAGAATAAAAGGGGCAGATACAAATTAAATGAGTCTCATTAAGACAGAATGGTGGAGGAGGCCGAGCCCATTCTGCTTAATGGCGTTTTGCTGTACTCTGTAGACTGTTTGGAAGCATCTGTCAGGTCAAGATTGACCTCTGATATGTTCTTTAAGTCCTTACGGCAGTCTGGAACTCTGCACTGCCTTATGGATCTGGTTAACTGGTTTTAAGTCTGTGGGCCTCTCCATACCTCCATAATTGTTGACCAGACAGACTTTAAGAAGCTCTATCAGTGCAATTAACTGCTTATGGGCTCGAGGAGGCATGGAAACTTCTATAGGAAGGCGTACCTCTGGAAAAAACATGTTCTACTGTTAGGTAGCGCAGTTATGACTTGCTGGTGCGCTCGTTAGTCTTCAAGGTGAACCTTAATCCTTTGAACACAGGATTAGCACTTCACATCTCCAATTACAGGCTCAAATCCCTTAAGTCCATCTCTGCTATCTCGTTTGGCCGCTGAATTAGCCTCTCTGTGACCCCTGCACAATGAAAAGAATTGTTATGAACCCGGGCAGTGGTGGTGGAGAAATGCTTTGGAGGCTCGGAGGAACAGCGGCGGAATAGTGGAGAGCGGTGAAAATAATGGAGAGTGGCGGAAGGAATGGTTAATAGTGTAAAAACCCAAAGATTAAATGCTTGGGGAAATACACAGGAAATACATGAAATGCATTGAAATGGACAGGAATGATCATACGAGGTGGGACCCATACGGAAATCACAATCGCAATCAGGAGAGGGAGCGGGGCGGAGTGACAAACACAAAGTTTTCGATGCGATGGGTATAAACCCTTTGTAAAACTGAAATAATACGAATTTTCAATTAACAAAGGGAAAGGCCTTATAATATATGAATGGGCGGAAGGGTAGTATGGTGGGCCCGGGGTCTAATTGCAATCGCAAATCGAGAGCGGAAGGCAATCGCAATCGGAGGGGGCCAAGGGTGACACACAACAGAACTTCCAATTGCGATTGGGAAGGACAAGCGATAGCCATTGGATATACCCGAGAATCAATGGTGGAGATGTGGATCAGGGGATCGCAATCAGAGGGGCACAAAGGGGAGACATCAAAGAACTTCTGATTGCGATTGGGAATGGAGAAGCGATGGCAGTCAGATCTGGTGGAGGAACGAACGGTCAGGATCTCGTCAGAGAATCGTAACCGGGGGGGACAACAGGGGTGTCACATTCAAAGTTTCGATTGCTATCGAAGGTGGGAGCGCGATTGAGTGCTGACCGTTGGATCCGAAGATCAAATCAATGACTCACGTTAAATCAGGGGGAGAGTGCGATCGTGAATCAGAGAGGAAGACGCGTCGGTTCTTTACGATAGATCAACAGCATAAAACGCATCGTGGGACTTGTATAACCAAACAATTGCATCAGAGTTTTTTTCGATGTCACAAAGGAATGTGACGGTCTTGCAAGCTGCGATTGCGATTGGCTCCAAGGCTTTAAGTGCTTGGTCTTAGCGCAAAGGGTATATGTGGGGAAGTGGTTGGGGCTGGTGGGAAAAGGGGCTAAGCCCTATTATAAGGTCAGAAAGTGGGTTTTGGGCCCATTTAATGTGATTTAAAGGTTAGAAAGGGGAACAATAGAGGAATAATGGGGGAAAATGGCCAACAAAGGGTAGGGGAATAATTTAAATGGAATTTTGGGGGAATTTGAAAGGTAAGAAGGGGAATAGAGGGGAGACAAAGTAGAGGCTAAGTGGGGAGGGGGGGGGGGGGAATGAGAGGGAAAAAGAGGCCTTTGGGCATTTCTCCACAAACAGAGAGGCTTTATCATGGAAATCAGCAGAGAGAAATTTATCAAAGGACACCAGGCACAAAGAGGCTTCAAGGATTATGTTTTTTTGGAGGAAATGCATTCCTTGAAGGCTCAAAAACATTTTAGCCCCCTATTTTCTTGTCAAAAATTTATAGGGGGGGCTAACAGGTAGATCCTTTGAGACAAAAACGATATTATATTCGAACAAACTAGACAGCTATTTTTCATTAGGGAAAGTTGTACATCATCATGCTAGAGCTGATCATCACACGTACATATTGGTATTCATTTATCTGTCTTTTAAATCTAATAACACATGATCAAATGTTGACCTACATTAATAACCACAATTCCTTTAGCATCATCATAGGTACATATTGGTCTTCATTTATATGTCTTTTAACTCTAATAACACATATCAATTGTTGACCTACATTAATAACCACAATTCCTTTAACAACAATGATAACAACTCTAATAACACATGATCAAATGTTGACCTACATTAATAACCACAATTCCTTTAACATCAATGATAACACCCGTTCAACACAAGTTGTACACCCGCACCATGCTCGGCTCATAGGCACATATTGGTCTTCACTTAGCTACATTAATGACCATTATTAACAACTTTTATTAAACTTAAAATAAATTATTCTAAATAAATATTAATATATTTTACTTATTTAATAAATCACATTATTAGTTATATTAGGTACAGTTATTCACACTTTAAATAAGCCTAAAATAAATTATTGTAAATAAATATTAATATATTTTACTTGTTTAATAAATCACATGATTAGTTATATTAGCTATAGTTATTCACACTTTAAGTAAGTTTATCCGAGAGGATGTTGAGGAGAATTAACCTTGTGAATTCTCAATAGGGAACTTGACCAATTAAGATAACCTTTGAGGCTACATGCATGTTGACTTCAAAATAAAGAATAAAGTATTTAGTTATATATAATATTTAACCAACCCCATCATAACTCTAGATCTACCAAGCTTCGAGAGGGATTTGCATCTCAAGAGATTTGATCCCTCTTGACCCTTGGTAGATGGATCTAGGCTTGTTTAATTTCCCCCCTTAAATATATTGTGGGCCTCCTGAGAGGTCAGAGGATCAAAACTAGAGATATAAAGTATGTATGCCTTCATAGACTTAGCAGTCAAATTGAAAGACATTACATTACAACATTTGTATCATATTATATCAGTGAGTGAGCAACTAGATGACTTTGAAATGAAAGAAATAATAGGGTTGATGGCATTGTCTAGCATCTCCATGTAAACAAGATTTTGTATTTTCTTAAATAAAATAAATATGGATAATTATTTTAATTAAAAAAAGAAAATTTATTGTTATTTTATATAAGAAATATAGATATATAATAAAGTTTATTATATTATTTATGAAAATGAAATTTAAATAATTAGAATAAGAATTAATTTTGGAAATTAAATTGATGAAAAAAATATAACAATCATTTTTTCAACGAATTTAAATTTAATTAACAATAATTACTCTATGTATTTTAACATTTTATTTTAATATATATAATAATATATATTATAATTTCTTCATTTGTAAACTACAAAAGAAAGCGATAAGCGATAATCTCCACATACGTTGTTTAAAAAAAACATATGGTTTTCTTAAAAATAAAATAAAATAATAAAAATTGTTTTATTTTAGAAATTGTTTTCTTTACTGATTAGAAATAAAAACTTATAATACAATATATATTATAAATATTTTATTTCGTTAGATCCTGTATATTATATACAACGAATAGGATAAATAGGAAAGGTTTGCGGTTTAGAACAGGTAAATGGTTCAGTGATACATTTATTAAAACGCTTAATTATTAAAGTAAAATAATAATTAATTAATTTTAAAATCAAATAATTAACAATATAGTCTAAAAGCTTATATTACATCTTAATTTAAACACATTTATTTATTTACGCTTCCATGTCAACGCCTTAGACGAAAGCTGACACTTGATGTCTGGTGCTACATGCAGCATCTATGCGATTTGGGAAAGAGAACGCCATTGTTCAGAAAGGAGAGCAAAGAGTTTCTCTTTTGGCTTTACATGCCCATGTGGGGCTCACAGGTGTGATTCTATGAAACCTCTTACCGCAAGCAACAGTATGGCATGAGACATATTCTAAATTGCGTCTTCAGTGCAACCCAAGTAGAGAATTAATATCTCGATGCCAACCCAATGCTTCTGGATCGCCACATTATATTCTATTCTTTGCCTTTTCACCACATGAGTAGTACACTTTCAATAATCTTGCCGACAGGAACATACCCATCCACACGCAATCCAAGGAAATGCATATAAATAAACATTCACAGACCTGGAACAAAGCCATCTATCTGCATTGGAGCACATTACTTGTTTTTCTCTACATTCATCATTCTTTCTCTACTGCGTTAAGGAAGGAGATCAAGACACAAGGGATGGAGTCTGAGTTCGAGCCTGCAGTACGCATGGAGGAGACTCCTGAAGCTCGCATCGTCATCGTTGAACTCCCAGGTAAGTGATTCCATGAAAATCTTATTATTTAATATGTAAAAGTGTACATTTATTACCTTCTGTTTAATCTGTATACCTTTAAAACCTTTAACTAGTCTCTTAGAGTGAGCACCTTATCACCCTCTATCCAAAACCCAGAGATAAAAATGTTTATATTTATTTGAATAATAATTTTGAGATAATTGATTCACTGATTAACCTGTGCAGGCTTCAGAACAGAAGATCTGAGAGTGCAGGTTAACAACCGGGGAAATCTCATCGTTAGCGGAGAACGACGTGTGAAGGAAACGGAAGAAAAGCCGAAAGCGGGAGTGAGATTTGAGAAAACGCAGAGTGGGGGGCAGAAATTCAGAAAGGTTATCAATATCCCCGAGACTGTGAATATAGATGACATCACCGCCAAGTTAAAGGACCAAGTGTTGCGTATCACGCTGCCTTTCGTTAAAACGAATCAGAAATCGTCTACACAAGTCGTCAAAGGCGGTGAAAAACCGCATGCTGCAGATCTCTCAGAACAGTCAAAGCCGGACCAGAGGTCGAGTCCCGTTAAACCGCAAGGCTTGGTGCAGGAGCGACCTGCGGCAGCACAAAACGATCAAAACGCAAGACTTCCAGAGGTGAAACGACCGGATGATTCTGAAGCAAAGGCGATAGCAGCTGCGGAAAAATCAAATGCAGAAGCAGCAAATGCGAGAGCAGCTGCGGAAAAATCAAAAGCAGAAGCCCAAGAATTTGTTCATGGGGAGCCACCAATACCAACTCAGACGCAGGCAGTATCTGCACAAACATGCTCCGAACGAGAGAGATCTGAAGTTACACAAGGGAATTCTGAGCAGCGAAAGAAAGAAGATGAAAGTTGTTTGCCTTCGCCAAATGTTCAACTTCGAGAGAAACGAATTAAATTTCCTTCTTCCTTGAGGTGTTCAATGGTTTCTAATCGTAGGATCTTAATAACATCGGCTGTGCTCGTTTTATCTGCTGGGATATACCTTTCTTACACTTTAAGGTCCAGAAAAGAAGATTGAAAGCCTCTGTTTGCCAGCCGCTAGGAGCTTATGGGCATTTAGTTTAGAGTAATGTGCATTTAGTTTACTCTGTTTCTACTCCCAAACGTCACATAGAAATTGCGCATTTGTACGCTAATAAAATTCAATTGAGCGACCCTGCTCTCTGTTAATATTTTTTTTTCAAAGTTATCATAAAAGAGTGTGTTATGTGGTTTCAAAATTTTGGATTCAGAATTCTCAAGAGTACTCATATCTAAGAAGAAATACTTTATTAAACTTAAAAAACGAAGGCACAATTTGCACAATGGCACAAAAAATTCTATCGAAGTAAAAATCTATTTTTATCGGGTCTATGTGAAAGTCTTAAAAGTTTAGTTTTTTGTATCATGATGGAATGCAATTTTAATAATCGCAGCGGTAATCTCTGGAAAGCATCCTAATTTTTCCTAAATGTTTATGTATTTTGAATCGGGTTTAGTATTAAAAAACATTTACGTAATAAATTCAAATTAAAAGAATGGAATATTTGTAACTTTTTATAAATTTTAATGAAATTTGTAATGAATTCGGTTAACTTACAATTAATAAAACACATTATATTTGATTTTCCTCTTAAAAATTAGGCTCTATGAGAGTAAATTTATAATTAGGGAGTTAGTACGTAAACATAAAATAATTAATATAAACAGTTTTTTATTCCTATAAATTTCAATAAAAAATATTTAAAAACCGAGAGAGGGTGTAGAATTATACAACATATTGACATCATTAAAATTATTACAGTGATTAAATTTAAAAGAGAATATGTCGTACAATTAAGAAATAGAGGTGTAACATACACCATTAACTTCACAAGGAAATATAATGAGTTAAAAAAAATTTATACAAGTTACTCATCATTACATAGAATTGTTTAACAGTTCATAAAGTAATTTTATAAATAAGAATAGTAAACTTCTTAACCATTAACAACCTCCATTACAGTATATTAACATAATACTGTATGATGTAACCTTGCATTCATCTCATTACTCATATAGTCATCACATAATTTCCATTATGAACATCATAACAAGAAAGGAATCAACATAATCAATCACATCATTGAACACCAATATACCCTGGAAACCCCGTAGGGTGAAAACCAACAAACGTTTAATTTTATTATTAAACGCTTGTGAGGGTGTTCAGCCCATCACTCAATGGCTTATAAGGGAGACCATCCCTTAACCATCGTTTATATAATTCTTACAAAGAAATATGCAAATATCTAGCTTAAAGCCATTACAATAAATATGATACCATTTACCCTCTGGTCTTCATATCTTCAGATCTTCACATCTTGATGGCATGGATGTACCTACAACGGACCATCGTACATTGGACCTTCCTGCAACTCGAACTCATCTGCATGAACAATAATCATTTACCTGCCACCACGACAAGCATAATTTTCCTTCGTACATGACAAGCATAATATTCTTTTGTACCTGTCGCCATCATTCCCTGCTATGATGCTTTCAACATAAAATGATATCAAGATTCATAAAGTATTATTCAATCATTTCACATGTCAGTACTATAGTAGTTTCTCCATCTACTCATGTATATTCATGACAAGCAAGTAGACATTCTCCCTTTAATAACACATACCTCATATGTGTTGGTTATAAGTCATCACAATAACTAAGGTTTCCGTCGCATAAGCACACATTCATGCAAGACAATGGCTACATCTCCCAAGATTTTCTTTAATATA